>OY740717.1:102176080-102776080 GCA_963513945.1 Hydrotaea diabolus | reverse complement strand
CTGACTTTGAGCTACCGCAGTTATACTTTTCAACATCTCTTTGCACCAATACCTACGAGCCTTTTTTTAGGCATTCGTCAAACTTTGTGGGATCCAACGAGAACAATTTTTTTTCACGGCCAAATGAACATGCAATTGATGCTTGTCATACTAATGCCCAAGGATGCTTCAATCTCACGGTATATCACATGTCGGTCTTGTTAATCAGTTCACGCACAGCGTCGATGTTTTCTGGCAGTGACCGAGTTTGGACGTTTTGATAAAATAATGCTTATTTATTTTTATTATATTGGAAAGTTGTGTTATCTTACTGTTTTTGGGGTTGAGAAATTTAAAAAAACACGCTAGATAGCGGTGTTACACAAATGGTGCTATTTTTTGTAGATTTTCATAGCGAAAACATTGTATTTATTTTTTTAAGGCTAAAAAATCAATTTTTGATGTTGGCTTCATTGTAAAACATATTTTTAATCATATTACGATGTTCAAATATTATTCTAAGTACGTTGCTATTAAAAATATAATTTTTATGGATGTCAACTTTCATTTGCAATTGGTCTCATCCCATTCGCATTCTGAAAGTTAAATTTCGTAATTTTTTTTAAAAAAAAATATAATTTAATCGAACTCTTTTGTGCGTCTTTGCACTTATAATGTTCTTAGCGTAATACAGGTTATAAAAAAATAGCAAAGGTGATAAAATTTCGAAAACCTTTAATTTTTTCTCATTTCTTTTTTACGCCATTTTGACTGTGACATAAAATTTCTGACTTTTCTCTTAATTGACTCTTTCTATTAATGTATAAAGGTAAACAAATGTTATATGATTCCAATAATGTTAATAATTATATTCACTGTAGAAAAGAAAATTATTTGGATGTTTGATTAATTACACAGTGTAACAAAAAAGAATGAAGTCAAAATACCTGGGAAGTGATATTATTTTTCTTGTAGATCTTGCTGAGTACAACAAGAAACCGCTTTTGAAATTTCCCAAACGCCTCCAAAATCTGGAGTTACGGGTAAAAACGGTTTTTTGGATCTTACGCACTTATATACCAGTAACTTGGTTGAATATCAACCGATTTTAAGTTTTTCAGCTGATTTGGAAATGAATAATAAATAGTGTTCTTACGAATACAATTCGGTGTCATTTTTAAAAATCCGTTAGAAACTGATTGAGTTATTCAACTTTTATTAAAACAACATTTTTTGAAAACATACAATTATTGGCAATACTTCTTAGAAAATGTTGTTGACCGTTTTTGTTTTAATTGAACATCATCAGTATCCCGTTTAAGTGACCAGCAATATTCGGAAATCATTTTTATTTTAACTTTCCTTGAAAACGTTTTTCCATTGTAATTATTTCTTGATGATATGTTCGCCTTGTTCATCACTGAACTGGCCCAGGTTTCTGGGAAGAAGTCTAGATGTGAATGGAGGAAATGAATTTTAATTGACATGTTGCAGCCCATTTCACCATACGCACTCAAAAATTTATCAGCGATCGCGACATAGTTGTTGCTTCTGTGATAACCAAGAGAGTTATCGCATAGTGCAACAAAACTCTTCCATATGCGTTTTTCAACGGAACTGAGCTTGTTGATAAAATGCTCATCTTTTATAACTTTACGAATTTGAGGTCCAATGAATATACCTGAAATTCATCAGAACTGATAAATCAGATAACAAATATTAGATCTGTGAAGAAATTGATACCTTCTTTAATTTTGGAAACACCGCTCTAAGATAGCAAAAAGGTTCTCCGTTTACATACATTTTTTTACAAATTGTTTTATGTATCCTAACTTTAGATGCAGTGGTGGCAGAACAACCTTATCAGCTGTAACTAATGGGGCGTTTAAAACGGTTTTCCTGCCTATTAGATATGTGTCACAAGATGGCCATACCTTGCGATCGTAGCGATTTGCTGCACGACTATCCCATCCACAAAGATAACATGGATATTTTGTGTAACCACCTTTTATACCAAATAAAATTGTCAAAACCTTTAAATCGGCGACGACTTTCCATTTATGCAAGTCATAGTTGACGAATCGAAGTATTTGGTTCACAACTTCATACGTTTCTTTTGTACTAGTCGCATATGCGATTGGAACAGATGGTAACAGAGTTTA
Source organism: Hydrotaea diabolus (assembly GCA_963513945.1). NCBI lineage: Eukaryota > Metazoa > Arthropoda > Insecta > Diptera > Muscidae > Hydrotaea > Hydrotaea diabolus. The sequence continues at coordinate 102,773,939 of OY740717.1, read as the reverse complement.
GTTTTGCAGTGAAACAGCTTTCAAGCCTAGAAAAAGCATTACAAATTTTATATAAAAAAATTAAAATCTATTAAAAAAACAAAATGTTTGTTGAATACGTACTTTTAAATGAGCCGTCAATGAAAATTCGCCATTCGACTGCCTTATAATTGTTACTTAATGCCGAAAAAAGTTTGGGTACATCAGCGCAATATATGAGATTACTGTCTTTTTCACCAGTCTTAAAACTTTCTTCAAATAACAATGTTCGGCCACTCTTCTACAGAAACTTACACGAAAATCTTCTTCCACCAAATTCCACTGCCTTACTCGCGACCCAAGGATTTCAGCCTGTCGTTTTTACAAACTTAAATCGAGAACGAGATCGCAGAAATCTGAATTTAACACAAAATGTCGCTCCGTTATAAATTTGGATGGAAGGTACTCTTCTTCCACTAAATATTTTTCAGCTTCAAAACCACATATTCTCGTTGTCGGATATTTATCATTGCCAGATATAGGTTTTGTAGCACTTTCAACATTTGCATACTTTAAATTTTTGCGGGTTAAAAAAGTGTGTCCCGAAATATTTGTTGCACAAAAGTAGCAATTATCTGGTTTATGCCAGAGCTGATGATGCCAAGTCATAGGCGTACAAAAGGGCAAAGAAATTGAAGGTTTAACTTTGTATTTTTTAATGTTGCACAGCAATTTTCACAAACAAATTCTGGCTCATACCAGCGACTGAATTTGTAAGAACGATCGAAGTGATAAGAAGTGATAAATCAATAAAACAAAACAAATGAACAAAACAAATGAACAAAAACTAAAACAATATGTTTATATGACAAACGGGATACTCATATATTCAATAAAAAAGCGGTCAAACAAATATTTCTGAGTAGTTTGGCCAAAAATTGTATTTGTTCAAAAAATGTTGTTTTAATAAAAGTTGAATAACTCAATCAGTTTCTAACGGATTTTTAAAAATGACACCGAATTACACAGTATAAAAATTGTATAAAAATGAGTTTACAGGAAAAATACACAGATTTTTTTCAGTGTAATTTTAAAAGTGTATACACCATCCGCAGTTTCTTCTTTCCAAATCAGCCGAAAAACTAAAACTTTTGGAGGTGTTTGTGAAATTTCAAAACCGGTTTCATGTTGTACTCAGCCAGATTTACAAGAAAAATAATATCATTTCCCAGGTATTTATTCTCTGTCACACTCTATTATATGTGGCATGAAGTTATAAAATACACTGGTGGACATTTTCACTGTGAGTCACTGTATAGTTTTGCAGCTACGAGGGTTGCTATTTATATTTCGGATCCGGAAATAAAAACACAATAATTTATCATTGGAAATGGTTTTATTGTTTTTTAAAATATTCTTCTTTAAGATCAATACACTTTTGCATGCGCACAAACCAATTTTCGAAACACTTTTTCTACTTCGATTGAGAGTCCTCCAAACATGATTTTTGAACGATTCAACAGCTGTTTCAGGCGATGAACAACGTTGACCAAGCATTTTTTTCTCGATGCTAGGGAATAAGAAGAATTCATTGGGTGCCAAATCAGGGCTATACGGTGGGTGGCCCATCAATTCGACATCTTGAGTGGTCAAATAGGTCATCGTTTCAGCAGCTCGCATTCTCGTGATGCAAAATGATTAGCATTCTCTTATTATCATTCTTCATTTCTTCGAACACTGTTGGCAAACAGATGGTTGTATAACACTCAGAAGCGACAGTCCTACGTTCCACGGTATAACCACCAAGTTGCCAAGTTTAACTTGGTGGTTATACCGAAAAAACGCAATCAATTGCATCGATGTTCTTCTTCACGAACAACTTTTGTTGGATTTGGCTCGTCTTGAAAGACCCATACGGTCGATTGCTGTTTTGTCACCTGTGACAATGTTATAGACTGACTTTGAGCTACCGCAGTTATACTTTTTCAACATCTCTTTGCACCAATACCTACGAGCCTTTTTTAGGCATTCGTCAAATTTTGTGGGATCCAACGAGAACAATTTTTCTTCACGGCCAAATGAACATGCTATTGATGCTTGTCATACTAATGCCAAGGATGCCTCAATCTCAGGGTATACCACATGTCGGTCTTGTTAATCAGTTCACGCACAGCATCGATGTTTTCTGGCAGTGACCGAGTTTGGACGTTTTGATAAAATAATGCTTATTTATTTTTATTATATTGGAAAGTTGTGTTATCTTACTGTTTTTGGGGTTGAGAAATTAAAAAAACCAAGCTAGATGGCGCTGTCATACAAATGGTGCTATTTCTTGTAGATTTTCATAGCGAAAACATTGTATTTATTTTTTAAGGCTAAAAAATTAATTTTTGATGTTGGCTTCATCGTAAAACTCATTTTAAATCATATAACGATGTTCAAATATTATTCTAAGTACGTTACTAATAAAAAATATAATTTTTATGGATAATGTCAACTTTCATTTGCAATTGGTCTTATCCAATTCGCATTCGGAAAGTTCGATTTCGTAATTTTTTTAAAAAAATATATAATTTAATCGAACTCTTTTATGCGTCTTTGCACTTATAATGTTCTTAGCGTATTACAGGTTAAGAAATAAACAGCAAAGGTTATGAAATTTTGGAAACCTTTTAATTTTTCTCAATTCTTTTTTGCGCCATTTTGACTGTGACATAAAATTTCTGACTTTTCTCTTAACCGACTCTTTTTATGAATGTATAAATGTAAAAAAAATGTTATATGTTTCCAATAATGTTGGTAGTTATATACACTATAGAAAAAAAAATCATTTGGATGTATGATTAATTACACAGTGTAACAAAAAAGAATGAAGTCAAAATACCATACTATTTTTCTTGTAGGTCTTGCTGAGCACAGAAACCGGTTTGAAATTTCCCAAACACCTCCAAAATCTGAAGTTACGGATAAAAGCCCGGTCTTCCAAAACAATATCTCCTTTGTTGCATAAGCATGAGCAAGCAATAACCATTCATTCTTATTCTTTGCACTTATGCACGGTTTCTATTTCGCAATTCTTTCATGTAGCCCATATCTGTGAAGAACTCTTCTTATGCAGATGTTCGGCCATCATATCTTGAATATTTAGAGCATTAAGCATTGGGTTAGAATGTGATTTCTTTACTATCCGTCGTTCAACTCGGACATATTTTTTTTTGAACTAGACCTCGGCTTGCTGATAATCCGATTTTCGTTGGCATATCTCTTTATTATATTTATAATGGTTCCCCGATGGATTTTGGCAATTTCTGCCATTTGTCCTTGACTTAAGCCGTTTTTAAAATGATAGATAACACAGTCCAACAACCATAATGCAAATGTAATGAAATCAATAGCAAATTAAAGTTGACATTATCCATAACAAAACCTTCAAGGATTTTGTAGTTGAGTGCAAGGTTTTTACACGCATTTGAAGTTGGTGATTTTGGAACGCTGCCTAACAAGAAAAGATCATTGAAAATTTGATAAATTAATGCTTATTTATTTTTATTATCCTTGTTAGTTGTGGTATTTTACTGTTTTTGGGTCCGAGGAATTCATTTATTTTTTTACCTAAAACTCACGCTCGATGGCGTTCCATACAAATGGTGCTATTTATGCAAGTCTTAGTTGACGAATAGAAGTATTTGGTTCACAACTTCATACGTTTCTTTTGTACTAGTCGCATATGCGATTGAGCAGATGGTAACAGATTTTTGTTATGCAGTAAAACAGCTTTCATGTCTAGAAAAAACATTACAAATTTTATATAAAAAAATTTAAATCTATTAAAAACAAAATGTTTGTTGAATACGTACTTTTACATGAGCCGTCAATGAAAAGTCGCCAGTCGACTGCCTTATAATTGTGACTTAATTCCGCAAAAAGTTTGGGTACATTAGCGCAATTTATGAGATTACTGTCTTTTTCACCACTCTTAAAACTTTCTTCACATAACAATGTCCGGCCACTCTTCTACAGAAACTTACACAAAAATCTTCTTCCACCAAATTCCACTGCCTTACTCGCGACCCAAGGATTTCAGCCTGTCGTTTTGACAAACTTAAATCGCGAACGAGATCGCAGAAATCTGAATTTAACACAAAATGTCGCTCCGTTAGAGATTTGGATGGAAGGTACTATTCTTCCACCAAATATATTTCAGTTTCAAAATCACATATTCTCGTTGTCGGAACTTTATCATTACCAGATATAGGTTTTATAGCACTTACAACATTTGCGTACTTTAAATTTTTGCGGGTTAAAAAAGTGTGTCCTGAAATATTTGTTTCACAAAAGTAGAAAATATCTGGTTTATGCCAGAGCTGATGATGCCACGTCATAGGCGTACAAAAGGGCAAAGAAATTGAAGGTTGAACTTTATATTTTTTAATGTTGCACAGCAATTTTCACAAACATATTCTGAGAACGATCGAAGTGATAAGAAGTGATAAATCAAACAAAACAAATGAACAAAAACTAAAACAATATGTTTATATGACAAACGGGATACTGAGATATTCAATAAAAAAGCGGTCAAACAAATATTTCTGAGTAGTTTGGCTAAAAATTGTATTTTTTCAAAAAATGTTGTTTTAATAAAAGTTGAATAACTCAATAAGTTTCTAAAGGATTTTTGAAAATGACACCGAATTACACAGTATAAAAATTGTGTAAAAATGAGTTTACAGGAAAAATACACAAATTTTTTTCAGTGTAATTTTAAAAGTGTATACACAATTCGAAAGGCTGCAGTTTCTTCTTTCCAAATCAGCCGAAAAACTAAAACTTTTGGAGGTGTTTGTGAAATTTCAAAACCGGTTTCTTGTTGTACTCAGCAAGATCTACAAGAAAAATAATATAATTTCCCAGGTATTTATTCTCTGTCACACTCTATTATATGTGGCATGAAGTTATAAAATACACTGGTGGACATTTTCACTGTGAGTCACTGTATAGTTTTGCAGCTACGAGGGTTGCTACTTATATTTCAGATCCGGAAATAAAAACACAATAATTTATCATTGGAAATGGTTTTATTGTTTTTTAAAATATTCTTCTTTAAGATCAATACACTTTTGCATGCGCACAAACCAATTTTCGAGATTGAGATTGAGACTCCTCCAAACATGATTTTTGAACGCTTCAACAGCTGTTTCAGGCGATGAACAACGTTGACCAAGCATTTTTTTCTCGATGCTAGGGAATAAGAAGAAGTCATTGGGTGCCAAATCAGGACTATACGGTGGGTGGCCCATCAATTCGACATCTTGAGTGGTCAAATAGCTCATCGTATCAGCATATGTGTGAGAGCTCGCATTCTCGTGATGCAAAATGATCCGCATTCTCTTATTATCATTCTTCATTTCTTCGAACACTGTTGGCAAACAGATGTTTGTATACCACTCAGAAGCGACAGTCATACGTTCCACGGTATAACCACCAAGTTGCCAAGTTTAACTTGGTGGTTATACCGAAAAAACGCAATGAATTGCTTCGATGTTCTTCTTCACGAACAACTTTTGTTGGATTTGGCTCGTCTTGAAAGACCCATACGGTCGATTGCTGTTTTGTCACCTGTGACAATGTTATACACTGACTTTGAGCTACCGCAGTTATACTTTTTCAACATCTCTTTGCACCAATACCTCCGACCCTTTTTTAGGCATTCGTCAAATTTTGTGGGATCCAACGAGAAAAATTTTTCTTCACGGCCAAATGAACATGCTATTGATGCTTGTCATACTAATGCCAAGGATGCCTCAATCAGGGTATACCACATGTCGGTCTTGTTAATCAGTTCACGCACAGCATCGATGTTTTCTGGCAGTGACCGAGTTTTGACGTTTTGATAAAAATAATGCTTATTTATCTTTATTATATTGGAAAGTTGTGTTATCTTACTGTTTTTGTGGTTGAGAAATTAAAAAAACCAAGCTAGATGGCGCTGTCATACAAATGGTGCTATTTCTTGTAGATTTTCATAGCGAAAAAAACTGTATTTATTTTTTAAGGCTAAAAAATTAATTTTTGATGTTGGCTTCTTTGTAAAACACATTTTAAATCATATAACGATGTTCAAATATTATTCTAAGTACGTTACTATTAATAAATATAATTTTTATGGATAATGTCAACTTTCATTTGCAATTGGTCTCATCCTATTCGCATTCGGAAAGTTCGATTTCGTAATTTTTTTAAAAAAATATATAATTTAATCGAACTCTTTTTTGCGTCTTTGCACTTATAATGTTCTTAGCGTATTACAGGTTAAGAAATAAACAGCAAAGGTGATGAAATTTTGGAAACCTTTAGATTTTTCTCAATTCTTTTTTGCGCCATTTTGACTGTGACATAAAATTTCTGCCTTTTCTCTTAACCGACTCTTTTTATTAATGTATAAATGAAAAAAAATGTTATATGTTTCCAATAATGTTGGTAGTTATATACACTATAGAAAAAAAATATTTGGATGTATGATTAACTACACAGTGTAACAAAAAAGAAAGAAGTCAAAATACCATACTATTTTTCTTGTACGTCTTGCTGAGTACAGAAACCGGTTTGAAATTTCCCAAACACCTCCAAAATCTGAAGTTACGGATAAAAACCCGGTCTTCCAAAACAATATCTCCTTTGTTGCATAAGCATGAGCAAGCAATAACCATTCATTCTTATTCTTTGCACTTATGCACGGTTTCTATTTCGCAATTCTTTCATGTAGCCCATATCTGTGAAGAACTCTTCTTATGTTTTCTGCGTGGCAATTTATTTGCAGATGTTCGGCCATCATATCTTGAATATTTAGAGCATTAAGCATTGGGTTAAAATGTGATTTCTTTACTATCCGTCGTTCAACTCGGACATAAATTTTTTTGAACTAGACCTCGGCTTCCTTATAATCCGATTTTCGTTGGCATATCTCCTTATTATATATATAATGGTTCCCCGATGGATTTTGACAATTTCTGCCATTTGTCTTTGACTTAAGCCGTTTTTAAAATGATTGATAACACAGTCCAACAACCATAATGCAAATGTAATGAAATCAATGGCAAATTAAAGTTGACATTATCCATAACAAACCTACAAGGATTTTTGTAGTTCAGTGCAAGGTTTTTACACGCATTTGAAGTTGGTGATTTTGGAACGCTGCCTAACAAGAAAAGATCATTGAAAATTTGATAAATTAATGCTAATTTATTTTTATTATCCTTGTTAGTTGTGGTATTTTACTGTTTTTGGGTCCGAGGAATTCATTTATTTTTTTTACCTAAAACTCACGCTCGATGGCGTTCCATACAAATGGTGCTATTTCTTGTAGATTTTCAAAGCGAAAACATTGTATTTACTTTTTTTAAGGCTAAAAAAATATTGGCTTCATTGTAAAACATATATTTTATAATATTACGAAGTTCAAATATTATTCTAAGTACGTTTCTATAAAAAAAATATAATTCTTATGGCAAAAATTGTGTTTTTTTATTGAAAAAAATTTATTTTTTCTATGAAAATTTACAAGAAATATCACTATTTGTATGACAGCGCCATCTAGTGTGAGTTTTTCTTTTCTTATAATACAGTGTTCCAAAATCACCAATTTCAAATGTATGTAAAAAAATCTCGCACTAAAGAAAACCCTTGAAGGTTTTGTTATGGATAATGTCAACTTTCATTTGCAATTGGTCTCATCGCATTCGGAAAGTTCAATTTCGTAATTTTTTTTTAAAAAAAATATAAAATAATCGAACTCTTTTAGGTGTCTTTGCACTTATAATGTTCTTAGCGTAATACAGGCTAAGAAAAATAGCAAAGGTGATACAATTTCGGAAACCTTTAAATTTTTCTCATTTCCTTTTTGCGCCATTTTGACTGTGACATAAAATTTCTGACCTTTCTCTTAAAACCGCTTTGAAATTTTCCAAACACCTCCAAAATCTGGAGTAACGGGTAAAAACCCGGTTTTTCGGATCTTACGCACTTATATGCCAGTAACTTGGTTGAATATCAACCGATTTTAAGTTTTTCAGCTGATTTGGAAATGAATAATAAATAGTGTTCTTACGAATACAATTCGGTGTCATTTTGAAAAATCCGTTAGAAACTGATTGAGTTATTCAACTTTTATTAAAACAAAATTTTTTGACAAAATACAATTATTGGCAATACTACTTAGAAAAGTATGTTGACCGTTATCGTTATTATTGAACATCATCAGTATCCCGTTCAAGTGACCATAAATATTCGGAAATCGTTTTTATTTTAACTTTTCCTTCAAAACGTTTTTCCATTGTAATTATTTCTTGATGATATGTTCGCCTTGAAGAAGAAGTCTAGATGTGAATGGAGGAAATGAATTTTAATTGACATGTTGCAGCCCATTTCACCATACGCACTCAAAAATTCATCAGCAATCGCGACATAGTTGTTGCTTCAGTGATTACCAAGAGAGTTATCGCAAAGTGCAACAAAACTCTTCCATGCGCGTTTTTCAACGGAACTGAGCTTGTTGATAAAATGCTCATCTTTTATAACTTTACGAATTTGAGGTCCAATGAATATACCTGAAATTCATCAGAACTGATAAATGAGATAACAAATATTAGATCTGTGAAGAAATTGATACCTTCTTTAATTTTGGCTTCGCTTAATTTTGGGAACACCGCTCTAAGATAGCAAAAAGGTTCTCCGTTTACATCAATTTTTTTTACAAATTGTTTTATGTATCCTAACTTTAGATGCAGTGGTGGCAGAACAACCTTATCAGCTGTAACTAATGGGGCGTTTAAAACGGTTTTCCTGCCTATTAGATATGTGTCACAAGATGGCCATACCTTGCGATCGTAGCGATTTGCTGCACGACTATCCCATTCACAAAGATAACATGGATATTTTGTGTAACCACCTTTTATACCAAATAAAATTGACAAAACCTTTAAATCGGCGACGACTTTCCATTTATGCAAGTCATAGTTGACGAATATAAGTATTTGGTTCACAACTTCATACGTTTCTTTTGTACTAGTCGCATATGCGATTGAGCAGATGGTAACAGATTTTTGTTATGCAGTAAAACAGCTTTCAAGTCTAGAAAAAACATTACAAATTTTATATAAAAAAATTTAAATCTATTAAAAACAAAATGTTTGTTGAATACGTACTTTTACACGAGCCGTCAATGAAAAGTCGCCAGTCGACTGCCTTATAATTGTGACTTAATTCCGCAAAAAGTTTGGGTACATTAGCGCAATTTATGAGATTACTGTCTTTTTCACCACTCTTAAAACTTTCTTCAAATAACAATGTCCGGCCACTTTTCTACAGAAACTTACACGAAAATCTTCTTCCACCAAATTCCACTGCCTTACTCGCGACCCAAGGATTTCAGCCTGTCGTTTTGACAAACTTAAATCGCGAACGAGATCGCAGAAATCTGAATTTAACACAAAATGTCGCTCCGTTATAGATTTGGATGGAAGGTACTATTCTTCCACCAAATATATTTCAGCTTCAAAATCACATATTCTCGTTGTCGGAACTTTATCATTACCAGATATAGGTTTTATAGCACTTACAACATTTGCGTACTTTAAATTTTTGCGGGTTAAAAAAGTGTGTCCTGAAATATTTGTTTCACAAAAGTAGAAAAATATCTGGTTTATGCCAGAGCTGATGATGCCACGTCATAGGCGTACAAATGGGCAAAGAAGTTGAAGGTTGAACTTTATATTTTTTAATGTTGCACAGCAATTTTCACAAACATATTCTGAGAACGATCGAAGTGATAAGAAGTGATAAATCAAACAAAACAAATGAACAAAAACTAAAACAATATGTTTATATGACAAACGGGATACTGAGATATTCAATAAAAAAGCGACCAAACAAATATTTCTGAGTAGTTTGGCTAAAAAATGTATTTTTTCAAAAAAATTTTGTTTTAATAAAAGTTGAATAACTCAATCAGTTTCTAACGGATTTTTGAAAATGACACCGAATTACTCAGTATAAAAATTGTGTAAAAATGAGTTTACAGGAAAAATACACAAATATTTTACAGTGTAATTTTAAAAGTGTATACACAATTCGAAAGGCTGCTGTTTCTTCTTTCCAAATCAGCCGAAAAACTAAAACTTTTGGAGGTGTTTGTGAAATTTCAAAACTGGTTTCTTGTTTTACTCAGCAAGATCTAGAAGAAAAATAATATAATTTCCCAGGTATTTATTCTCTGTCACACTCTATTATATGTGGCATGAAGTTATAAAATACACTGGTGGACATTTTCACTGTGAGTCACTGTATAGTTTTGCAGCTACGAGGGTTGCTACTTATATTTCAGATCCGGAAATAAAAACACAATAATTTATCATTGGAAATGGTTTTATTGTTTTTTAAAATATTCTTCTTTAAGATCAATACACTTTTGCATGCGCACACACCAATTTTCGAGATTGAGACTCCTCCAAACATGATTTTTGAACGCTTCAACAGCTGTATCGGGCGATGAAAAACGTTGACCAAGCATTTTTTTCTCGATGCTAGGGAATAAGAAGAAGTCATTGGGTCAGGGCTATACGGTGGGTGGCCCCATCAATTCGACGTCTTGAGTGGTCAAATAGCTCATCGTTTCAGCATATGTGTGATAGCTCGCATTCTCGTGATGCAAAATGATCCGCATTCTCTTATTATCGTTCTTCATTTCTTCGAACACTGTTGGCAAACAGATGGTTGTATACCACTCAGAAGCGACAGTCCTACGTTCCACGGTATAACCACCAAGTTGCCAAGTTTAACTTGGTGGTTATACCGAAAAAACGCAATCAATTGCTTCGATGTTCTTCTTCACGAACAACTTTTGTTGGATTTGGCTCGTCTTGAAAGACCCATACGGTCGATTGCTGTTTTGTCACCTGTGACAATGTTATACACTGACTTTGAGCTACCGCAGTTATACTTTTTCAACATCTCTTTGCACCAATACCTACGACCCTTTTTTAGGCATTCGTCAAATTTTGTGGGATCCAACGAGAACAATATTTCTTCACGGCCAAATGAACATGCAATTGATGCTTGTCATACTAATGCACAAGGATGCCTCAATCTCACGTTATATCACATGCCGGTCTTGTTAATCAGTTCACGCACAGCATCGATGTTTTCTGGCAGTGACCGAGTTTTGACGTTTTAATAAAATAATGCTTATTTATTTTTATTATATTGAAAAGTTGTGTTATGTTACTGTTTTTGGGGTTGAGAAATTAAAAAAACACACTAGATGGCGCTGTCATACAAATGGTGCTATTTCTTGTAGATTTTCATAGCGAAAACATTGTATTTATTTTTTTAAGGCTAAAAAATCAATTTTTGATGTTGACTTCATTGTAAAACATATTTTAAATCATATTGCGATGTTCAAATATTATTCTAAGTACGTTACTATTAAAAAATATAATTTTCATGGAAAAAAATTTGTTTTTTATTGAAAAAAATTACTTTTTTTATGAACATTTACAAGTAATACCACTATTGGTATGACAGCGGCATCTAGCGTGTTTTTTTAATTTCTCAGCCCCAAAAACAGTAAGATACCACAACTTTCCAATATAATAAAAATAAATAAGCATTATTTTATCAAATTTTTAATGACCGTTTCTAATTTGATAGTGTTCCAAAATCACCAACTTCAAATGTGTGTAAAAAAAATCTCGCACTGAACTAAAGAAAACCTTTGAAGGTTTTGTTATGGATGATGTCAACTTTCATTTGCAATTGGTCTCATCCCATTCGCATTCGGAAAGTTTGATTTCGTAATTTTTTTAAACAAATATATAATTTAAGCGAACTCTATTTTGCGTCTTTGCACTTATAATGTTCTTAGCGTATTACAGGTTAAGAAATAAACAGCAAAGGTGCTGAAATTTTGGAAATCCTTTACATTTTTCTCAATTCTTTTTTGCGCCATTTTGTCTGTGACACAATTTCTGACTTTTCTCTTAACCGACTCTTTTTATTTATGTATAAAGGTAAAAAAATGTTATATGTTTCCAATAATGTTGGTAATTATATACAGTGTAGAAAAAAAATTATTTGGATGTATGATTAATTACACAGTGTATCAAAAAAGAATGAAGTCAAAATACCTGAGAAGTGATGTTAATTTTCTTGTAGGTCTTGCTGAGTACAACAAGAAACCGGTTTTGAAATATACCAAACACCTCCAAAATCTGAAGTTACGGATAAAAACCCAGTCTTCCAAAAAAATATATCCTTTGTTGCATAAGCATGAGCAAGCAATAACCATTCTTTCTTATTCTTTGCACTTATGCAAGGTTTCTTTTTCGCAATTCTTTCATGTAGCCCATATCTGTGAAGAACTCTTCTTATGTTTTCTGCGTGGCAATTTATTTGCAGATGTTTGGCCATCACATCTTCAATATTTAGAGCATTAAGCATTGGGTTAGAATGTGATTTCTTTACTATCCGTCGTTCAACTCGGACATACATTTTTTTTAACTAGACCTCGGCTTGCTGATAATCCGATTTTCATTGGCATATCTCTTTATTATATTTATAATGGTTCCCCGATGGATTTTGACAATATCTGCTATTTGTCTTTGACTTAAGCCGTTTTTAAAATGATTAATAACACAGTCCAACAACCATAATACAAATGTAATGAAATTAATGGCAAATTAAAGTGGACATTATCCATAACCAAAACCTTCAAGGTTTTTTGTAGTTCAGTGCAAGGTTTTTACACGCATAGTTCAGTGCAAGGCTTTTACACGTATTTGAAGTTGGTGATATTGGAACGCTGTCTAACAAGAAAAGATCATTGAAAATTTGATAAAATAATGCTTATTTATTTTTATTATCCTGGTTAGTTGTGGTATTTTACTGTTTTTGGGTCCGAGGAATTCATTTATTTTTTTTATTATTTTTACCTAAAACTCACGCTCGATTGAGCTGTCATACAAATGGTGCTATTTCTTGTAGATTTTCATAGCGAAAACATTGTATTTACCTTTTTTAAGGCTAAAAAAAATGTTGGCTTCATTGTAAAACATATTTTTTTAATATAAGAAAGTTCACATATTATTCTAAGTACGTTACTATAAAAAAATAAAATTTTTAAGGAAAAATTGTGTTTTTTATTGAAAAAAAATATTTTTTTCTATGAAAATTTAAAATATATACCACTATTTGTATGACAGCGCCTTCTAGTGTGAGTTTTTCTTTTCTTATAATACAGTGTTCCAAAATCACCAACTTCAAATGTATGTAAAAAATATCTCTCACTGAACTAAAGAAAACCCTTGAAGGTTTTTTTTATGGATAATGTCAACTTTCATTTGCAATTGGTCTCATCCCATTCGCATTCGGAAAGTTCAATTTCGTAATTTTTTTTTTAAAAAAATATAATTTAATCGAACTCTTTTGTGTGTCTTTGCACTTATAATGTTCTTAGCGTAATACAGGTTAAGAAAAAATAGCAAAGGTGATAAAATTTCGGAAACCTTTATATATTTCTCATTTCTTTTTTGCGCCATTTTGACTGTGACATAAAATTTCTGACTTTTCTCTTAATTGACTCTTTATATTAATGCATAAAGGTAAATAATTTTTTTTTTTTTTTTATATAAGCTTTATTTGAATTATTGAATCTGCTCCAATGGAGCCTAACAATAAGTATACGAATCTTAAGTATAATTCAATAATGAATCCTAGTTATATTTCTTGTAATGTGGATCTCTGCTAATTGGCAGGAATTTTAATTAATTTGGTCAAAATAGTATATAACTGGTATGGATCACATGTCTGAGAATTTTAAACCTGGTTTGGCTTAAACCTCGTGATAAAGGTCCAGGGGACCCTTACAGTCATTTACAAAGTGTTCGCGATATTATGTAGAGTGAAGAACTCTAGTTATGTAAGTATAACGGATAACTCTAGAATAGCAGAGTGGACGACGTAATTTGGGTTTTGTAGGTTTTTCGCGTTGACTGTTTTAAGGATCACGTATGAGAGCATCTAAGCCACGTGACGTAGAATAAAGGATTCTACACAGTCTTTTTTGAGTGTTCGTCCGCGATTGATATTGACTGTTTTAAAGATCACGTATAAGAGCGTTTAAGCCACGTGACGTAGAAAAGGATTCTACACAGTCTTTCGGGCGCGTGTGTTCGCGATTACTGTTACGGATGAAGATTAGAAAACACGGCGTTCGTTTCTCCGAAGTCTTAAAGAGCTGGGACTGCACAATAATTGTCTAGCAAGTATGTTATCATGACGTTCGAGCTTCTCTTTGTGCTTTATATTGATTTTTTGAATTGCCTCTTTAACGAGAGGTATTTTCAAGTCTCGGTGGATATTTTCACTCCTCATATACCAAGGGGCACCGGTAATAAGCCGCAATGTCTTCGATTGGACTCTTTGGATTTTGTCGAGATTGCTCGAGCTTGCTTTGCCCCATAGCTGGGCACCATATAACCAAATAGGTTTGATTGCACTGTTGTATAGCAGGACCTTATATTCAAGGCTTAGTTTTGAGTTCGCGTTTAGGAGCCAGTGAAGATGATGGACCTTAAGTTTCAGTTGAGTTTTCTTGGCTTCGATATGACTTCTCCAGGTGAGTCGTCGATCCAGGTGGATTCCAAGGTATGAAACATGATCAGATTGAGAAAAAGGGATATTGTTTAATTTCAATGTCGGACAAGTGCTAAAATTCAGTGTGAAAGTTACCTGTGTGCATTTAGCCTCATTGACTTTTATTCTCCAGTCAGAGATTCTACTCGTCTGAGATGTACACCTAGATTCATAGATGCAATATCCTGCTTTTTATGTGTGGCCATTATAGCGGTATCATCGGCAAAAGTGGATGTTAGCACGTTTGGGCTGGTAGGAATATCTGCAGTAAACAGAATGTAAAGGATAGGCCCCATGACGCTTCCCTGGGGAACACCTGCTAGTATTTCGCGGTCATCGGTGACGTGTTGTCCACATTTGACTCTGAATCTGCGGTTTTCTAAGTAAGACTCAGGAATTCGATGCGTATTTGCCGGTAAGTATTTGCAAATTTTGTAGGTCAAGCCAAAGTGCCAGACTTTGTCAAATGCTTGAGCAACATCCAGGAATACTGCGCAGCAATATTCTCGCCGTTCAAATGATTTTTCAATTGCTTGGGTCAGACGGTTCACTTGTTCGATAGTGCTGTGACCTTCGCGAAAACCAAACTGATGGTCTGGTATTATGTTATTTGACACGAGAAACGGTTTTATTTTCGATAAAAGAACTTTTTCAAATAGTTTGGATAAGCAGGGAAGCAAACTGATCGGCCTGTACGAGGAAGGTATTGATTTGTCCTTTCCTGGCTTTAAAATCATTTGAATCAGAGAAATTTTCCACACTTTAGGAAAGTAACCATGTCTCAAAATAGAGTTAAATAATTTTGCCAGGAACATCACAGCAATATAGGGAAGTTCCAAGATCATTTTAGGCGTGATAAGATCATATCCAGGTGCTTTACCTGGATTCACGGTTTCTCTAATGACATTCAGAACTTCATTCGCGTTAGTAAACAATGGAATTACGGCAGACATTTTATCAACAGGTGGAAGGATGTCGCTACTTGCAGGATTTGGGCGAAATACCTGTGACAGATGGTTTGCAAAAACATTGGAATCTTTTCCTCTTCTGATATTGCCCACTTGCCATTTGCGTCGCGTATTGGAAATTGCGTTTCGGTGGGCATACTAGTATTTCTTAATGTTTTCCATAATGAGAATTTGGTTGAAGCAGTCGGAGTTAAACTTGCAATGAAACTAGCCTGCTGTCTACTGTCTTCTTTTCTAAGTGCGCTTTGCAACCTTTTAGTAGCTTCAGTCAGTCTTAGTCGTGCCGCTGGTGACCTATTTCGCTGCCATTCGCGACGGAACCTCCTTTTTTCACTTACAAGGTGCTCTATTTCCCGGTTAGTGTAAGTATTCAAACTATTTATCGCTTTGATTTGTCTGTGTGTAGCGTGAATGGCAGCCTGTTCCAGGATTACGTTCAAGTTGGATACGTTGTTATCGATGTCATCCGCGTTAGAAATTAGATGATTCGAATCTAAATGACTACTAATGTACTTCCTGTATTTTAACCAGTTAGTTGTGTATGATGTAAGCCTTAGTGGGTCATCTACAAGTACTGTCTTTCCGTGAAGAAGAAATATAACTGGCGAGTGATCTGACGATAAGTCAGTACAGGTACTAGCAGATAAGTTAGATTTACTAACTCCTCTTATTATACCGAAGTCTATCAAGTCAGGCTTTTTGTTAATATCAGAAGGCCAATATGTAGGTTGACTGGGAGATATAAAGTCCAATTTATTTTGACGTCGCATTAGATATTTATACAGCTGGTTTCCCCTAGGGTTTGCTAAACGGGATCCCCAGTGCGTATGTTTGGCATTGTAGTCACCAGCAGCAATAAAGTTGTGTCCGAGACCATTGAAGAAGTTCAGAAGTATATCTTCTGATATCGCGAACCGCGGGGGGAAATATATTGCTGAAATGGTAAGAAAACTACCTTGAATCTGGATACGAATTGTTGTCGCTTGAAGGTAGTTTTGTGAGACTCCTTCAGCGACTTCATGTTTCATTCGTTTACGTATTAGGATACCAGAGCCCCCATGAGCCTTACCGTCGGGGTGGTGAGTACCATAAAATCTAAAATTAGGTATCTGAAAATTGTATTTGTCTGTGAGATGAGTTTCTGATAGTAGCATTATATCAATATTCTGCCGATCTAGGTACTCGGTCAGTTCGTGTCTATGTTGGTTCACACCGTTTGCGTTCCATGTACATATCTTAAGAGGGCCTATTTTTTGGTAAGTAGAGTTTGAATTAACTGATTCTGGTTTCGCATGAATTCTTGCATCATTGATTGCATAGTCGACATGAACATGTTTATACTCTGTACCAGTTGTTGAATCATTGATTCAGAGTTACCATGTTGTTGCACTGGGGCATTAGGTGTATGCGCCCTTAGAACATTCGCGTATGTTGTACCGTTTGTAATACCGTTTCCGTTGCTAGAGTAAACTGGAGTCTGTTGGATGTCGATTATAGGATTCGGCGCGTTTCGGTTAGAAATGAGTTTATGCTTCTCTTCTAGTTTATGCTTAAGTTCTTTGTAAACCCTACAGCCTCTGTAATTTGCGGTATGTTGTTCCCCGCAATTACTGCACTTTTTCTGTTCCTGCGTTTTAACTTTGCAGACGGACGATTGGTGAAGATCACCACATACAACACAAACGGTTGGCAAAGTGCAGTATGATTTTGTGTGTCCATACTCTTGACAATTTTGGCATTGAACGGGACAATTTCTTTTGTGGGGTTCTTCGACCGTAATTCTTCTATATAACAAATATTGAAGTTTGTATATAGGATGAACTTCATTTTTCTTTAGTTTCCGCGAGTCAGGTTGAAGTTCGACCTTGAACATTGGTTGGGGAACCTTTTTATTGTTAAGAACGTTCACCACGGAGTGAACGTTAAAATTCTCTTTTTCCAGTGCTCGTTTTACTTCATCTGGTCCTACAAATGATTCAATGCCTTTTAAGATTACCGCGATACCCTTACTACTCTTAAGACGATACGTGTAAAAATTTTTATTTCTATCGTTAAAATAACCAGAAATAGCGCGAAAGCCGTTTTCGGTGTATGCCTGAATTTTTGTCTCGTTAATGTTCCCTTTCTTTATTGGCACTATGTGAAAGCCACCACTACCAACAACTTGGGCAATAATATTTACTAGCTCATTTGAGCTACTCTCACGTAGGTATATTGGGGGCGGCCTTGGAGTTGCGGCATTTGCCGAGGAAGAAGATTGAGATTCTTCTTCGCTCAGCAATGCAAACCGGTTCTTACCCGTGACGGACGTTGTTGGCTCTTCACCGTTCACAGTTTTGCAACTTTTTTTGTTAGAGTTGCCTTTGGCTGGGCTGGATTTACGCTTTATAGTAATGTAGCGATCCATGCCTGTCTGTACCGCCTTTAATGGTTTGTCGTTGTTTTCGTGTGTTATTTCTGTGTTCGCTGTGTTTCCACCTTCTTTGTTGTTACTGTTGTTGCTAGCACTGCCTGGTGAGAGAGTTTGTCTTAGTGGCGCTACCTCTCTCATTCCATTGTTTACATCTGCATTTATCGCGAAGTATGCATTCCGCGAACTTACACTGCAGAAAGAGTGTCTGCGTTGTTCCAACTCTTGAGTGAGACGATGGCTCATCAAGCTGTGGGTTTGTTTAGCTGTGTGTGTGCCTTTTTTAATTTTGGTTGTTTTGTTACACTTATTCTAACACAACTGGGGTTGTTGTTCAACTTAAAAATTTTATTTTGTCAAAAAACTGTTTGAATTCCTTACAAGTTAATACTTATAATGTATTCAAACAATTTTAGATAATTATTTTCCCGACAATTGAGTTTATTTTTGCACTTTCCCTGGTTATTTTATTTTATTAGAATTAATTCCCGAGAGGAGTTCTTTTAACGACCGTTCTCTTAGAGCGCGGAGAGCGAAAAAAAAAAAAAAAAAAGGTAAATAAATGTTATATGATTCCAATAATGTTGGTAATTATATTCACTGTAGAAGAGAAATTATTTGGATGTTTAACTGGGAATTGATATTATTTTTCGTGTAGATCTTGCTGAGTACAACAAGAAACCGCTTTTGAAATTTCCGAAACACCTCAGAAATCTGGAGTAACGGGTAAAAACCCGGTTTTTCGGATCTACGCACTTATATGCCAGTAACTTGGTTGAATATCAACCGATTTTAAGTTTTTCGGATGATTTGGAAATGAATAATAAATAGTATTCTTACGAATACTATTCGGGGTTATTTTTAAAAATCCGTTAAAAACTGAATGAGTTATTCAACTTTTATTAAAACAATATTTTTTGAAAAAATGCAATTATTTATGTTGACTTCATTGTAAAACATATTTTAAATCATATTGCGATGTTCAAATATTATTCTAAGTACGTTACTATTAAAAAATATAATTTTCATGGAAAAAAATTTGTTTTTTATTAAAAAAAATTACTTTTTTTATGAACATTTACAAGTAATACCACTATTGGTATGACAGCGGCATCTAGCGTGTTTTTTAATTTCTCAGCCCCAAAAACAGTAAGATACCACAACTTTCCAATATAATAAAAATAAATAAGCATTATTTTATCAAATTTTTAATGACCGTTTCTAATTTGATAGTGTTCCAAAATCACCAACTTCAAATGTGTGTAAAAAAAATCTCGCACTGAACTAAAGAAAACCTTTGAAGGTTTTGTTATGGATGATGTCAACTTTCATTTGCAATTGGTCTCATCCCATTCGCATTCGGAAAGATTGATTTCGTAATTTTTTTAAACAAATATATAATTTAAGCGAACTCTATTTTGCGTCTTTGCACTTATAATGTTCTTAGCGTATTACAGGTTAAGAAATAAACAGCAAAGGTGCTGAAATTTTGGAAATCCTTTACATTTTTCTCAATTCTTTTTTGCGCCATTTTGTCTGTGACACAATTTCTGACTTTTCTCTTAACCGACTCTTTTTATTTATGTATAAAGGTAAAAAAATGTTATATGTTTCCAATAATGTTGGTAATTATATACAGTGTAGAAAAAAAATTATTTGGATGTATGATTAATTACACAGTGTATCAAAAAAGAATGAAGTCAAAATACCTGAGAAGTGATGTTAATTTTCTTGTAGGTCTTGCTGAGTACAACAAGAAACCGGTTTTGAAATATACCAAACACCTCCAAAATCTGAAGTTACGGATAAAAACCCAGTCTTCCAAAAAAATATATCCTTTGTTGCATAAGCATGAGCAAGCAATAACCAATCTTTCTTATTCTTTGCACTTATGCAAGGTTTCTTTTTCGCAATTCTTTCATGTAGCCCATATCTGTGAAGAACTCTTCTTATGTTTTCTGCGTGGCAATTTATTTGCAGATGTTTGGCCATCACATCTTCAATATTTAGAGCATTAAGCATTGGGTTAGAATGTGATTTCTTTACTATCCGTCGTTCAACTCGGACATACATTTTTTTTAACTAGACCTCGGCTTGCTGATAATCCGATTTTCATTGGCATATCTCTTTATTATATTTATAATGGTTCCCCGATGGATTTTGACAATATCTGCTATTTGTCTTTGACTTAAGCCGTTTTTAAAATGATTAATAACACAGTCCAACAACCATAATACAAATGTAATGAAATTAATGGCAAATTAAAGTGGACATTATCCATAACCAAAACCTTCAAGGTTTTTTGTAGTTCAGTAGTGCAAGGTTTTTACACGCATAGTTCAGTGCAAGGCTTTTACACGCATTTGAAGTTGGTGATTTTGGAACGCTGTCTAACAAGAAAAGATCATTGAAAATTTGATAAAATAATGCTTATTTATTTTTATTATCCTGGTTAGTTGTGGTATTTTACTGTTTTTGGGTCCGAGGAATTCATTTATTTTTTTTATTATTTTTACCTAAAACTCACGCTCGATTGCGCTGTCATACAAATGGTGCTATTTCTTGTAGATTTTCATAGCGAAAACATTGTATTTACCTTTTTTAAGGCTAAAAAAAATGTTGGCTTCATTGTTAAACATATTTTTTTAATATAAGAAAGTTCACATATTATTCTAAGTACGTTACTATAAAAAAATAAAATTTTTAAGGAAAAATTGTGTTTTTTATTGAAAAAAAATATTTTTTTCTATGAAAATTTAAAATATATACCACTATTTGTATGACAGCGCCTTCTAGTGTGAGTTTTTCTTTTCTTATAATACAGTGTTCCAAAATCACCAACTTCAAATGTATGTAAAAAATATCTCTCACTGAACTAAAGAAAACCCTTGAAGGTTTTTTTTATGGATAATGTCAACTTTCATTTGCAATTGGTCTCATCCCATTCGCATTCGGAAAGTTCAATTTCGTAATTTTTTTTTTAAAAAAATATAATTTAATCGAACTCTTTTGTGTGTCTTTGCACTTATAATGTTCTTAGCGTAATACAGGTTAAGAAAAAATAGCAAAGGTGATACAATTTCGGAAACCTTTATATATTTCTCATTTCTTTTTTGCGCCATTTTGACTGTGACATAAAATTTCTGACTTTTCTCTTAATTGACTCTTAATTGACTAAAGGTAAATAAATGTTATATGATTCCAATAATGTTGGTAATTATATTCACTGTAGAAGAGAAATTATTTGGATGTTTGATTAATTACACAGTGTAACAAAAAAGAATGAAGTCAAAATAACTGGGAAGTGATATTATTTTTCGTGTAGATCTTGCTGAGTACAACAAGAAACCGCTTTTGAAATTTCCGAAACACCTCAGAAATCTGGAGTAACGGGTAAAAACCCGGTTTTTCGGATCTTACGCACTTATATGCCAGTAACTTGGTTGAATATCAACCGATTTTAAGTTTTTCGGATGATTTGGAAATGAATAATAAATAGTATTCTTACGAATACTATTCGGGGTTATTTTTAAAAATCCGTTAAAAACTGAATGAGTTATTCAACTTTTATTAAAACAACATTTTTTGAAAAAATGCAATTATTGGCAATACTACTTAGAAAAGTTTGTTGAACATTTTCGTTTTAATTTAACATCATCAGTATCCCGTTTAAGTGACCGGCAATATTCGGAAATTATTTTTATTTTAACTTTTCCTTTAAAACGTTTTTCCATTGTAATTATTTTTTGATGATATGTTCGCCTTTTTCATCACTGAACTGGCCCAGGTTTCTGGGAAGAAGTCTAGATGTGAATGGAGGAAATGAATTTTAATTGACATGTTGCAGCCCATTTCACCATACGCACTCAAAAATTCATCAGCAATCGCGACATAGTTGTTGCTTCTGTGATTACCAAGAGAGTTATCGCAAAGTGCAACAAAACTCTTCCATGCGCGTTTTTCAACGGAACTGAGCTTGTTGATAAAATTCTCATCTCTCATAACTTTACGAATTTGAGGTCCAATGAATATACCTGAAATTCATCAGAAGTGATAAATGAGATAACAAATATTAGATCTGTGAAGAAATTGATACCTTCCTTAATTTTGGCTTCGCTTAATTTTGGGAACACCGCTCTAAGATAGCAAAAAGGTTCTCCGTTTACATCAATTTTTTTACAAATTGTTTCATGTATCCTAACTTTAGATGCAGTGGTGGCAGAACAACCTTATCAGCTGTAACTAATGGGGCGTTAAAAACGGGTTTCCTGCCTATTAGATATGTGTCACAAGATGGCCATACCTTGCGATCGTAGCGATTTGCTGCACGACTATCCCATCCACAAAGATAACATGGATATTTTGTGTAACCACCTTTTATACCAAATAAAATTTTCAAAGCCATTAAATCGGCGGCGACTTTCCATTTATGCAGGTCATAGTTGACGAATCGAAGTATTTGGTTCACAACATCATACGTTTCTTTTGTTCTAGTCGCATATGCGATTGGAACAGATGGTAACAGATTTTTGTTATGCAGTAAAACAGCTTTCAAGCCTAGAAAAAGCATTACAAATTTTATATAAAGAAATTAAAATCTATTAAAAAACAAAATGTTTGTTGAATACGTACTTTTACATGAGCCGTCAATGAAAAGTCGCCATTCGACTGCCTTATAATTGTGACTTAATGCCGAAAAAAGTTTGGGTACATCAGCGCAATATATATCATTTTCACCAGTCTTAAAACTTTCTTCAAATAACAATGTGCGGTCACTCTTCTACAGAAAGCTACACGAAAATCTTCTTCCACCAAATTCCACTGCCTTACTCGCGACCCAAGGATTTCAGCCTGTCGTTTTGAAAAACTTAAATCGCGAACGAAATCGGAGAAATCTGAATTTAACACAAAATTTCGCTCCGTTATAGATTTGGATGGAAGGTACTCTTCTTCCACCAAATATTTTTCAGCTTCAAAACTACATATGCTCGGTGTCGGAACTTTATCACTACCAGATATAGGTTTTGTAGCACTTTGTAGAACATTTGCGTACTTTACATTTTTGTGGGCTAAAAAAGTGTGACCTGAAATATTTGTTTCACAAAAGTAGCAATTATCTGGTTTATGCCAGAGCTGATGATTCCAAGTCATAGGCGTACAAAAGGGCAAAGAAATTGAGGGTTGAACTTTGTATTTTTTAATGTTGCACAGCAAATTTCACAAACAAATTCTGGCTCATACCAGCGATTGAATTTGTAAGAACGATTGCAGTTATAAGAAGTGATAAATCAAACAAAAGAAATGAACAAAAACTAAAACAATATGTTTATATGACAAACGGGATACTGAGATTTTCAATAAAAAAAACGGTCAAACAAATATTTCTGAGTAGTTTGGCCAAAAATTGTATTTTTTCAAAAAAAGTTGTTTTAATAAAAGTTGAATAACTCAATCAGTTTCTAACGGATTTTTAAAAATGACACCGAATTACTCAGTATAAAAATTGTGTAAAAATGAGTTTACAGGAAAAATACACAGGTTTTTTTAGTGTAATTTTAAAAGTGTATACACCATTCGAATGGCCCCAGTTTCTTCTTTCCAAATCAGCCGAAAAACTAAAACTTTTGGAGGTGTTGTTTGAAATTTCAAAACCGGTTTCTTGTTGTACTCAGCAAGATCTACAAGAAAAATAATATCATTTCCCAGGTATTTTTTCTCTGTCACACTGTATTATATGTGGCATGAAGTTATAAAATACACCGGTGGACATTTTCACTGTAAGTCCCTGTGTAGTTTTGCAGCTACGAGGGTTGCTATTTATATTTCGGGTCCGGAAATAAAAACACAATAATTTATCATTGGAAATGGTTTTATTGTTTTTTTTTTAAATATTCTTCTTTAAGATCAATACACTTTTGCATGCGCACAAACCAATTTTTGAAACACTTTTTCTACTCCGATTGAGACTCCTCCAAACATGATTTTTGAACGCTTCAACAGCTGTTTCGGGCGATGAAAAGCGTTGACCAAGCATTTTTTCTCGATGCTAGGAAATAAGAAGAAGTCATTGGGTGCCAAATCAGGGCTGTACGGTGGGTTGCCCATTAATTCGACATCTTGAGAGGTCAAATAGCTCATCGTTTCAGCTGATGTGAGAGAGCTCGCATTCTCGTGATGCAACATGATCCGCATTCTCTTATTACACAGTACGACAGTGGTTGGTACACATGAGAAATGTTAACAGAATATGAAAATAGGCTTAAAATAAAGAAATACGTGTCTCGGCGATTTGCTGTAGCACGTCAGAATTTTGAGAAAATCGATTTTAAAGATGCGAAGGATCGTGGAGGTTCACTTGTAACGTAGTACTATTATAAAAAGTTTTATAAAAATAGAATGGGTGAACCGATTTAAGTGTTTAAGCCAGTTTTGAATTAAATTTGGATTTGTTTTTATTAAAAAATGTAAAATTAAAAAATATCCAAAAAATGTACGAAATTCATTAAAAATACAATGTTGTTGAAGTTTCATTTGTGCATTGGATCATGAAAGTGAAGCTTTCAAGTATTTAAAAACTGTTTTTCCTGGTTTAAGTGACGCCAAAATTAAAGCAGGTAATAAAAATTTAAAGTTTATAATTTATTTTTCAACTAACTTTAATTGATTTTATTTTTATTTTCTTGCAGGTGTATTCGATGGTCCACAGACAAAAATACTAATTCAAAATGATGTATTTAGGAGTTTATTGAATCCTGTTGAAAAACGTGCATGGGATGGTTTCATTGATGTCGTACACAATTTTTTGGGAAATAAGAAAGCGGATAACTACAAAGATATTGAGAACGCATTTATGGAGAACGCTTCCATAAAGATATTGTTACAATAGAAAATCGTTTCAAAGGAAAAGACATGACTCACATGCTTGCTGAATATTGTTGGAATTTATGCCGTGATACAAAACCTGAAGTTTACACACGAAAAACTAAACGACCAACATTTTTGACACAAAATAATAGTTAAGATATCATATTAATTTTTGTATTTTTACATTACATTGAATTACATTACATTTTTGGATATTAATTTTTGAATTTTTACATTACATTTACATGGCCGCTAGATGGCGCTTTAATTTTCATGTAAAATTAAAAAATATCCAAAAAATGTACGAAATTCATTAAAAATACAATGTTGTTGAAGTTTCATTTGTGCATTGGATCATGAAAGTGAAGCTTTCAAGTATTTAAAAACTGTTTTTCCTGGTTTAAGTGACGCCAAAATTAAAGCAGGTAATAAAAATTTAAAGTTTATAATTTATTTTTCAACTAACTTTAATTGATTTTATTTTTATTTTCTTGCAGGTGTATTCGATGGTCCACAGACAAAAATACTAATTCAAAATGATGTATTTAGGAGTTTATTGAATCCTGTTGAAAACCGTGCATGGGATGGTTTCATTGATGTCGTACACAATTTTTTGGGAAATAAGAAAGCGGATAACTACAAAGATATTGAGAACGCATTTATGGAGAACGCTTCCATAAAGATATTGTTACAATAGAAAATCGTTTCAAAGGAAAAGACATGACTCACATGCTTGCTGAATATTGTTGGAATTTATGCCGTGATACAAAACCTGAAGTTTACACACGAAAAACTAAACGACCAACATTTTTGACACAAAATAATAGTTAAGATATCATATTAATTTTTGTATTTTTACATTACATTTACCTTACATTGAATTACATTACATTTTTGGATATTAATTTTTGTATTTTTACATTACATTTACATGTCCGCTAGATGGCGCTTTAATTTTCATGTAAAATTAAAAAATATCCAAAAATGTACGAAATTCATTAAAAATACAATGTTGTTGAAGTTTCATTTGTGCATTGGATCATGAAAGTGAAGCTTTCAAGTATTTAAAAACTGTTTTTCCTGGTTTAAGTGACGCCAAAATTAAAGCAGGTAATAAAAATTTAAAGTTTATAATTTATTTTTCAACTAACTTTAATTGATTTTATTTTTATTTTCTTGCAGGTGTATTCGATGGTCCACAGACAAAAATACTAATTCAAAATAATGTATTTAGGAGTTTATTGAATCCTGTTGAAAAACGTGCATGGGATGGTTTCATTGATGTCGTACACAATTTTTTGGGAAATAAGAAAGCGGATAACTACAAAGATATTGAGAACGCATTTATGGAGAACGCTTCCATAAAGATATTGTTACAATAGAAAATCGTTTCAAAGGAAAAGACATGACTCACATGCTTGCTGAATATTGTTGGAATTTATGCCGTGATACAAAACCTGAAGTTTACACACGAAAAACTAAACGACCAACATTTTTGACACAAAATAATAGTTACGATATCATATTAATTTTTGTATTTTTACATTACATTTACCTTACATTGAATTACATTACATTTTTGGATATTAATTTTTGTATTTTTACATTACATTTACATTACATTGAATTACATTACATTTTTGGATATTTTTTAATTTTACATGAAAATTAAAGCGCCTTCTAGCAGAAAAAAAACAAATTTAATAAAAACAAATCCAAATTTAATTCCCTTTTCAAAACTGGCTCAAGCACTTAAATCGGTTTACCCATTCTATTTTTATAGAACTTTTTATAATAGTACTACGTTACAAGTGAACCTCCACGGTCCTTCGAATATTTAAAATCGATTTTCTCAAAATTCTGACGAGCTACAGCAAAACGCCGAGACACGTATTTCTTTATTTTAAGCCTATTTTCATATTCTGTTAACATTTCTCATGTGTACATACTCAAAAAAAATTGATTTTGTCGTACTGTGTTATCATTCCTCATTTCTTCGAACACTGTTGGCAAACAGATGGTTGTATACCACTCAGTTCTACGTTCCACTAAACTTGGCAACTTGGTGGTTATACCGAAAAAAACGCAATCATTTGCTTCGATATTCTTCTTCACGAACAACTTTTGTTGAATTTGGCTCGTCTTGAAAGACCCATACGGCCGATTGCTGTTTTGTCACCTTTGACAATGTTATACACTGACTTTGAGCTACCGCAGCTATACTTTTTCAACATCTCTTTGCACCAATACCTAGGAGTCTTTTTTTAGGCATTCGTCAAATTTTGTGGGATCCAACGAGAAGAATTTTTCTCCACGGCCAAATGAACATGCTATTGATGCTTGTCGTACTAATGCCCAAGGATGCCTCAATCTCACGGTATATCACATGTCGGTCTTGTTAATCAGTTCACGCACAGCATCGATGTTTTCTGGCAGTTTGGACGTCCTTCACGAAATTCATCCTGGAGCGAACGGCGCCCAAAACTGAACTCTTGGTACCAGCGATTAATTGTGGTTTTTGATGGTCCTTCATCGCCAAAAGTCGAAACAAGTTTAAAAATCGTAAAAAATCATCGCACGAAAATGTTCACGGGATAATTCCATTTTTTGACTGAGATGCATTTTTCAACACACTGTAAACAAAACAATTTGCCCTCAAATGACAAAACGTTCTGAGTGAAATCATGCTAAAAAATTGCATCGTTTTCAATGGAAGTTCCAGTTTGCATCTGGGAACACTAGCATTGTCAGGACCCTAAATATATATAGTAACCCTCCTAAAAGAACTGCCGAAACTTTCGATAGTTTCTTTTCGCCCCCAATATCGATAGTTTTTATTCTCTCTCGTGAGTATTGGTAAAACTGTCATTATTTGAACATGCGTTGGGCAACAGAAAATTTCTGCAAATTACGGGTAAGGAAAAGTAAGTCTGATAAGTTACAGCAAACACTTCACTGTCAGGCAGACTCACGTTTTGCCGTTAGCGTTGAACGGTGCTTTGTTATCGTATATATGTGATGTCGACAAGGTCTGTACTCATTTAACGATCCATACATTTACGAAACATTGCTTGATTTTTCATATGCAAAGTATTATATCGAAGATTGAGGAAACAGGCGACTCACTGAAACAATTATTACCATATTGATAGACTGTCATTAACTATCGTTCTTTCAAAAATATAAAACAAATGATTACATGAAAACAAAATCTCAATGAATAATGAATTAAGTCTTTTGTTTACAAAACGTGTCAGTTTTGTTTAAAGAAACCCCAGGAGCACTTGTATTAAAGAAAAATTTATAAATTAATTTGTTGTTTCCGTAGTAATAACTTCTTCGTAAACTATCAAGATTAAAGGCTAAAATAGGGGTTGGAAACTGAACAGGATCTCAAGAGTTGTAATAACAATATAAGTATGTATGTGTTGTTCGTATATGGGGGATCTGCTTCGATATCCAGTTGAAGAAGACGCTCCATTTGAGACCTGGTGGTCAGCAGAGTGGGCTTGGCCGGATAATTCTAGAGGTGCAGCACGTCATGTGGTCCCTGATGACAGGCGGGACAAACTTCCGGAACGTTAGGGTCAATTCAAGCGCAATACAAATTGGTGTACTGCGCCATCTCAGCTCAGCCAGTGTTCAAAGTTAAACACGTTGTAAGTTGTATGGTGGGTTATGTTGGCTAGTTGTTGCAACTTCGAGTGCAGGGACGGAACAAATTGTTCCTATACCAGCTTCTAATCTCAGAGGTGAACCCATATATTGTTAGGAGAACAAGCACAGGAACAGAAAATACTAGAGGAACATGCTATGCAGCAGGAAGAATATGCAATTCTGCAGCAACAAGAACGTAACATGATATGGTTAAATTACGATTCTGGCATTGCCAGCCTTGCCAAACTTTACCCCATTAAACATAAATGCAAATAAAAAAAAATCGATTTGAAGTACGTTGTCAATGTGATGCTACTGGATATGGCTGAAAATTAAAAATTGGCAACATTTTGTTGAAATGCTTAGGAGTTGGTCCATAACCAGGATAAGCTCTCAGATAACATCAAGTTTAACTATCTGCGAATGAGCTTAAAGGGCAAAGCTAAAGCAGTGGTTTCCCACTTATTGTCCGGTGGACCGGGCAATTATGTTAGGGCATTTTAATTGCTAATTAAACGCTACAAAATTTTTTTAATGAGGCGCTAGATTTACTGTTGTATCTTCCGACATTTGTGGAAAATTTAGACACTGCTGTAAAAAAGTTTATCGACAGCATAGATCATAAATAATAAATTGGATATTTGGGACGTTTCGGAAATATCACCGATTCTCGCCCACATAATATTGAGAAAATTCTAAAGGGAAAAGTTTCTGTATCTCTGCAAATAAAGAAGGCAAAAACATTAGAACTGTCTGATATTGAAGAATATTAGGAAAAAGTACAATGTTCCATATTCTATAAAGAAAACAAGACAAAAAAACTCTTTCTCCCGGCAGTGCTAACAACATCAATAATAAAGAAAGTGTTAACACATAGAACTTAGAAAACATACATCAAAACGACGAACTGATACAAGGCAATAAAGTTAAAACGGTATAGACAGGCAGGGATCGCTACATTACAATAAAGCCCCGCGAAAGGCATCACAAAGAAAAAAGTTGCAATACCGCGAATAGCTAAGAAGCCAGTACAAGTAGTAACCGGTTTTTATTACTCAGCCATGAAGAGCCTCATCCATCCACTTCAGCAACTGCTGCAAATGCTAGGCCGCCCCATACACCTTCAGGAAAGTAGTAGAACGAACTGGAAAACTTTATTGCCCAACTAGTTGGTAGCGGTGGTTTTCACATTGTGCCCTTAATAAAAGGCCACATACATGAAACCAAAATTCAGGCATACACCGAAAAGGGATTTAGCTCCATTTCAGCATACTTTAACGATAGAAAAACAACCTATCACCTAAACCACTTAACACCTATCGCTTATATAGCAGTAAAGTTATTGCTGTAGTTAAAAAATACAAGTATGCTTACGGATACGCAATGTTCTTTACGCAACGCAAATGGCGAGTGGGCTATATCAGAAGAGGATGCCAGCATTTACGCAAAGCATTTGGACCTGGTATTTCACCAAAATCCTGCAAGTAGTAGATTCCTTCCTCCAGATGAAATCAATCCCGCCGAGATTCCTTTGTTTATAACTGCTTATAAAGTCATGCGTACTATAAGGGAAACCATAAATCCGGGTAAGGCACCCGGATACGATTTTTTAACTCCTAATATTATCATAGAACTTCCTTTTATTGCCGTGAAGCTCCTGTCCGAAGTATTTAATTCAATTATGAGACATATTCTTTGGTTCAAATGATCTTAAAGACAGAAAAGGGCAAATCAATCCCTTCCTCATATAGACCGATCAGTGTACTTCCATTTTTAATTAAGCTCTTTGAAAAAGTTCTCCTATCAAAAATTAAACCGTTCCTAATGTCAAACAATATAATACCAGACCATCAGTTTGGATTCCGGGGAGGTCGCAGTCCCACTGAACAATAAACCGTCTGACCGAATCAATAGAAAAATCGTTTGAACGGCGCGAATATTGTTGCGCCATGTTTCTAGATGTTGCTCAAGCATTTGAAATGGTGGCATTTTGGTTTGCTCAGAAAAGTTAGTAAATATTAACCGGCAAATACGCATTGTCTCGTTAAGTCTTACTTCGAAAACCGCAGATTCAGAATTAAATGTGGGCAACACATCATCGACAATTGCGAAATACTAGCTGATCTGTATCTATCTGTATGTTCTGTTTACTGCAGTATACCTTTAAGCCCAAACGTTGTTACGTCCACTTTTGCCGATAACACTGCTATAATGAGCTCACACAAGAAGCCCGATATAGAATCCACAAATCTACGTGTTCATCTTAGACGAGTAGTAGCATGGCTATCTGGAGGATAAAGGCCAACGAGACAAACTGCACACAGGTAACTTTTACACTGAACGTAAGCACATGTCCGACATTGTAATTAAACATTATCAATTTTTCTCCACCCGATAACGGTACAAAACTGAGGATCAACCTGGATCGACGACTTACGTGGAGAACTCATATAGAACCCAAGAAGGCTCAGCTGAAGCTCACAGGCCACAGGCTCCTGTGGAGTTGGCTCACCATGTGCTTTTAATAGTGTAATCAAACCTATCTGGCTATACGGTGCCCAACTATGGGGAAAAGCAAGTTCAAGCTACCTTGACAAGATTCAGAGAGTCCAATCGAAAACATTGCAGTTGACCCACCGATATCTGAAAATACTCCTTGTAAAAGATGCAATTCAAGATATCAAGATGATGCACAAACTGAAGCTCGAAGACGGCAACATATTAGCTAGACAGTTTCTATGTACTCCAAGCACGTCAGGACTTTGGAGAAATGAACGCCAGGTATTCTGATCTATACCTGCGAGTCCCTCGTCACAACTTTTCGCGAGCACACGCGCGAATAGTTGAACCAAACGAGGTTTAAATGCTCTGACATGTGATACATATTGCAGTAAAACACACAAAACGGAAATGTCTGGCTATAGAGGAATCAGCCTCTATTTCACAAGGTTTGATACAATAATATGAAATAAAGCATTAATAAAAATAAAAAAGAATTACGTAGTGTATTTTGTTATAATGAAAAAAAGTGCTCATTGAACACTATTTCTTGCGGAAAAAAACCGTCAATCAATCCGAGGAAAAGCTTAATGTATACTATGGAGACTGCACCATCGATTTTAATGGTAAATAAGTCGTTTACCGACTGAACGTTCTTGACGGCCAATTGAGGTGAATACACCAAAAAATGTCGAAAAAAATCCACGATATGATGTTGGCAGATCGAGGAGTAAAAGTGCGTGAGATAGTTGTTGCCACACGCATTTCATACGGGTTTAAGAAAGCTGTCTGCTTGAAGATGCCGCGATCACCATAAACGTAATCATGTGACAGGGATTCTTTGGAGTTGTTTAACTGCAATTCGAATGAGTTTTTGCGGCGTTTTGTAACTGTGGATGAAACATGAATTAAAACACTCCGGACACCAAATAGCAGTAGCAGGACTAAGTGTATTAAGCTAAAAGGATTATGTTGAAATATTTTTTTTTTTGCAAAAATAAAACTGTTTTATTTGAAAAGTCACGGAATTATTTATGTGCCCTCGTGTATGCTGTGACGGTGATAACCATGGTATATTTAAATTCGTAAAGTTCAAAGAAATTGATGTTTCCGGCAATAATCCTCTAGTAAAAAAAGAAGCAGATGTGTACTGGATGTCTAATTCAGACTCAACATATAACATGTTTGAAAGATTCGACATGCCGGCAGTGTGGAAAAGGCCACAATAACATGCTGCGCTATGGAGAGACAGCAACATTATGTCGCACTGGGAGAACCAGAATTCCGGTAGTAAGTTTGGTGGCGGCAATATGAACCAAAGCGGTGGCTGCATTTATAAGCAGAATACCGCTGATCGCGCGAGAAAACATTTGACTTAAGATGCCAACATTAAACAGAAGGGTTTCTTTTCTGACGATAAAAAAACTGAGGGCAAAGAGTCTCTCCATATCAATGAAAGATTGAATACTTTCAGAAAAACATCAAAAAACTACGGTCTGCGCCACGCAACCTTTTATTGACAAAGGCTCTTCTAAAAAAACACATTTTTTAAGTGCTTTCTTTCACCAGTGCAAGAAGCAAACGTCAAATCGTTAAAAAACCACATCAAATGTCGCACTCACTTGATAATGCACGAAAGCATTAACGACTATCATCCAAAGACCAAAGTGATCCGTCAGAAGTCCAAAGTTATTGAACAATTAAATTCAGTTAAACTGCAATTGCAGAGATTACAGCCCAAGTATGACAAGTGTAGTAGGGAATGTTTTTACCCGAATTTATTGCGACACTCACTTGTTGTCTGCCGATGAGTGTAGTCTCAAACAACACTAAAGGCGGCATCTACAAAAGAATTCAAGGATGTCTGACTTAACAACAAGAGAGACAGACATCTGCTAACAAGCTGAGCAGGGATGAACTGCTGGAATCAACAAGGTGATTCGGAAGGCTCTATTGAATTCAGTTCTATGATGCAGCTACAGAGTCGCCGAGTTTAACGTGATTATCGCCACGACAGCCTGAACCACGGTGTGCCATCACACTGGGGCTGTAACAATGCGACGGCGAGCGCCCCATTGGATTGATTTCGCCGGTACCAATTCGAAGCATGACAGTTATGGGTTATAACTTCCCACTTGTTTAGGGGTCGAGGACTATATAAGCCTTTACTGTTCAATGGGTCACAGCACCCGGAATAAGTATAGTAATAGCAAATCAAGAAATAATAGCTAGTAAATTTTGTAGAATACAGCAGCCGCTGGTAGCATTAAAGTTAAGAATACATCATGTACTTTTTCGCCTGGCACAAAAAAGAACATGGTATATATTGTGTATTTTGTTTTCGTGGCTTACAAATGTTTATTCGAGAGCAACAGGAATATGTATCGAATTGTGTCTTTTATTGTCTTGCAATAATTAGTATGAAATTAATACTCACCATGAGAAGACCTTACAACTCTTCTCCCAAATTATACATAATCGTATCATTAACATTCTGGTACATTCTAGCCTCAAAATAAATAACAATAAAACCACCTAGGGATAGTAAATATTCAAAACAGAAACAACTAGAATTTTTTCGCACTATTGTGATCTATACGAAATAGATGGAGATGATTAAACGTGGTCCTGAGATACAGCAGCGAAAACTAATAACTGTCGATTCAGGCGATTCCAAGGCTGAATTGTTTAAGAAATGGATGGATAATGGTAAAAACGAGAGTATAGCAAAATGCGGCTAAAATTTATTTGTATTTCGAGAACACAGTAAATGTAATGTTACCGCTTCGGATCTGTTACTGTTCTATTGTTGTTGTAACAACAATATACTCCTTTTGAAGTCTTGTTCATCTATGGGGGATATACTTCGATATCCAGGTGGAGGAAACGCGCTATTTGAACTGGTTGCGTCCACAGAGATCTGGGGGTCAGCTGAGTGGGCTTGGCCGGACAATTGAAGAGGTACAGCACATCATGTGGTCCCTGATGGCAGGCGGGACAGATGTCCGGAACGTTAGCATCAATTCGTTCTCAGTAAGAATTGAGGCGGCTGCACCATCCAGATCTCAGCTGCGCCAGAACCACGCGCGTCTGCCGAGGTAGTACCTTCTCCTCAGGTGAAATCTCCGGGGGATGTTCCCCTAGCACTACATTCACACGGTAGCTGGATACTGCTGCCGCGATCTAATCGGCGTGAACGTTGTTCAGACCTGCCAGATAGTTTCGATGATCTAAAGGTTCTCTCTTATACCGATGGACCTCTCTCTCTAGATCATGAAGATCGTACCTGATCTGCCTGGGCGGAGGCATCCTGTTCAAGAGATGGTGGATAGGATGACTGCTGCGAAAAACCCCTAGCAGGTATTGCTTAGACAACAGGAAATTGTGTCTGCGCACGGTAAGGACCTTCGTCTCCTCATGGAGATGGTGCTCAGAAGACATAAGAAGACACCCTTGTTCATGTTCTGAGGGCGGCATTCTGGCAAGTCTTAATTTTCTTCCACTGCGTCGTAGTCACGTTCGCGACCATACAGGTGTTGCGTAGTTTGCTACAGACCGACCTATCGCTTTGTAAGATGTCAAAAAGGTTTCTTCGTGGGCTCCATAAGTACTGCCGGCAAGTGACTTGAGGACCTTGTTCCTACTTTTGAGTTTATCGCAGACAGCTGTAGCATGTGCAGAGGATCTAAAAAGGCTGTCCAATGTGGCCCCAAGGATTTTGGGGTAGACGGGATGTTGACGTCATCGACTTTCACATTTAGTGACAACCGCACCTCTACGGTCCATGCAGTAAACAGTGTGGCTGATGATTTGGAGGCGGATATTTTCATATTCCTCGCAGTGAAAAAACGTGCTAAGTCAGTGAGGTAACGGTTGATTTTCTCGCAAACTCCATCCACTTTAGGTCCTGACGCCAGAATTGTGCAATCGTCAGCGTACGACACAATTTCGACGCCTTCTGGTGGTGCAGGAAAATTAGGGAGGTAGAAGTTAAACAGAGCCGGGGATATAACTCCGCCCTGGGGATCTCCTTGTTTAACTCTACGGGGCTTCGACTTTCTACATCATTCTAAATTCTACATATGACTGGCGCTCACACATATAGTTTACGACCCAACGTTTCAAACTGGGCGGAAGGGACGTTTCTTCAATGTCCTCGAACAGAGTGGCATGATTGACCGTGTCGAAGGCTTTTGTTAGGTCAAGAGCCACGAGGACTGTCCTATCGTTAGGCTTGTTATGGTTAAGGCCGCGACTTATACGTGTGGTGATGGCGTGTAAAGCAGTTGTTGTGCTGTGCTGCTTGCGGATTCCATGCTGATGATCAGCACTAGGAAAGTGTTCGATCCGGCTGGGGAGGAGCAGTGCTTTAAGCGTCTTTGCTACTGGAGAAAGCAAGAAGATCGGCCTGTACGATCCTCCTTCCCTTGCATCTTTGCCTAGCTTCAGTAGCGGGACCACTCTGCCCATTTTCCAGGCATCGGGAACTACGTGAGTGACTTTGCGCTTCGGATGACATGTGCAACTTTGCCAACGGTAGGGTTGGGAGCGACGAATGTCAACACCCTCGTCTGTGAGTCCCGCTGCCTCTGCTGGAGAGTTTCGACGTACTTCGGGTATTCGGCCAGCAGGGATATGGCGAGCGGCTGCTGCGTTAATGATGGTCCGGAACTTTTTTCGGCTTCCCGAACATCCGACGGAATAAGTAGATTATTAAAGCTGCTATATATATGTTTTTTGTTACTGTTCTGTCTCCGTACTTGCCGGATGTCCAGTCATCCTAAACGAGCGATTTGACCTTTGTCCAGAATTTACTAATCCTGGAATTTAGGTTGCTCTAGGCATTTGTTCTGCTTATATTCGTTGACCAATGTACTGATATCAGAGTTAAGATCCCTTATTCTAGGGTCAGCAGTATTGGAGCGACGAATGTCATCTGCGAGTCCCGCTATCTCTGCTGAAAAATTTGATCATATCTCGGGTAATCGACAAGCAGGAATATGACAAGAGGCTGCTGCGTTAATGATGTCGGCTACCCGAACATCAGAGGGAATTGGTAGATTTCTAAAGCTGTTGTTGGTGGCTTTCCTGAAGGCATTCCAATTAGCCTTTTTTGTTGATGGCGAAGATTATTTGAAGTTAGTCTGATCCTAACGAGTTGACTGGTTGCCAGGTAACGTCGTTGATCAGACCATTTTTTTTTAAATAACCAACACTCAGGGGATGCCCCCTATACATGCGGTGCATTGCGTTGGCGAGTGGAAAGTAAAGGATCGGAGGGGGGAAAGAGGGAGTAATGTTTGTTGACGCTTGCCTTGAACTTCTGGATGTCGCAATTAGTGGGAAACACATTTGCCGGAAGTCGATTCCACATACGGACTGTACGAGCGAAAAACGAATTTGATCTGTAGTGTATAGTGCGGTCAACTGGCCAATCGATAACAAACGGGTGAGAATTCCTTGAAAGTCGAGTATCCCTGCCGAACATCCTCACATTAGGAATAAGGCGACGGATGTCTGATGAACACACACATAAAAGTAACGATAGAACAGCGTCACGCAACCCACAATCCGACGATGCTCAAGGGAAACAATAGAGTTGGATACCTTGCTGTCACCTATCAGCACCATCGCTCTCCTTTGAACACGGTCAAGTAGCTCCAAGGATGACTTTGGAGCACCTGCCCATATATGGGAGTTGTATTCCATCTTCGGCCTGATGTAAGTTGTATAGATATTGAAAAGATCAGAAGGAGTGAAATATTTATTGCACCGCTTTAAAAAGCCTATAACTTGAGTGCTTCTTTCGACACTTCGAATACATGTCTCGCCCAAAGAGCGTCACATTGTATTTTCATGCCCAGAACATCAAGAGCTTCTGATTGTTCAATATCCGTACCATCGATAGAAATTGACGATATTGTTGGGTCAGCGAATCGCTTGTGAGACAACAAGCAGCACTGTGTCTTACGCGCATTAAAATCTACTCTATTCACTCGACCCCTTTCGGAAATGGCCAGTAAATCCCGGCCAAGTGTCTCATCCATAATTCGCCTTTTGTCTTCAATATTTTGAAGACTCGGCCTACGGTCGAATGAATATGAATGACAGAGGTTACTGTCATCCACAAAGGAGTAGATTGGTTTCACGGTCTGACCCAACAGATCATCAATGAAAATTAAAAATAAAGAGGGAGAAAGGACAGAGCCCTGTGGTACTCCTGCAGTAAGCCTATGTTTGTTCGATGAGAACCCATCTACAACAACTCTTATAGTGCGATCTATAAGAAAGCTCGATATAAAACGAGCGAAAATATCACCGATACCAAAAGCCATCAGCTTTGACAAAAGTGCACCGTGCCAGACTCTATCAAAGGCCTTGGAGATATCCAGAGCCACAACCTTACTCTCACCAAACTGGTGGATAGACCGACTCTAGCGCTCCGTCAAGAAAGCCATCAGGTCTCCCGTAGAGCGATTTCTACGGAAGCCATACTGTCGGTCACTAAGCAAGCAGTTGGACTCTAGATACCTCACAAGATGGTTGTTAACCATGCTCTCCATTACCTTAGAGAGCGCAGAGCAAATCGCGATTGGCCGATAATTTGCAGGATTATTAGCTTCACACTTTTTAGGGATTGGTTGGACGTTCGCAACCTTCCAACACGCTGGGAAGACTCCCGCACGATAAGCAAGGTTGAAGATGCTGCGTAATGGACGGGCTAGCATCGAGGAGCACTTACACAGGACAAGTGCCGAAATACCATCCGGGCCCGGGGACTTATTTACGTCGAGATTCGCAAGAACCCTTTTAACCCCACGTGTTCGAAAAAAATATCTGAGGCATGGAACTATTTACGTTTTCGATCACGGGGAGTGGTTGATTACTTTTCGGCAAGGAAGAATTTCCTGCGAACATTTCAGCCAATAGGTTAGCTTTATCAACCGGGTCAGTGAATGCCTGATCGTCTTTAACAAGAGTTGGGATAGATGATGAACTTTCCTTTACTCTTCTTACAAACGACCAAAAGCTCTTACTTCCCTTGGGGGAAGCAAGAACTTTTGTGCGTAGACGTTGTTCGTGTAGAAAATTTTCACGCCTAAGCACTCTGGCACACGAAGTTCTTGCCTGTTTCCGCTGCAGTTCAGTATTGGCGTTTTTGTTTAGGCGCCATTTTCTGAACGCCTCCTCTTTAGATCTGACAGCATCCCCAAATGCCTGGTTAAACCAACCGTTTTTGGCTGGTTTAGCCGACATAACTTTATTTGGAATAAATGTCTTTATTCCAAATAAAATTATATTTTGGATGATTTCAGCAGCAGCATTTACGTCGTTGTCGAGAAAGCACAGTTTCCAATTAAAATGCTGAAAAAAGTGGTTGAGCTCAGCCCAACGTGCGTTTTCGTAGATAAAAACTGTTCGCTTTGGGGCTGGTATCGAAGTGACACGAAGGGCGGAATACGAAAAGGGTGCTGAAACAATGCAGTGATCAGAATTACCAAGAGGTGGAAGAACATTAACTTCGTACTTTTCAGGGTGTGAAGTTAAGTAAAGGTCAAGAATATTGTGATGGTGCGAAATATGTGTCGGTTCATTCACTAGTTGCGTCAAGTCATTTTGCGTGGCGAAGAGCTTGGCGTATTGGGAGTTGTTTGGCTCGAAAGCGAAAGCCAGGCGGAATTGAAGATATCGAAATCACCAGCAACGACGATTTCACTGTCCGGATAACTCTCCAGAACTTTCGTTATAGAATCGGAAAGGGCGTCGAAGCCGCTAAGGGAAGCCTCCCTTTCCGAGTTTGGGCTTCTGTATATAAACCCGAAATGAAGTACGTGTGTTCCAATCCTGAACTTAACCCAAAGGGAGTTAAATTCTGGATCTTGTGAGCATAAGTGTTGCTGGCTCTGAAACACTATGTCATTACGTACATATACCACAAGTCCTCTGTGAGAAATAAAAAGAGGTAGGGTGTGATACCCAGGGACGTAAAAATCCTGTGGATCAGAATCCTCAAGCACCTGGGTCTCACAAAGAGCTAGAACATCAGGCCTATGGTAATGAATGTGGGAGAACACAGCGAAAAAATTCGTACACAGGCCACGTATGTTGGTGAAATGTATGTTAAATTTCTTTACCATTACGCCAACCAGAGAACAAAAACAAATGTAAGTACGTAAACAATCTCGCCCCTTTGCCGCTGCTGGTCTCTCCAATGCTTGTGTAATGCCTTAAATACTGGAGGAGAAATGCCAAAAAAAGCAGGAGAGTCAACTGCACTTACACAGATTGGAAAAGATATGGAGGGGTGTAGGGAGGGGGGGGGGAATTCAATGCACCACGGAAAGAGATAAACAAATTCTCTTAGTGCGTTATCGTTGGATTTTGTGTTATATTTTTTTCTGTGCACCACGGAAAGAGATAAACAAGTTCTCTTAGTGCGTTATCGTTGGTTTTTGTGTTATTATTTTTTCTGTCCTTTTTCTAATTTTTTCCTTCTTATTGTTGTTGTTGTGTTAGGATTATTGCACATATGTATGTTTGGTTCTTGTTAGAATTTTGTTTTACGAGTTCTTTTTTCAGGTTTTGTTTGTTTGATGTTATTTTTGGTAAAGTAGATTAGTTTTGCAGTTGTTATGTTGATGCTTGTTTATGTGCTATAGTTTGGTTATTGATTTGTTTTCCGTGTTTTATTTTAATTTTGAGTAATTTTATTTTTGTGGACGGACCATAGAAAACTTTAACGCGGACAACACATAACGCGTGCGGACTGAACGACGGACAGAACATTATCATTATCAATCAACGTAGGGCTATCAAGTTTCTCTGCCAAAGCTATGGCCCACTGGTCGTTGTCAGGGAGAGAATTTAACAGTTCGCGGTGGGCATTAAAGTCTCTTAAAATAAAGCGGTTATTACCTTGTAGCAAATTGCCAATGTCTGGCAAATAACGCGGGAACCAGCTACCAACCGAAGGGATGTATACGATATACAGCTCGATCTTGGCTTTTCCCGACTTGAGTGGTACCGCTATATATTCCATGCATGGGTCTCTAAAGTGAAGCTACGGCGAAATAGGTCTGGATTGCACACTATGGTGTAACAGGGAAGCAAAGCCATACCTCCACTTCTCTTAAGATACTTACGTAGAACATTGTATCCGGATTGTAACAACCATGATGATTCTCCGACTAATAAATTAGTTTACCTCTCTGAGACGTGAACTGTGCACAAACAGGCTATATTATTAATAAAAGCCAATCTTGATGTAAAACATCCCATGAGAGTTCAAGCTTTTAGTCCATCGATAATACATTGCATATAGGCTCGTGACTAGCAGGCTCTCATGCCGCAGACGCTGGCTGATCTATCGCCAAACTAGCATCGCAACAATAGGCAGTGCGGGAGTAATTTTTTTTTTCAAAGGCTAGGTCTTTAACTCAGCAAGAGCTGCATTTGACCATCAATGGTAATGACCTAAGCTTTGATATAGGTGATCAATATCAAGGCGTGTGTCAGCGATTAGCGATGGATCAATTTACAGTAACCTAGGGTCTGGTCATTCAGTTATTTCTTCTATGATAAGAAATTGACACGTAGTATTTTACTCACTAGTCGTTATTTGTGAAATAAAAAGAAACAAATAAACACCAGAAAATTGTGCTGCATGTGGTGTTGTTTTCCAGTTGTTTACTTTTTGTCTGACAGTTGGATCAGATATGCAAAAAGTGCTGCCTAATTCAAAAAGGTCGATAATAAGGTTCATTTTGATTTGATCAAAACACAACGAGCGTTATATATCATTCATTATTGGTGAGCATGTTAGAAAGATAAAAACTATGTGAACTTAAATTTAAAATAAAAATGCACGAACTCTGAGACATAAATCTAGCGAAAAGAAACGGAAAGATGTCTGTCAGAAAAAAAGATGTCTGACGATGCGCAATTTTGAGGGGAAAGGCAAGCAGGCAGAAAGAGTCATAAGTGGTCAGTTGCTTATGTGAGTTTCGGCGGTTCGATTCATCGAGTGAAGATTGAAAATTTAAAGTAAGACGTATTAAAATATGCCAAGAAAAATCGGCAATAATTTCAAAGGGTTTATCATATTTGAGTGAATTAGTTTGTAAAGAGGCAGAGACTATATTTAAGATATAAACCTTCTGGTTACTGCCCTGTAAAGCATGCAGTTTGAATTTTATTCTCAAGTAAGTCGGTCGAATGTGAGCAATTTACTAGAAAATAAGGAATGTTTTTCCAACAGTAAGGAAGTGGAAAATTAACAGCCTCAGCCACGATGTCGAATGAAATTCTATGTGAACGAAAGCCAGTCACTTACTTTCGTATCAAAATGTTAGTCATTATCTTTTGACTTATCGTTCGCACAACCTGACGTGTTGCGAGTGAATGAAATTGTTGCCAGCAAAACAATTTTGAACTTATTAAAAATTTGCCTACATACACGCTATACAGCTTACAGTAAAAAATGTTAATTTGTCAAGACATTTATCTATTATTTTTTTTAGGTTAAAATGGGATAAATGAATTAATAAAAAGATAGTTGAAAGACTTTTACCCTTTATGTTAATGAAAAAAATTTGCTAATTTAAGTTAATATATATATTATACATGAAACCAATAATGTTCATGTTACAAATTCCTCGAATGCAGTTTATGTGAGTAGCACCACATGTCACGCCACTTAGATTGTAAGCAATTGTTAATTTGGCCATCTACAGCAACTGGACCCCTTTAGCATTGGGATTGGGTAGAATATATGAAAAAATTGTTTTTGGACGAAGATCCGAAAAACAAGAACAGGAACAGAAAATTATAGAGGAACATGCTATGCAGGAGGAATATGTAATTGTGCCACAACAAGAACTTGGCAGGATACGGCTAAATTTCGATTCTGGCATTGCCAAACTTTACCCTATGAAACATAATGCATATAAAAAAATGTTCGATTTGAAGTACGCTGTAAATGTGATGCTACTGGATATGGCTAAAATACTCGATACCATAATCGAATCACAAAGACTGGCCATACCGGAATTCAATGGAGCAGGAAAACATTGTCAACAGTTTTTTAAAATTATGACGTGAACAGTTTTTTTTCTGGTTCAAGAACTTTTTGTAGTTTCTTTTTTAAAATTAACTTAAAAAATTGGTGAAATGCACTGGCCACGGTTGCCAGGCAGCAACAAATCAAATGACTTATACAGCAGACTCATTTTTATTAATGAGAATTACCCTTTGCGTATATGTACTGTGCGTAGAGCAATCTTCAACGCCAATTCCGTTGAAGATTGCTCGCATGGGTCTTCGTTGAAAACCACAAATGCAAAAACAACAAACAAAGTGTGCATGTTTTGAGCGTACATTTGTTAAAATGTTTAGGAGATGGTACATAACCAGGATAATCTCTCAGATAACTATCTACGAATGAGCTTGAAAGATGAAGCCAGAGCAGTGGTTTCCCACTTTTTGTCCGGTGGGCAATGATTGAGCATTTTAATTGCTAATTAAACGCTACGGAAATCAAAGAATAGTTTTTAATTAGGCGCTAGATTTGCTATTAGATCTTTCGACATTTGTGGAAAATTCAAACACTGCTGTGAAAAGTATTTCGACAGCATAAATTAAGCAGTGCACATCATAAAAAATAATTGGATATAAGGGCCAATTCAGAAATGTCACCGATTTACGCCCACATTACTATTAAAATTCGAAAAAGAAGAGTTTTTGTATCTCTGAAAATAAAAAGGCCAAACAAATGCGGCAACTGTCTGATATTCAAAAATATATGGAAGGAGTAAAATGTTCCATATTATATAGAGAAAAAAACTTAATGCTAGAACAGCAGTTAAATAAACATTCAAAATAAGGTGTGGCTAATATAACCAATTGGAAATAAATGTAAGGGCATATCGATAATTCCGTAACTTTTCCAACTATCGTCGTAGTTATATGAAATGCAGCACTGCTTCCATCAAGTACCATCTGTTAAAAGATTAGTGTCAAATTTTGAGAGAGTTCCGTCATTTAGTATGTGTTTAACAACTGTTCAAAACATACTTCCTCGTGGATTTTGTTATAAAAGTGAATTTCGAGTGCTCATTAAACATTATTTTTTGCGGAAAAAACTGTCAATCAAATCAAGGAAAAGCTTGGTAAATACTATGGAAAACACGATTTTAATGGTAAACAAGTGGTACACACAGGTACAAATGACGCTGAACGTTATGGACTGCCAATTGAGGTGAATACACTCAAAAATGTGGAAAAATCCACGATATGGTGTTGGCCGATCAAAGAGTAAAAGTGCGTGAGATTGTTGATGCCATACGCATTTCATATGGTAGTGCGATTTCGATTTTACATGATCAGTTGGGTTTAAGAAAGCTGTCTGCATGAAGGTGCCGCGATTACCATAAACGTAAAACGGCGTTTTGCAACTTTAGATGAAACATGGATCAATTACAACACTTCGGACACTAAGCAGCTGTCTAAACAATGGGTTTCTTTGGGTGAACCGGCTTCGAAGAAGGCCAAGGTAACTGTCGGCCAATAAGGTGATGTGGTATGCACTGTTTTGTGGTACGCACGAAGGATAATCCACATCGATTACATTCACATCCACATCGATTACATTCAAAAGCGAAAAACAATAAAACGGCGAAAATAATGCCAACTTATTCGGCCGGTTTAAAGAGGATTTTAAAGAAACGATCCGGCATGGCCTAGGAAAAGTTATTTTTCATCATGATAATGCACGGGTACATACGTGCGCAGTCATAAATTTTCCGAACCCAAATAAATGTCTCGTTGAAAAAAAAAATCAGCTTCAACGATGAAATTATTGCTTTTATTGCATTTTATGGACCTCGAAAAATCCTATTTTTGGAAGGGGTACAAATACAATTGGAGAAACGGTGGACTAAGTGTACTAAGCTAAAAGAAGATTATGTTGAAATAGTTTTCTTTTGCAAAAAAAAACTGTTTTAATTAAAAAGTCACGGAATTATTTATGCCATATTAAAATGCGTTAAGTTCATAGAAATGTAGAAAAGAAGCAGATGTGTACTAGATGTATAATTCACACTCAACATATAAAATGTTTGATAGATTCGACATGCCAGCAATGTGGCAAAGGCCACAATAGCATGCTGCACTATGGAGAAACTTTAAAATCGACAAGGGCAAAGAGTCTCTCCATGAGAATGAAATATTGAATACTTTTAGAAAAACATCTGCAAAAGCTTCGGTCTGTGCCAAGCAACCTTTTATTGACAAAAGCTCTTCTAAAACCACATATGTTTTTAAGCGAGACATAAAAAAAATGTTTGTAAGAATATATAAGTATTACTCTCACCAGTGCAAGAAGCATATGTGGGACGCTAATTGTTTAAAAACCACATCAAAGATCGCACTCATTTGATGATGCATGAAAGCATTAAAGATTATAGTCCAAAGACCAAAGTGATCCGCCAGGAGTCTAAAGTTATTTAATAAGTAAATTCGGTTAAACTGCAATTACAGAGATTGCATCCCAAGTATGGCAAGTGTAGCTCGAAATTTTTTAACCGGATTTATTACGACACTCACTTGCTGGCTGCCGATGAATACAGTCTCAAAGGAAAACCAAAGGCTGCATCTACAAAAGAATCCAAGGATGTCCGACTTCACA
The DNA here is from genome assembly GCA_963513945.1 of Hydrotaea diabolus. NCBI lineage: Eukaryota > Metazoa > Arthropoda > Insecta > Diptera > Muscidae > Hydrotaea > Hydrotaea diabolus. Next base: position 102,729,214 of record OY740717.1, on the reverse strand, counting down.
ACAAGAAAGACAGACATCGGCCATTAATCTGAGCTGGGATAAACTGCTGGAACCAACATGGTGATTCGGAAGGCTCCATTGAATCTAGTTCAACTATGCAGCTACTGTAGTCATACGTCACTAATATTAATAAGAATCCAAGGATGTCCGACTTCACAACAAGAAAGACAGACATCTGCTATTAATCTGAGCTGGGATAAACTGCTGGAACCAACATGGCGATTCGGAAGGCTCTATTGAATCTATTTCAACTACTAATAAGTATAGTAATAGCAAATCAAGTAATTACAGCTAGTAAATTTTGTAAAATACAGCGGCCGCTGGTAACTAGTTGTAACTAATATACAGTCTACATTAAAGTTAAGAATACATCATGTACTTTTTTCGATTGGCACAAAAGTAAACATGGTATTTATTGTGTGATGGGTTTTGTTGGCTTACTAATGCATATTCAAGTGCAGCGGGAAGGAGCATCGAATTGTGTCTTTTATTGTCCGCCTACAATAAAACTTTTTTTATTCTCGCACAATGTAATAAAACATACATGTAATAAACGTACGATGTAACGAACGCACAGGTCGATGATAACGGCCTGTGATAAGTCCAGCTATTGATTTGTGCCTTAGTCAGTATAAGACCAGTGTGGGTCGCTTTATAAGATAATTGTATATATAGTTCAAAGCGAACACTTCTTAAAATAGTATAAAATAAATACTCACCATAAGAAGACCTTACAACTCTTCTCCAAAGTAATACATAACACAGTACAGCATTTTTCAGGTGATTGACTCGGGACTCAATTCTGATAATTGTTTGTAGTAGTAGCCCCAAAAAGAAGAACTTCTGCATCATTCGCTTGGTCAAGGTACATCAAATAATTAATTTGTCACGTTTTAGGCTCTTTTGTTTGTGATAACTCGAGAACCACTAGTCCGAATAAGCTGAAACAAATTTAAAAAATTTAAAAATTACAATTTCTTTAACCACTTTATACATTATATTTTTTGCCTAAAAAATTATTTTTTTTTTTTAATTCATAAGAAATACAAAACGGTAAAAAGTGTGAAGTCCTATTACTTTCACGTAAGGCCACATGAGACATTGATCATGAAAATCGATTTACATGAAGGTATGAATTTAAAAAATTTGCTCGAGATATGTACAAAATTCTTTGAAAAAAACGTTGATGACTTTTTTATGATTCTCAGAATTTAAAAAAATTAAGTAATAACCAAAAGCTTATTTGATTTTTATGATTGCTCATAAATGTGCGTGGACGCTGAATTGGTGTTCTTGTTCATTTATGTTACCTTATCCGTTCGCAGTTAATTAATGGGAAAAAAGCGAAGTGCACACAATTATGTGTGTCTTTCCGTTAGCTACCTGCATGATTTTTGTTACGGAAATTCGACCCACATTTTTAAGTGCTCATGTTTTGGAACGTTTCGAAACGCACACGTGTAGAATTAGGTGTATATTCACCCTTCAAATATGCGCCCATTAATAAGTACCAGCCAGTAAAATATTGAAAATTTTGTAGTATTTATAGGTGCTCTTTGATCGATTTTTGTCATTTAACAAGAAAATTGAAATTTTCTCCGGGTTTTAAAAGTGAATGACAACAAAACATACAATATATTTTAATATGTAAAATAACAAGTGCCCAAAATTTGGATATTTTTTTTACGCTTGTGGTCGCCCCAAAAAGAGGCCAAAACAGAGTATTGTCATTATTTTGATGCAGCAGATTTAAGTGGAGCCAATTTTACGCCGAACACAGTGTGCAAAAATTGTTATAATACCCTTATAATGTGGATACATGGAAAAGGTGGACAGTTTTCTTTTATGAAGCCAGGGTGCATGCATAAATTCTCGTCAGGGATTAAACAGAAAATAATTGAAAACAAAGGTATACATTGCTGCTTTTACTGCGACATTTCCTGCTGATGATGCTGATACCGATACACCTAAGCCTCCGAGTCTGGATACTGTGTCCCTACAAGCCGAAACCGTTTTCACCAATCCGACCGATTTGAATGATGCTGATTGGACACCCGATATTGAAAATAATGGACCACAACCGCTAACACAAATCGAAATGGATTTCATTGTGGCTAAGATGGGACTATCTCAACAATACTCCGAAATGTTGACATAATTTTTGAAAAGCACAAAACTGACACAGCAAAATGTCAGCGCAACATCATACCGATAACGCCAAGCTGATTTTCAGAAATTTTATTCCGTTGACGAAGCAAATACGTTCACCTACTCCCATGATATCCCAGGTTTATTGAAAAAATTGGGAATGGATTATATCGCTGGTGAGTGGCGTTTATTGGCGCTATGCTGCTCTGACGTGAATGTCGTTCAGACCTGCCTGGTAGTTTTAATGATCTAAATTCTATCTTGTACCGCTGGAACTCACTCTATAGATCAGAGTTGTGTCTGCGCACGGTAAGGACGTTCGTCTTCTCATGTATATGGTGATCAGAAGACATAAGGAGACACTCTGTTGATGTTCTCAGGGCGGCATTCTGGCAATTCTGCATTTTCTTCCACTGCGTCGTACTTGCATTCGCAGACAACACCAGTGCGTAGTTTTCTACATACCGACCTATCGCGTTGTAATTGGTCAACAAGGTTTCTTTGTCGGCTCCCCAGGTACTGCCGGCTAGTGACTTGTTCCAACTTTAAAGCTGACAGTAAATAGCTGTAGCACGAACGGAGGACAGAAAAAGGTTGTCCAATAACCCAAGGATTTTGGGGTAGTTAGCTGTCGGGATGTAGACATTTTTGACTTTCACATTAAGTGACAACCCTGCGGTCCATGCAGTAAACATTGTGGTTGATGATTTGGAGGCGGATATGTTCATATTCTTCGCAGTGAAAAAGCGCGCTAAATCATCAACTTTATATCATGTTGCTGAATTGTGCAATCATCAGCGTGTGACACAATTTCACAATTTTGTGCTGTGTTGCTTGCTGATGATCAGCATATTGAAGATGTTCGATCAGGCTGGGGAGGAGCAGCAAGGAGATCTGTCTGTACTATTGTCCTTTGCTTGTGCCTTTTCCTGGCTTCAAAAGCGGTACACTCTGCCCATTTTCCAGCCATCGGGAACTTAGTGAATGGCAAACGACAGATAGGGTACCTTGGATATGTACTCTACTACCGGGGTGTCCAAAGGTTTCTACATAAGCATTAAGAGAGCGCGAAAACGACGCAATACTCTCATTTTCGTCCTATTGCTTTCTGGGTTCTTAATAAAAAGGCGGTTAAAATTAATCGCGTACCGCTTCGGATCTGTCACTCTTCTGTCAGCGTGTGTGGCGCTGCCTAATCATGCTTTCTACCAGGGTAAGAGAGGTATTTAAACATTGTCCAGAATTTACTAATTCCGGAATTTAGGTTGCTCTGCTTTCAGTGATCTAGACATTTGTTCTTCTTATATTCGTTCACCAACGTACTGATATCAGAGCTGAGAGCTCTAATTCTAGCGTCAGCAGTCTAAGAGCGACGAATATCATCACGCTCATCTGCGAGTCCCGCAGCCTCTGCTGAAAAATTGATAATATCTCAGGTAATCGACAAGCAGGAATATAGAGAGAGGCTGCTGCGTTAATGATGTGGGCTACCCGAATATTTCCCTGGAGGCATTCCAATCAGCTTTTTTTATTAAGATGCGCACGGTGTCCAGGGGTTATGAAGTCGGACGGCCTGTTGATGGCGAAGATTAGTGGAAGTTGATCTGATCCTAACGAATTGACTGGTTGCCAGGTGACGTTGTTGATGAGGCCAGGCGATGTCATAGAATTTCACAGTTTGCGGTGGGCATTAAAGTCTCTTAAGACTAAACGGTTATTACATTGTAGAAAATTGCTTATGTCTGGCAAATAACAGCTACCAACCGACGGGATCTATATGAGATACAGCTGTATCTCGGCAGTCCCTGACTTAAGTGGTACCGCGATACATTCCATGTATGGGTACCCAGAGTAAAGCTACGGCGAGATAGGTCTGTACTGCACAGAATGATGTAACAGGGAAGCAAATCTCCAACTCCACTTCTCTAACGAGAGTAAAGCTACAGCGAGATAGGTCTGTACTGCACAGAATGATGTAACAGGAAAGCAAATCCCCAACTCCACTTCTCTAACGATCTCTACGTTGCACATTGTATCTGCATCGCAGGAACCATGATGTTTCTCCGACTCATAAATTCTTTTACCTCTCTGATACGTGTACTGTGCACAAACAGGCTATCGGCTTAATAAAAGCCAATCGTGATGAAAAACAGCATGCGAGTTCACGCTTTTAGGCCATCAATAATGCATACCGCAGACGCTGGCTGATCTATCGCCAAACTTTCATTGCAACAATAGCCAGTGCGGCGATGAGGGAGTGATTTTGTGTGACACCATATCTCGCAAATGACATTATTCTATTTGAGGGTAACATGGAACTCTTCAGTTAAGCTCGACTATGATTTTTCAAAGGCTTAGTCTGCATTTGATCACCGATGGTAATGATACAAGCCCTGATATTGGTGGACAATTGAGGTCAATACACCCAAAAATGTCGAAAAAAAATCTACGATATGGTGTTGGCCGTTCGCAGAGTTATAGTGCGTGAGATTGGTGATGCCATACGCATTTCATATAAAAGTGTAATTTCGGTTTTACACGATCAGTTTACCCTTAGCCTCGAGCCTTTTTTTGGTTAAAAAAATAACTCTCAACTCGTTTCGTTACCGAGTAACAGCCAAATCGCTTGCTTATCGAGTAACTTCCATATAAACGCTTGTTTAGTAACCTGAAAAGAAAACGGCTATTGTAATCGTACCACCACCATGTAAAGCTTTTTCTTGGGAATTTATAATTATTAATTTAGATAGTGGATTATTTGTTGATAAAATAATTGGGTGCTTTACATTGAAAGAAAATGTAAAGCTTGGTAAGCGACTGTCAAGTCGAAGCATACCATCCTTATCGAAAAATGGCATTAAGTTAAGCAAAGGGAGTGCTTAATCACTTTATGTGTCAAAAGTTATTTCATTTTATCAGAGAATTCTATTAGCTGAGTGAATGTTACTTGTATCAGTTGTTGTCAAGACACCAGTTCGTTTTAGTTTCTTGCAGTTATAAAAGAAACGAAAACACAAAGCCGTCATGTGAAGCAATGTTTGGTATGAATTACTTTTTCACATCAGGTATAAATTTTGCATTTCCCTTTTTCTTCAGTAGTTCCAAATATGTATGGTTTTATGGCCATGGGTATGAGGATATATAGGGAAATTGTTCGCCACCACCACCAGACACCCCTTGAAGATTTAGTGGGGAAGGAATATACTGCCATTGACTGCTATTGTTTGGTTCTTACATATGCGCAACCCTATTTGCAACATAAAGGCTTATGAATCCAACATAAGACCATGGAACTGTCACTACAACAATGATTATTTTTAATATTTAGTTGTTTTAATGACTCCTGTACACACTGCTCCATTTGTACCTAGATTTTGGCAGCACAAAGTTACAATTGTGGAATGGAAACTGTTTCGATTGGAGAAGCTTTGGATTAGGCTTGGTAAATCGAAACGAATATTCGACTTGGAGTCATAATTCTTGAATGGACAACTGTAGCATACGCAACAGGAGTTAAATCACAATAGTAATGTAGATCCACTTTAGATTCACGGGAATAACTAAACTATCTAGATATTTTCAAATTGCCCAGATATCGCAACGTTGGTCTGTGTTTTTGCCAATCTTTGATGTTATTTTGGATTTCTTTGTCATTATTTTGTTAGCTTGTAAGACAAAGAAATTTTATTTTAACTCAAAATGTTTGCACAGATTTGACATATAAGAACACATAAGAAACTGTATGCAAAAGAATTTGTAATAAGTAGCGATATATATAGAGAGACAAAATAGGTTAAAACAAGGCTACCGCACCCAATAAAAATTCAGTTGAAATACACAAATTAAGTGTGAATATTTTATTAGAATCCTCAATCCGCTACCTCTCAATGGGAAGAATGCAAAACAGCGAGCCAAGCCAACTAAAATTTACCTTCGAGGAATTTGGACTTTGGTAGCTGCCGTAGAGGCGTGTCTGAACTCTCGTCCTCTTGCTAACGAAGCTGACGACTTATCTGCCCACACTTCTAGTCATTTCCTCAGAGGCTCCCCGATTCTTACTCCAGCGGAACCTGACAAAGTGGCCTCTGTTGATAGTATTCTAAACCGTTGGCGTAAAGTTAAAGCTTTAAATTCCGAACTCTGTCGATGTTAGCAAGAGGAATACCTCAAAGAGCTGAATTAGAGCGTTAAATGGAAATCGACATACAATTAAATGATCTTGTCGTAATTCGAAACGGACCAGTTTGTCCAACTGAGTGGCGTCTTGGTCGGGTTACGAAAGTCTTTCGTACCTCAGATGATCGTGTCCGAGTCGCAGAATTGAGAAAACAAAATGGTTTAATTACGACGCCCGTGCATAAAATGGTCCTTTTACCACGAGAATCCCATCATAATTAACAATCCACTTTCGTCATCTTATCCTCTTTCATGCGATTGGCGACCGCACTCGATTTCTCGTCCTGGACTTAAACAAGATTCGCGAGAAACTTGACGCTCCAAAATTGTGCCGAAGATGTCTGGCACAGTCGCATCGACGTCGAGATTGCTCTAGCGAGTCGACGTGTACTTGATGTGATCGCCCGCACAATACCTTGCTGCACCAAATGAACCCACAATGTGTATGGGTACGCATGACTGCGATGGAACGCCTTTTCCCTACACGAGGTGCCTCCTATCGACGATCACGCTTGAAGGGGCCGAGAGATGTCGGTGTGAAATCAGTCGTGGACACACCTCTTTCTCCCTCCAACATTGGCTATTCGACCGCGAACGTGTCGATGTGTGGTTGTGGACACCTGCTATGTGCGGACTCCGCACCGTCACCCCGTGGTAGGTAAATACTGACACCTGCCCTATCTTTACCAAATCATTCTGGGCGCAGACGTGGCCCACAAGGTATTTCGGGGAAAAACCATCGTTCGAGCCGGCCAGACCATCATCCAACTTACCGTATTTGGTCTGGCTTTTTTGGTGAAAGCCGACGTGAACCTGCCCATTAGGAAGCGGTGATTAGGTGATGCGAAAGTGATCTGAGAAGATGCAAACGTGGCCTACAGAAAATTCTACAGTAAGTTATCATTTGTGTTCCTGATGTACATAGTATGTACATAATTATACTTAAGAAAAATGAATTTACCAAAAGCTGTACGTATATAAGTAGATCGTATTAGTTTTATTTTTTTAATCTAACTTGTTTTTCTACAACTACCTGATCTCGATGTGAAATCATATATACATATAGTAAGTATAATTGAAATCTTAAAACTACATCACATTAGAATGTCCATTTAACTATTTTCCTTTACATCATATTCACTGCACTTTGAGGCCACCTGAATTATATGCCCATAGATAAACCATTTACTTTTTTCTTTTTGTACTAAAATATCGATTTCATTAAATTCATTCATTTATTAAATGTTCTTGCCTTTCATACCAACCTAAATTATATTATGTTAAATTACTTGAAATTTTTTTTGGATAGACACTTAGTATATACACGCAGAGAAAATATATGGTTACACTATGGTCACCGCAATAATAATATGTTCTCTACAATAAAAGCATGTTTGCTGCAACCATAGTATTGTTTTTTGAATTTAATTTTGATAATAGTATGATTGCGACAATATTGCTATTGTTGAAATGTAACAATAGTATTATTGACAAATTTAGAAATAAAAATATGGTTGTAGCAACCATATGAACATGGTTGGTGCAACAAAAGTATTGTTATCTAAAATTTACGTTAACAATATATTTGATTACGGCAATCATACAGTATGGTTGCGACTATGGACATAACAAAACAGGTTTTATACATGTATGTGTGTGCGTATGTTTTTTGATATACAAAAAAAACACATACACACCATACAGTGAATGGTTGCTGTCCATTAAAAAAACAACACATTCGGAAGGTAGTTCAAGGGATTTTTATTGTGTTTACTTTGTTCGTTGAAATACTCGAATACCGACTGATTCTCGTTTATTTAAATTCTGCCTGCACTTAAGTATATAGCCATTGATCATGGTTTAATCACATTCGTTGCTTGGTGTCTACGGATGGTGAATTAGCATTCTCCCTGCTGGCAACTAAAAGTATTTTTGACCGTTAGAATATATATTGAATGAATGAAATGTTTAATAAAAACATGGGCTCAAATCTGGAAATGAAATAATAGTTATGCAATTTAAAACAACATACTTAATAAAAATCTATATTTTTGAATAACAGCAATGACCAATCCTTATAAATAATTTTGGGGATCATAGTATGGTTGTGGGGATCATAGTATGGTTGTGTGTGAATCATACTAATGTTGTGAGGATCATACTATGGTTGAGTGTGAATCATACTATTGTTGTGAGGATCATAATATTGTTATGTCACAACCATATACCCAACAATAGTATGATCCTCTTCGAATATTGTCACCCCAACCATACTTTTTTTCTGCGTGTATAAGCGCCTGTTTACTTCATTTCGATGTATATAATGTTGCACATAGATGCAAGGGGTTTGCGTCACGTTTACGTCCCGTTCAGTCTTGTAATAAGTGGCTGGCTTTATTGATGTACTTTGCAGTGTAAACACTGTACGGTACCCATCAACTCTTTTACGATTTTGTTATATAAACGTTTCGTTTGTACGAAGCAATGGGCGAAAGTATAAGGGAGAGGAGATGGTAAAATTAGAGTGCGATGAGAGATGTAGTGGGATAGAGTAGAAACAGAACACTGCGGCTGCGGCGACGGAAACCGGTGCGGCAAGAAAATGTAAATTAAATGACGACGGGTGCGGCGACGGTTTTTGTTGTCATTTATCAGCGGTTTACATTTTTTATTTGGCCTTGAGTGATTTTGAAAAAAAACCATAAATTTATTTGCAAACTAAACAAGAATTATTTTGAAATGTTCAATTGTAAATTGCATGCATAATCAAATTATTTTTATTTTATTATAATTTTCTTATTTTGGTCCATTTTATGAACTTTTAAAATTTATGATTTTTTCTTCTTACTGCAAATATGCACAAAAACTATTAGCCCATACGGAGAAGCAGTAGTAAAAATTGAGAGCGCAAGAAAACCGCAGAGAAAATAGAAATACATTTAATTCAGTGCGGTTTTGCCTCTCAATTTTTTATATATATTTGACAAACGCTACCGCAGCCGCGATGTTGTGTTTCTACTCATAGTTATATAAATACAAAGTGGATACCTACTGCACTACTGGGTAACAGAAAAATGTCAAAGTCTTATTCTGCACAACCACGTAGTTACTTTGGTAAATGGTAACAATGGCCTAGTTATGTTGCTGAAGATTGAGTCTTTATATAGAGAGTGGTTGACTGTATTACTAGTTATGTAACTGGTTTTTGAGGGTAGATTGTCACCATCAACACTGGCGGGAGGTTTTGGGCACCCCGGGTCTAGAGTATTGGCTAATTATTCGATGTATATGTTTATTGATTTCATGTTTGCCATAATCATAAAAAGACTCATTTGATGAAGTTCTTTCGGTTTCTTTTTAAACCACTCAAAAATCGTTCAATAGATTTTAAGACGGCAAGGCAGTTCTTTATATATGAAACCCTCTTGCTCACTCTTGCTCATGGTATTGAAACCATTAGTAACGCAATGCCATTTAAGAAAAACAATCTAACTCTATTGTGTAACAATAATTTGCAGTATTTGTATTTTTGCTCTTCATGTAATTCCATAGGATGGCACTATATACTAGGTTATTAAAGAGTTTGCAACATATCGAAGTACTTATCAGACCAAATCTAAAATTTTTGTTATGTATTTAGATTAATTAACCTTTAATTCAGTTTCTTTGGAATAAAATGTATGCATTCCTAATGCATACATTTTATTAACTTCCGATAAAGTTGTCATTGATCTATGAACCCTAATGTTTGGGGACATATTGGTTTCCAAATTTTAAATACGAATGTGTACTTATATTAACGATTTGAGCCAATTTAAAACACGGACCGGCGCATATACATAGATCCTATGGACACATGTGCTAAAACATTAAAATTTTGCGAGTCCACATATCAGATAAATTTTCGATTCCCATTCCAATGGAGTGAAAAAATAGCTCCATTTGAACATTTACATATGGTTTCTTAGAAACGGTGGAAGTAAATGAAAAATCGGAATATAACATCAATTTTACGATTTGGCTAAATTGGAGTGATTGGTCTTTAATCGTGGTCTGTGCGGCCTAGGAACCAAAAACCGTTCCGTAATGTTCGGAGACATATGGGTATGCAGAAAAAGTGCAATTTTCACACAAGTTCAGATATGTTCCTATATTTAAGATTTAGACCAATTTTGCATACGGACCCAAAGGAGTCCAAAAAATGTATTAAAAAACAAGTAAGTAAGTGCTATAGTCGGGCGTGGCCGACTCTATGATACCCGCACCACTATAAATGTGATTAAGTCTCCTGTTAATCGAAAGCACTCGTCGCTATTTCTATCTGTATCTATCACGCAAGCACTAAGCCTTTATACCCCATACCACTATGTGGTGAGGGTATAACAATTATAGTTGGTCCACATTTTCATACCTTGTTTTCGGACCCTGTGCCCTCCCACGGACGAGATAAATCATTTGGCTTGACATATTTAAAGTCCTGAGGCAATTCCCTGTCATTTAAGGGGTCACACTTAAATCCGGGTAAACCGAAACTTTTGGACCCTCCTAATGGACCCTGGGGCCCAAACAGGTCGAATTTTTTTCTGTATTTAAAATTGTAAGATAATTTCCTTTCATTTAAGGGGTCACACTTATATTTAAAATCATGGGTCCATTTTTTGGGTTCTGAAGGCCCCGTAGGTCCGAGAGGCGGGTCCAACTATTTTTTTTACATTTTGTGGTCAGTTCTACATCGAATGTCATATTTTTTTAATTTGTTGACCAATACACGCGACATCAACTGGATTTGGACCAAATCCGGTAGTTCCTTTGTATGGGGGGTCTATCAGAAAGTGCTCCGATTTGGACCAAATTCAATAGCGTCCGTCCTTGTCCCAATATATTACCACTTGCCAAGTTTCATCAAGATCGGTGCATAAATGCGACCTGTACTTTGATTACAAGAATAGATGGACATCTTTACATCCAGCCAGCCGGCCGGCCGGCCAGCCAGCCAGCCAGCCAGACAGACATGGCTAGATCGACTCAAAATGTAATTCTGAGCAACTTTCTCTCTGGTCCCGGTATTCTAACTCGATTCCTTCGATGTGTTACAAACGCAAGCACTAAGCCATTATACCCCATACCACTATGTGGTGCGGGTATAACAACGAAAACTTTCGTTACGGATCCGAAAATTGCGAGTTTTTCTTGTTCGAGTTTTTCTACTGCATCATTTGTCTAGAATATTCCCGTAACGTGGACCTTTGTCGAACCAAGACAGGCTGCCAAATTTGCAACTAAGCAATCATCAGCGCATCGCCAATAGCTTTTCTCACGTCCTCAAGAACGTGCCCTCGACTTTCATGATAAACATCCACATCAAACGTTAAATACATCATCACCAGCTTTCCGCGAGTAATATTATTTCTGTCGTCCTGTTCGCGCGCGTTTTATGTTGTCCGAGTAATAGTCATCCTCATTCGATAAAAAAAAGGAACACACGCATTTAATAACAAAAAACATCTTCTATTTATTTAAATTTTTTATATTACATAAAAAATTTAAATAAATAGAAGCAAAAAAATACCCACATTAAAAACACATATTGCAAAACAACCAAACCATAACTTAAAAACAAACTACCTTTTAATGCAAAAAACCACCACACCAACTGAAAGTACATATAACCAAAAAAAAACAAAATTCATCATTAAATTTTAATTATTTGAAGGTAAGTATTAATATTAAGTTTTTGCCAAATTTCTGAAACATTTCATATACTTGTGAATGATGGATTTTGCAGCGTAATTCCAAATATAATCCAGTACTTGCGATTTACAAGAGACATTAGTCGTGTTTTTTTTAGGTAACTAGCGGGCTCAACAAAAGTTTGTTTACAAACAAAAAAAAGCAAAAGAAATTGTGGAAATGAATTTTGTTTTTTCGTATAGTTTCTTGTTTTTTAACATTTTATTGACAAATTTAATTTGGTTGGTAGGCATTTCTTCTTCACCGAGGACATTCAAATTCGCCCTTTCAGGCTTTGTAGCAAGCCAACAGCATAAACGTCTTGTTTAGTCACTCCTAAAATAATATGGCTACATCGAAATTTATCTAAATCATAACAGTAAACATTTTCACTTACCGTTTTTGTTTCATTGTAATTTATGGAAACGGTTTTATCGCGCTTTTTCTATTTTTTTCATTATTTTAATTTTCTACTGCATCAATAATAAATTTTTTTTTTGATTTTGTTATAGAAGCCGGGTGTGTCGTTTGAGAGTAACAGCCAACTCGCTTGCTTATCGAGTAACTTCCATATAAATGCTTGTTTAGTAACCGGAAAAGAACACGGCCATTGCAAGCGTGCCTCCACCATGTAAAGCCCTTTCTTAGGAATTTATTATTATAAATGTAGATACTGGATTATATGTTGATAAAATAATTGAGTGCTTTACATTGAAAGAAAATGTAAAGCTTGGTAAGCGACTGCCAACTCGAATGATACCATCCTTATCAAAAAATGGGTTAAGTTAAGCAAAGAGATTGCTTAATCACTCGATGTGTAAAAAGTTATTTCATTTTATCTAAAATTGTTTGAATTATTTATAAGTATTAACTTGTAAGGAATTCAAGCAGTTTTTGAAAAAATAAAAATTTAAGTTAAACAACAAATCCAGTTGTGTAAGAATCAGTGAAACAAAACAACCAAAATAAAAAAAGGCACACAATAAGCTAAAAAAAACTCACAGTTTGATGAGCCATCTTCTTACTCAGGAGTTAGAACAACGCAGACACTCTTTCTACAGTGTAAGTTATCGGAATGCATACTTCGAGATAAATGCAGATGTAAACAATGAATGAGAGAGGTAACGTCCCTAAGACAAAAAACTTTCTCACCAGGCAGTGCTAGCAACAACAATAATAACAATGAATGTGTAAGCACAGCGAACATAGAAGGAACATAGGAAAACAACGACAGACCATTAAAGGCGGTACAGACAGGCATGGATCGCTACATTACTTTAAAGCGTAAATCCAGCACTGTCAAAGGTAACACTAACACACTAACAACGTCCGTCACGGGTAACAACCGGTTTGCATTGCTGAGCGAAAAAGAACCTCAATCTTCTACCTCGGCAAATGCCGTAACTCCAAGACCGTCCAATATACCTACGTGACAGTAGCTCAAATGAGCTAGTAAATATCATTGCCCAACTGGTTGGTAGTGGTAGCTTTCACATAGTGCCAATAAAGTAAGGGAACATCAGCGACACAAAAATTCAAAACGGCTTTCGCGCTATTTCTAGTTATTTTAACGATAGAAATAAAAAATTGTACACGTATCGTCTAAAGAGTAGTAAGGGTATCGCGATAATCTTAAAAGGCATTGAATCATTTGTAGGACCAGATGAGGTAAAACGGTCACTGGAAAAAGAGAATTTTAACGTTCACTCCGTGGTAAACGTTCTTAACAATAAAAAGGTTCCCCAACCAATGTTTAAGGTCGAACTTCAACCTGACTCGCGGAAACTAAAGAAAAATTAAGTTCATCCTATATACAAACTTCAATATTTGGTATATAGAAAAATTACGGTCGAAGAACCCCACAAAATAAATGGTCCCGTTCAATGCCAAAATTGTCAAGAGTACGGACACACAAAATCATACTGCACTTAGCCAACCGTTTGTGTTGTGTGTGGTGATCTACACCAATCATCCGTCTGAAAAGTCAAATCGCAGCAATAGAAAAAGTGCAGCAATTGATGGGAACAACATACACAGGTTGTAGGGTTTACAAAGAACATAATCATAAACTCCAGTTTACTCTAGCAACGGTATTACAAACGTTATAACATACAACTGGTACAGAGTATAAGCATGTTCATGTCAACTATGCAATCAATGATGCAAAAAATTTATGCGAACAAAATAGGCCATCTTAAGATATGTACATGGAACGCAAACGGCGTGAACCAACATAGACACGAACTGACAGAGTAACCAGATCATCAGAATATTAACATAATGCTACTATCGAAAACGCATCTTACAGACAAATACAATTAGTAGATACCTATTTTAAGATTTTATGGTACTCACCACCCCGACGGTAAGGCTCATGGGGGCACTGCTATCCTAATACGAAAACGAATGGAACATGAAGTCGCTAAGAAGTCTCGCAAAACTACCTTCAAGCGACAACAATTCGTATCCAGATTCAAGGTAGTTTTCTTACCATTTCAGCAATATATATCCCCCCGGTTCGCGATATCAGAAGATATACTTCTGAACTTTTTCAATGGTCTCAAACGCAACTTAATTGCTGCTGGTGACTACAATGCAAAACATACGCACTAAGGATCCCGTTAAGCAAACCCTAGGGGAAACCAGCCGTATAAATGTCTAATGAGACGTCAAAATAAATTGGACTTTGTATCTCCCAGTCAACCCATATATTGGCCTTCTGATATTAACAAAATGCCTGACTTGATAGACTTCGGTATAATAAGAGGAGTTAGTTAACTTATCAGCTAGTACCTGCCCTGACTTATCGTCAGACCACTCGCCAGTTATATTTCTTCTTCGCGGGAAGAGAGTACTTGTAGACGACCAACTAAGGCTTACTTCATACACAACTAACTGGTTAAAATACAGGAAGTACATTATCAGTCATTTAGATTCGAATCATCTAATTTCTAACGCGGAAGATATCGATAACAACGTTTCCAACTTGAACGTGATCCTGGAACAGGTTGCCATTCACGCTATACAGAGACAAAGCGACAAATAGTTTAAATACTTACACTAACCGGGAAATAGAGCACCTTGTAACTGAAAAAGGAGGTTCCATCGCGAATGACAGCGAAATAGGTCACCAGCGGCCCGACTAAGACTGACTGAAGCTACTAAAAGGTAGCAAAGCGCACTTAGAAATGAAGACAGTAGACAGCATGCTAGTTTCATTGCAAGTTTAACTCCGACAGCTTCAACCAAATTCTCATTATGGAAAACATTAAGAAATACTATCATGTCCACCGAAACGCAATTTCCAATACGCGGCGCAAGTGGCGAGTGGGCAATATTAGAAGAGGAAAAAGCCAATGTTTTTGCAAACCATCTGTCCCAGGTATTTCGCCCAAATCCTGCAAGTAGCGAACTCCTTCCACCTGATGATAAAATGTCTGCCGTGATTTCATTGTTTACTAACGCAAATGAAGTTCTGAATGTCATTAAAGAAACCGTGAATCTAGGTAATGTACCTGGATGTGATCTTATCACGCATAAAATGATATTGGAACTTCCCTATATTGCTGTGAAGTTCCTGGCCAAATTATTCAACTCTATTTTGAGAAATGGTTACTTTCCAAAAGTACGGAAAATTTTTCTGATTCAAATGATTTTAAAGCCAGGAAGGGACAAATCAAGGCCGATCAGTTTGCTTCCCTGGTAATCTAAAATATTTAAAAAAATCTTTTATTGAAAATAAAACCGTTCCTCGTGTCAAATAACATAATACCAGATCATCAGTTTGGATTCCGGGAAGGTCACAGCACCATCGAACAAGTAAGTGAAAAATCATTTGAACGGCGAGAATATTGCTGCGCTGTATTTCTGGATGTTGCTCAAGCATTTGACTTTGCCTTGACCTACAAAATTTGCAAATACTTACCGGCAAATACGCATCGAATTCTTAGTCTTACTTAGAAAACCGCAGATTCAGAGTCAAATGTGGACAACACGTCACCGATGACCGCGAAATACTAGCAGGTGTGCCCCAGGGAAGCGTCTTTTACCTTCTGTTTACTGCAGATATCCCTACCAGCCCATAAAAAAGCTGGATATTGCATCTATGAATCTAGGTGTTCATCTCAGACGAGTAGAGTCTTGGCTCTCTGGCTGGAGAATAAAAATCAATGAGGCAAAATGCACACAGGTAACTTTCACACAGAATTTTAGCACTTGTCCGATATTAAAACTAAACCGATATCCCTTTTTCTCAATCTGATCATGTTACATACCTTGAAATCCACCTGGATCGCCGACTCACCTGGAGCAGTCATATCGAAACCAAGAAAACTCAACTGAAACTTAAGGTCCATCAACTTCACTGACGCGAACTCAAAACTAAACCTTGTATATAAGGTCCTGCTATACAACAGTGCAGTGCAAAATGAATATAAAACACAAAGAGAAGCTTGCGCGTCATTATAACATACTTGCTAGACAATTATTGTGCAGTCCAAGCTCTTTAAGACTTCCGAGAAACGAACGCCGTGTTTTCTAATCTACACTTATGCTTTATCCGTAACAGTAAACGCGAACACGCGCGCCCGAAAGACTGTGTAGAATTCTTCTTTCTACGTCACGTGGCTTAAATGCTCTAAAACAGTCAACACGAAAAACCTACAAAACCTAAACTACGTCGTCCACTTTGCTATTCTAGAGTTATCCGTTATACATACATAACTAGAGTTTTTCACTCTACATAATATCGCGAACACTCTGTAAATGATTGTAAGGGTCCTCTGGAAATTTATCACGAGGTATAAGCCAAACCAGGTTTAAAAATCTCAGACATGTGATCCATACCCGTTATAAACTATTTTAACCAAATTAATGCAAATACCTGCCAATTAGCAGAGATCCACATAACAAGAAATCCATACTAGGATTCATTATTGAATTATACTTTAGATTTGTTTACATATTATTAGACTCCTTTGGATCTGATTCAATAATTCAAATAAATCATATATAAAAATAGTATCAGAGAATTCTATTAGCTGAGTGAATGTTACTTGTATCAGTTCTTGTCAAGACACCAGTTCGTTTTAGTTTTGTATTTTTGCAGTTATAACAGAAACGAAAACACAACGACATTATGTGAAGCAATGTTTGGTATAAATAACTTTTTCAAATCAGGTATACATTTTGCATATCCTTTTTCTTCAATAGTTCCAAATATGAATGGTTTTATGGCCATGGGGATGAGGATATATAGAAAAAATTTTCGCCACCACCACGAGGCACCCCTTGAAAATTTAGTTGGGAAGGAATATACTGACATTGACGGCTATTGTTCGATTCTTCTATATGCGCAACCCTATTTGCAACATTAAGGCTGGAGAATCCAACATAAGACCATGGAACTGCGCCAATTGTAATTGAGAAGCTTTGGACTTGGCTTGTAAAATTAAAACGAATATTAGACTTGGAGTCAGAATTCTTGAGTGGACAACTGTAGCATACACCACAGGAGTAAAATCACAATAGTAATGTAGATCCACTTTAGATTCACGGGTATACCTAAACTATTAAGGCATTTTTAAACTGACCAGATATTGTAAAGGTCTGTGTTTTTGTCAATCCTTGATGTTATTTTGGATTTCTTTGTTATTTTTTTATTAGCTTTAATTTGCTCATCGATACTTGTAAGACAAAGAGAAGAATTTTTTTATTAACTCAAAATGTTTGCACAGATTTTACATGAAAGAACATTTAAGCAACTGTATGTAAAAGAATTTGTAATAAGTAGCGATATTTAAACTGTTCAGACACTTATTCGTCTGTCCAAACTAGAGAGAAAAAATAGGTTAAAATTAGGCTACCGCAACCCAATAAAATTTTTGATTAAAAAAATAAGTCAGGTAACTCTTAACTCGTTTTGTTTGAGAGTAACAGCCAACTCGCTTGCTTATCGAGTAACTTCCATATAAATGCTTGTTTAGTAACCGGAAAAGAACACGGCCCTTTCTTGGGAATTTATAAATATAAATGTAGATAATGGATTATATTTTGATAAAATAATTGAGTGCATTACATTTAAAGAAAATGTAAAGCTTGGTAAGCGACTGCCAACTCGAATGATACCATCCTTATCAAAAATGGCATTAAGTTAAGCAAAGGGATTGCTTAATCACTCGATGTGTAAAAAGATATTTCATTTTATCATTTTATATAAAATTGTTTGAATTAGTTATAAGTATTAACTTGTAAGGAATTCAAGCAGTTTTTGACAAAATAAAAATTTAAGTTAAACAACAAATCCAGTTGTGTAAGAATCAGTGAAACAAAACAACCAAAATAAAAAAGGCACACAATAAGCTAAAAAAAACTCACAGTTTGATGAGCAATCTTCTTACTCAGGAGTTAGAACAACGCAGACACTCTTTCTGTAGTGTTTGTTATCGGAATGCATACTTCGAGATAAATGCAGATGTAAACAATGAATGAGAGAGGTAACGCCATTAAGACAAAAAACTTTCTCACCAGGCAGTGCTAGCAACAACAATAATAACAAAGAAGGTGTAAGCACAGCGAACATAGAAGGAACACAGGAAAGCAACGACAGACCATTAAAGGCGGTACAGACAGGCATGGATCGCTACATTACTATAAAGCGTAAATCCAGCACTGTCAAAGGTAACACTAACACACTAACAACGTCCGTCACGGGTAACAACCGGTTTGCATTGCTGAGCGAAAAAGAACCTCAATCTTCTACCTCGGCAGATGCCAAGACCGTCCAATATATGTACCTACGTGACAGTAGCTCAAATGAGCTAGTAAATATCATTGCCCAACTGGTTGGTAGTGGTAGCTTTCACATAGTGCCAATAAAGAATGGGAACATTAGCGACACAAAAATTCAAAACGGCTTTCGCGCTATTTCTAGTTATTTTAACGATAGAAATAAAAAATTGTACACGTATCGTCTAAAGAGTAGTAAGGGTATCGCGATAATCTTAAAAGGCATTGAATCATTTGTAGGACCAGATGAGGTAAAACGGTCACTGGAAAAAGAGAATTTTAACGTTCACTCGTGGTAAACGTTCTTAACAATAAAAAGGTTCCCCAACCAATGTTCAAGGTCGAACTTCAACCTGACTCGCGGAAACTAAAGAAAAATTAAATTCATCCTATATACAAACTTCAATATTTGTTATATAGAAAAATTACGGTCGAAGAACCCCACAAAATAAATGGTCCCGTTCAATGCCAAAATTGTCAAGAGTACGGACACACAAAATGATACTGCACTTAGCCAACCGTTTGTGTTGTATGTGGTGATCTACACCAATCATCCGTCTGAAAAGTCAAATCGCAGGAATAGGAAAAGTGCAGCAATTGATGGGAACAACATACACAGGTTGTAGGGTTTACAAAGAACTTAAGCATAAACTAGAAGAGGAACGTAAATTCATTTTTAACCCAAACGCGCCGAACCCTATAATCGACATCCAACAGACTCCAGTTTACTCTAGCAACGGTATTACAAACGTTATAACATACGCGACTGTTCTAAGGGCGCATACACCTAAAGCCATAGTGCAGCAACTTGGAAACTCTGAATCAATGATTCAACAACTGGTACAGAGTATAAACATGTTCATGTCAACTATGCATTCAATGATGCAATTATTTATGCGAACAAAATAGGCCATCTTAAGATATGTACATGGAACGCAAACGGCGTGAACCAACATAGACACGAACTGACTGAGTAACTAGATCATCAGAATATTGACATAATGCTACTATCGAAAACGCATCTTACAGACAAATACAATTATTAGATACCTATTTTAAGATTTTATGGTACTCACCACCCCGACGGTAAGGCTCATGGGGGCACTGCTATCCTAATACGAAAACGAATGAAACATGAAGTCGCTAAGGAGTCTACCTTCAAGCGACAACAATTCGTATCCAGATTCAAGGTAGTTTTCTTACCATTTCAGTAATATATATCCCCCCGGTTCGCGATATCAGAAGATAAACTTCTGAACTTTTTCAATGGTCTCGGACGCATCTTAATTGCTGCTGGTGACTACAATGCAAAACATACGCACTAACGATCCCGTTTAGCAAACCCTGGGGAAACCACCTGTATAAATGTCTAATGCGACATCAAAATAAATTGGACTTTGTATCTCCCAGTCAACCCATATATTGGCCTTCTGATATTAACAAAATGCCTGACTTGATAGACTTCGGTATAATAAGATGAGTTAGTAAATCTAACTTATCTGCTAGTACCTGCCCTGACTTATCGTCAGACCACTCGCCAGTTATATTTCTTCTTCGCGGGACTTCTACTTGTAGACGACCCACTAAGGCTTACTTCATACACAACTAACTGGTTAAAATACAGGAAGTACATTAGCAGTCATTTAGATTCGAATCATCTAATTTCTAACGCGGAAGATATCGATAACAACGTTTCCAACTTGAACGTGATCCTGGAACAGGTTGCCATTCACGCTATACAGAGACAAAGCGACAAATAGTTTAAATACTTACACTAACCGGGAAATAGAGCACCTTGTAAGTGAAAAAAGGAGGTTCCGTCGCGAATGGCAGCGAAATAGGGCACCAGCGGCCCGACTAAGACTGACTGAAGCTACTAAAAGGTTACAAAGCGCACTTAAAAATGAAGACAGTAGACAGCATGCTAGTTTCATTGCAAGTTTAACTCCGACAGCTTCAACCAAATTCTCATTATGAAAAACATTAAGAAATACTAGCATGTCCACCGAAACGCAATTTCCAATACGCGAGTGGGCAATATCAGAAGAGGAAAAAGCCAATGTTTTTGCGAACCATCTGTCCCAGGTATTTCGCCCAAATCCTGCAAGTAGCGAACTCCTTCCTCCTGATGATAAAATGTCTGCCGTGATTTCATTGTTTGCTAACGCAAATGAAGTTCTGAATGTCATTAAAGAAACCTTGAATCTAGGTAATGTACCTAGATATGATCTTATCACGCCTAAAATGATCTTTTAACATCCCTATATTGCTGTGAAGTTCCTGGCCAAATTATTCAACTCTATTTTGAGAAATGGTTACCTTCCTAAAGTAGGAAAATTTTTCTGATTCAAATGATTTTAAAGCCAGGAAGGGACAAATCAATACCTTCCTCATATAGGCTGATCAGTTTGCTTCCCTGCTTATCCAAACTATTTAAAAAACTTCTTTTATTGAAAATAAAACTGTTCCTCGTGTCAAATAACATAATACCAGACCATCAGTTTGGATTCCGGGAAGGTCACAGCACCATCGAACAAGTAAGTGAAAAATCATTTGAACGGCGAGAATCATTTGAACGGCGAGAATATTGCTGCGCTGTATTTCTGGATGTTGCTCAAGCATTTGACAAAGTCTGGCACTTTGCCTTGACCTACAAAATTAGCAAATACTTACCGGCAAATACGCATCGAATTCTTTAGTCTTACTTAGAAAACCGCAGATTCAGAGTCAAATGTGGACAACACGTCACCGATGACCGCGAAATACTAGCAGGTGTGCCCCAGGGAAGCGTCCTTTACCTTCTGTTTACTGCAGATATCCCTACCAGCCCATAAAAAAGCTGGATATTGCATCTATGAATCTAGGTGTACATCTCAGACGAGTAGAGTCTTGGCACTCTGACTGGAGAATAAAACTCAATGAGGCTAAATGCACACAGGTAACTTTCACACAGAATTTTAGCACTTGTCCGATATTGAAACTAAACCGATATCCCTTTTTCTCAATCTGATCATGTTACATACCTTGAAATCCACCTGGATCGCCGACTCACCTGGAGCAGTCATATCGAAACAAAGAAAACTCAACTGAAACTTAAGGTCCATCAACTTTACTGGCTCCTAAACGCGAACTCAAAACTAAGCCTTGTATATAAGGTCCTGCTATACAACAGCGCAATCAAACCTATCGGTCCCCAGCTATGGGGCAAAGCAAGCTCGAGCAATCTCGACAAAATCCAAAGAGTCCAATCGAAGACATTGCGGCTCATTACCGGTGCCCCTTGGTATATGAGCAGTGAAAACATCCACCGAGAATTAAAAATACCTCTCGTTAAAGAGCAAATTAAAAAAATGAATATAAAACACAAAGAGAAGCTCGAGCGTCATGATAACATACTTGCTAGACAATTATTGTGCAGTCCAAGCTCTTTAAGACTTCGGAGAAACGAACGCCGTGTTTTCTAATCTACACTTATGCTTCATCCGTAACAGTAAACGCGAACACGCGCGCCCGAAAGACTGTGTAGAATTCTTCTTTCTACGTCACGTGGCTTAAATGCTCTTATACGTGATCTTTAAAACAGTCAACACGAAAAACCTACAAAACCTAAGTTACGTCTGCTATTCTAGAGTTATCCGTTATACATACATAACTAGAGTTTTTCACTCTACATAATATCGCGAACACTCTGTAAATGACTGTAAGGGTCCTCTGGCTCAGACATGTGATCCATACCCGTTTTAAACTATTTTAACCAAATTAATGCAAATTCCTGCCAATTATCAGAGATCCACATAACAAGAAATCCATACTAGGATTCATTATTGAATTATACTTTAGATTTGTATACTTATTGTTAGGCTCCTTTGGATCAGATTCAATAATTCAAATAAAGCATTTATATATAAAAAAAAATTATCAGAGAATTCTATTAGCTGAGTGAATGTTACTTGTGCCAGTTTTTGTCAACATACCAGTTCGTTTTAGTTTGGTATTTTTGCAGTTATAACAGAAACAAAAACACAACGACATTTTGTGAAGCAATGTTTGGTATGCATGAATAACTTTTTCAAATCAGGTATACATTTTGCATATCCTTTTTTCTTCAATAGTTCCAAATATGAATGGTTTTATGGCCATGGGGATATAGAAAAAATTTTCGCCACCACCACGAGGCACCCCTTTAAAATTTAGTGCGCAACCCTATTTGCAACATTAAGGCTGAAGAATCCAACATAAGACCATGGAACTGCGCCAATTGTAATTGAGAAGCTTTGGACTTGGCTTGTAAAATTAAAACGAATATTAGACTTGGAGTCAGAATTCTTGAGTGGACAACTGTAGCATACACCACAGGAGTAAAATCACAATAGTAATGTAGATCCACTTTAGATTCACGGGTATAACTAAACTATTTAGGAATTTTTAAACTGACCAGATATTGTAAAGGTCTGTGTTTTTGTCAATCCTTGATGTTATTTTGGATTTCTTTTTTATTTAAGACAAAGAAAAGAAATTTTTTATTAACTCATAATGTTTGCACAGATTTTACATGTAAGAACATTTAAGCAACTGTATGTAAAATAATTTGTAATAAGTAGCGATGATATACTGTTCAGACACTTATTCGTCTGTCCAAACTAGAGAGAAAAAATAGGTTAAAATCAGGCTACCGCAACCCAATAAAAATTCAGTTGGAATACACAAATTAAGTGTGAATATTTTTAGTAGAATCCTCAAACCGCTACCTCTCAATGGGAAGCTTGCAAAACAACCAGCCAAGTCAACTAAAATTTACCTTTGACGATTTTTAGACTTTGATAGGTACCATAGAGGCGAGTCTAAACTCCCCAATTCTTACTTTAGCGGAACCTGACGAAGTGGACTCTGTTGATGGTAATTTTGACCGTTGTTTGTGTAAAAAAGAAATTAACTCTTGTGCTATTTACAAAAAGAGGTTATGGCATCGAACTTCGACGAGGTGCTTGGGACAAAGAGGTCCGAATCGTCATCGATCCCGCTTGAAGGGACCGATAGATGCCGGTGTGAAATCAGTCGTGGGCACACCTCTTTCTCCCTCCAATATTGGCTAATCGACCGCGAACGTGTCGATGTCCGATGTTTGGTTGTGGACACCACCTATGCGCGGACTCCGCCTGCCCAATTGGACATCACCTGGACGCACCGTCACCCCGTGGTAGGTAAATACTGGCACCTGACATATCTTTACCACATCATTCTCGGCGCAGACGTAGCCCATAAGGTATTTCGGCGCAATACCATCGGTCGAGCCGGCCAGACCATCATCCAACTTACCGTAGTTGGTCCGGTCTTTTTAGTGAAAACCAACGTGAACCTGCCCATTAGGAAAGGAGATAAGGAGATACAAAAGTGATCTAAGAAGATGCAAACGTGGACTAAAGAAAACTATAGACTAAATTACCATTTGTGTTCCTGATGTATGTACATACTTATACTTAAGAAAAATGAATTTACCAAAATATGTACGTATATAAGTAAATCTTTTTATTTCTAGTTTTTTGAGTCTAACTTGTTTTGCTACAACTACCTGATTTCGAAGTGAAATCATATATAGATTTGAAATCTTAAAACTACAACACTGCAGAATTGCCATTTAACTATTTTCTTTTACATCATATTCATTGCACTTTGAGGCCACCTGAATTATATGCTAAAATATCCACTTATTTAAATTTATTCATTATATGTTCTTGGCTTTCATACCAACCTAAATTATATTCTGTAAATTTACTAGAATTTTTTTTGGATAGACACTTAGTATATATAAAAGCCTGTTTACTTCGTTTCGATGTATATAATGTTGCACATAGATGCAAGGTGTTTGCGTCACGTTTACGTCCCGTTCAGTCTTGAATAAGTGTACTTTGCAGTGTAAACACTGTATAAACAGGTATCATTTCATAGTACGTACCCATTTTCAATAGTATTGAACGAAATGTTTCTTTCAACGTCGTTGCTTTAGGCTTAAGTGGCTTGAAAGTTAACGTTCTGACACGAGCTTTGACAAGCCGGTTTTTCTTCTTTCTCTTCTTATCAAAACGTCAAACAAACAACACATCAAAGTGCACCAGTGAAGCCATCAGCAACCCTTATATATTTTCTAATTGCAAGTGTGTGTTTATTTTTCCTTATTAGATAACGTAAACCCTTCTTGTTCCTTTAATTATAAAATAATGAAAAGAGCGCTTTTAGTGGCATTGTGAAATAAAGTGCAAGTATTTCTTATTTTGTCACACAAACACAGAACATACGGCACTGGGACGAATATAAATCAACTTTAGTATCTGTGCCAGTGATTGAAAGAAGTGAAGCGAGAAATAACTGTGTGGAAAGGGCTCACGCCGAGAAGCCACCATATCAGCGAGGATTAGGGGCGCGCGGAATATACCCCCGTAAGCTGAAGAAGCACCTTGGTAGTACCAGGGATAACCAACCTGCAACCGCCAGTGAGCGCAATAAGATCTATGCTATTGTTGCCAACGACAGCAAATATGAGGGGTTTTAGACGATGCAATTGATTGCGTGCAATTTTTTGTATTCTCTTTTAAAGTTGCTTCTTAAAAACATCAGCATTTATACGGTGCAATTTTGCATGCAATACACTTGAAATTTTTTGACGTTTATTCGCTCAATCTTCTTTAATTGGTAATTCGTAACAATAAAATACATAGGAAAAAAATTGTTTAAGCAATTGCAAAAATAAAAATGGAAGATAATAACGAAAAAATCATTGAATCATTGTGTGGCATTACTGAACTGGCAATGAGTTTTCGAAATGAGTTTCGCACAATGAGTTTTCAAAAATTCCATTTGATCAAAACACCACAGCTTGGGCTCATACACGTCCTCTACACCAACACCACTTCTTTTGCTGCTACCAACTTCTCGCGATTCCTTTAGATATTGCGTTCTCAAACTATGAATTTTTTTCTTAACAGCTTCAACATTGACATCCTTATTTATTTCTTTCAATTCTTCAGATATTTTAAACAAAGAATTTGACCGCTTTACCCGGTCCAAATAAGCAGGATCTCTCACATTGTAAAGATTTTCGTGTTCTTGGTATTTTAGAAGTAAAAGCTCCACTAGTTCTCTATTCCCATTTTTTATTTTTCCTTTTTGCAAATATTTTGACAACACCACAACACGTATGTTTTCATATTTTTAAAACACCTCAACACGTTGAAAGCAGAATACAAATAAAGCAAATGAACAAGAGTACAAACGACAGTGAAGAGAAATGTCAAAAAATTGCAAGAGGAACGGAAAACGCTACCGCTACCTCTCAATGGGAAGAATGCAAAACAGCGAGCCAAGCCAACTAAAATTTACCTTCGAGGAATTTGGACTTTGGTAGCTGCCGTAGAGGCGTGTCTGAACTCTCGTCCTCTTGCTAACGAAGCTGACGACTTATCTGCCCACACTTCTAGTCATTTCCTCAGAGGCTCCCCGATTCTTACTCCAGCGGAACCTGACAAAGTGGCCTCTGTTGATAGTATTCTAAACCGTTGGCGTAAAGTTAAAGCTTTAAATTCCGAACTCTGTCGATGTTAGCAAGAGGAATACCTCAAAGAGCTGAATTAGAGCGTTAAATGGAAAACGCCCCAAATCGACATACAATTAAATGATCTTGTCGTAATTCGAAACGGACCAGTTTGTCCAACTGAGTGGCGTCTTGGTCGGGTTACGAAAGTCTTTCGTACCTCAGATGATCGTGTCCGAGTCGCAGAATTGAGAAAACAAAATGGTTTAATTACGACGCCCGTGCATAAAATGGTCCTTTTACCACGAGAATCCCATCATAATTAACAATCCACTTTCGTCATCTTATCCTCTTTCATGCGATTGGCGACCGCACTCGATTTCTCGTCCTGGACTTAAACAAGATTCGCGAGAAACTTGACGCTCCAAAATTGTGCCGAAGATGTCTGGCACAGTCGCATCGACGTCGAGATTGCTCTAGCGAGTCGACGTGTACTTGATGTGATCGCCCGCACAATACCTTGCTGCACCAAATGAACCCACAATGTGTATGGGTACGCATGACTGCGATGGAACGCCTTTTCCCTACACGAGGTGCTTGGAACAAAGAGGTCCGAATCGTCATCGACCCCTCCTATCGACGATCACGCTTGAAGGGGCCGAGAGATGTCGGTGTGAAATCAGTCGTGGGCACACCTCTTTCTCCCTCCAACATCGGCTATTCGACCGCTAACGTGTCGATGTCCGATGTGTGGTTGTGGACACCTGCTATGTGCGGACTCCGCACCGTCACCCCGTGGTAGGTAAATACTGACACCTGCCCTATCTTTACCAAATCATTCTGGGCGCAGACGTGGCCCACCAGGTATTTCGGGGAAAAACCATCGTTCGAGCCGGCCAGACCATCATCCAACTTACCGTATTTGGTCTGGCTTTTTTGGTGAAAGCCGACGTGAACCTGCCCATTAGGAAGCGGTGATTAGGTGATGCGAAAGTGATCTGAGAAGATGCAAACGTGGCCTACAGAAAATTCTACAGTAAGTTATCATTTGTGTTCCTGATGTACATAGTATGTACATACTTATACTTAAGAAAAATGAATTTACCAAAAGCTGTACGTATATAAGTAGATCGTATTAGTTTTATTTTTTTAATCTAACTTGTTTTTCTACAACTACCTGATCTCGATGTGAAATCATATATACATATAGTAAGTATAATTGAAATCTTAAAACTACATCACATCAGAATGTCCATTTAACTATTTTCCTTTACATCATATTCATTGCACTTTGAGGCCACCTGAATTATATGCCCATAGATAAACCATTTACTTTTTTCTTTTTGTACTAAAATATCGACTTCATTAAATTCATTCATTCATTAAATGTTCTTGCCTTTCATACCAACCTAAATTATATTATGTTAAATTACTTGAAATTTTTTTGGATAGACACTTAGTATATACACGCAGAGAAAATATATGGTTACACTATGGTCACCGCAACAATAATATGTTCTCTACAATAAAAGCATGTTCGCTGCAACCATAGTATTGTTTTTTAAATTTAAGTTTGACAATAGTATGATTGCGACAATATTGCTATTGTTGAAATGTAACAATAGTATTATTGACAAATTTAGAAATAAAAATATGGTTGTAGCAACCATATAAACATGGTTGGTGCAACAAAAGTATTGTTATCTAAAATTTACGTTAACAATATATTTGATTACGGCAATCATACAGTATGGTTGCGACTATGGACATAACAAAACAGGTTTTATACATGTATGTGTGTGCGTATGTTTTTTGATATACAAAAAAAACACATACACACCATACAGTGAATGGTTGCTGTCCATTAAAAAAATAACACATTCGGAAGGTAGTTCGAGGGATTTTTATTGTGTTTACTTTGTTCGTTGAAATACTCGAATACCGACTGATTCTCGTTTATTTAAATTCTGCCTGCACTTAAGTATATAGCCATTGATCATGGTATAATCACATTCGTTACTTGGTGTCTACGGATGGTGAATTAGCATTCTCCCTGCTGGCAACTAAAAGTATTTTTGACCGTTAGAATATATATTGAATGAATGAAATGTTTAATAAAAACATGGGCTCAAATCTGGAAATTAACTAATAGTTATGCAATTTAAAACAACATACTTAATAAAAATCTCTATTTTTGAATAACAGCAATGACCAATCCTTATAAATAATTTTGGGGATCATAGTATGGTTGTGGGGATCATAGTATGGTTGTATGTGAATCATACTAATGTTGTGAGGATCATACTATGGTTGTATGAGAAACATACTATGGTTGTGAGGATCATAATATGGTTGTGGAGATAATAGTATGGTTGAGTGTGAATCATACTATTGTTGTGAGGATCATAATATTGTTGTGTCACAACCATATACCCTCTTCGAATATTGTCACCCCAACCATATTTTTTTTCTGCATGTATAAGCGCCTGTTTACTTCATTTCGATGTATATAATGTTGCACATAGATGCAAGGGGTTTGCGTCACGTTTACGTCCCGTTCAGTCTTGTAGTAAGTGGCTGGCTTTATTGATGTACTTTGCAGTGTAAACACTGTACGGTACCCATCAACTCTTTTACGATTTTGTTATATAAACGTTTCGTTTGTACGAAGCAATGGGCGAAAGTATAAGGGAGAGGAGATGGTAAAATTAGAGTGCGATGAGAGATGTAGTGGGATAGAGTAGAAATAGAACACTGCGGCTGCGGCGACGGAAACCGGTGCGGCAAGAAAATGTAAATTAAATGACGACGGGTGCGGCGACGGTTTTTGTTGTCATTTATCAGCGGTTTACATTTTTTATTTGGCCTTGAGTGATTTTGAAAAAAAAAACCATAAATTTATTTGCAAACTAAACAAGAATTATTTTGAAATGTTCAATTGTAAATTGCATGCATAATCAAATTATTTTTATTTTATTATAATTTTCTTATTTTGGTCCATTTTATTAACTTTTAAAATTTATGATTTTTTCTTCTTACTGCAAATATGCACAAAAACTATTAGCCCATACGGAGAAGCAGTAGTAAAAATTGAGAGCACAAGAAAACCGCAGAGAAAATAGAAATACATTTAATTTTATATATATTTGACAAACGCTACCGCAGCCGCGATGTTGGGTTTCTACTCATAGTTATATAAATACAAAGTGGATACCTACTGCACTACTGGGTAACAGAAAAATGTCAAAGTCTTATTCTGCACTACCACGTAGTTACTTTGGTAAATGGTAACAATGGCCTAGTTATGTTGCTGAAGATTGAGTGTTTATATAGAGAGTGGTTGACTGTATTACTAGTTATGTAACTGGTTTTTGAGGGTAGATTGTCACCATCGTTAAAACCGTTCCGTAATGTTCGGAGACATATGGGTATGCAGAAAAAGTGCAATTTTCACACAAGTTCAGATATGTTCCTATATTTAAGATTTAGACCAATTTTGCATACGGAGCCAAAGGAGTCCAAAAAATGTAATAAAAAACAACGAAAACTTTCGTTACGAATCCGAAAATTGCGAGTTTTTCTTGTTCGAGTTTTTCTACTGCATCATTTGTCTAGAATATTCCCGTAACGTGGACCTTTGTCGAACCAAGACAGGCTGTCAAATTTGCAACTAAGCAATCATCAGCGCATCGCCAATAGCTTTTCTCACGTCCTCAAGAACGTGCCCTCGACTTTCATGATAAACATCCACATCAAACGTTAAATACATCATCACCAGCTTTCCGTGAGTAATATTATTTCTGTCGTCCTGTTCGCGCGCGTTTTATGTTGTCCGAGTAATAGTCATCCTCATTCGATAAAAAAAAGGAACACACGCATTTAATAACAAAAAACATCTTCTATTTATTTAAATTTTTTATATTACATGAAAAATTTAAATAAATAGAAGCAAAAAAATACCCACATTAAAAACACATATTGCAAAACAACCAAACCATAACTTAAAAACAAACTACCTTTTAATGCAAAAAACCACCACACCAACTGAAAGTACATATAACCAAAAAAAAAAACAAAATTCATCATTAAATTTTAATTATTTGAAGGTAAGTATTAATATTAAGTTTTTGCCAAATTTCTGAAACATTTCATATACTTGTGAATGATGGATTTTGCAGCGTAATTCCAAATATAATCCAGTACTTGCGATTTACAAGAGACATTAGTCGTGTTTTTTTAGGTAACTAGCGGGCAACATTCAACATCATTTTGAATCAGGTGGCATCATAAGCTCAACAAAAGTTTGTTTACAAACAAAAAAAAGCAAAAGAAATTGTGGAAATGGATTTTGTTTTTTCGTATAGTTTCTTGTTTTTTAACATTTTATTGACAAATTTAATTTGGTTGGTAGGCATTTCTTCTTCACCGAGGACATTCAAATTCGCCCTTTCAGGCTTTGTAGCAAGCCAACAGCATAAACGTCTTGTTTAGTCACTCCTAAAATAATATGGCTACATCGAAATTTATCTAAATCATAACAGTAAACATTTTCACTTACCGTTTTTGTATCATTGTAATTTATGGAAACGGTTTTATCGCGCTTTTTCTATTTTTTTCATTATTTTAATTTTCTACTGCATCAATAATAAAATTTTTTTTTTTTGATTTTGTTATAGAAGCCGGGTGTGTCGTTTGAGAGTAACAGCCAACTCGCTTGCTTATCGAATAACTTCCATATAAATGCTTGTTTAGTAACCGGAAAAGAACACGGCCATTGCAAGCGTGCCTCCACCATGTAAAGCCCTTTCTTAGGAATTTATTATTATAAATGTAGATACTGATTATATGTTGATAAAATAATTGAGTGCTTTACATTGAAAGAAAATGTAAAGCTTGGTAAGCGACTGCCAACTCGAATGATACCATCCTTATCAAAAAATGACATTAAGTTAAGCAAAGAGATTGCTTAATCACTCGATGTGTAAAAAGTTATTTCATTTTATCTAAAATTGTTTGAACTATTTATAAGTATTAACTTGTAAGGAATTCAAGCAGTTTTTGAAAAAATAAAAATTTAAGTTAAACAACAAATCCAGTTGTGTAAGAATCAGTGAAACAAAACAACCAAAATAAAAAAAGCACACAATAAGCTAAAAAAAACTTACAGTTTGATGAGCCATCTTCTTACTCAGGAGTTAGAACAACGCAGACACTCTTTCTACAGTGTAAGTTATCGGAATGCATACTTCGAGATAAATGCAGATGTAAACAATGAATGAGAGAGGTAACGCCCCTAAGACAAAAAACTTTCTCACCAGGCAGTGCTAGCAACAACAATAATAACAATGAATGTGTAAGCACGGCGAACATAGAAGGAACATAGGAAAACAACGACAGACCATTAAAGGCGGTACAGACAGGCATGGATCGCTACATTACTATAAAGCGTAAATCCAGCACTGTCAAAGGTAACACTAACACACTAACAACGTCCGTCACGGGTAACAACCGGTTTGCATTGCTGAGCGAAAAAGAACCTCAATCTTCTACCTCGGCAAATGCCGTAACTCCAAGACCGTCCAATATACCTACGTGACAGTAGCTCAAATGAGCTAGTAAATATCATTGCCCAACTGGTTGGTAGTGGTAGCTTTCACATAGTGCCAATAAAGAAAGGGAACATCAGCGACACAAAAATTCAAAACGGCTTTCGCGCTATTTCTAGTTATTTTAACGATAGAAATAAAAAATTGTACACGTATCGTCTAAAGAGTAGTAAGGGTATCGCGATAATCTTAAAAGGCATTGAATCATTTGTAGGACCAGATGAGGTAAAACGGTCACTGGAAAAAGAGAATTTTAACGTTCACTCCGTGGTAAACGTTCTTAACAATAAAAAGGTTCCCCAACCAATGTTAAAGGTCGAACTTCAACCTGACTCGCGGAAACTAAAGAAAAATTAAGTTCATCCTATATACAAACTTCAATATTTGGTATATAGAAAAATTACGGTCGAAGAACCCCACAAAATAAATGGTCCCGTTCAATGCCAAAATTGTCAAGAGTACGGACACACAAAATCATACTGCACTTAGCCAACCGTTTGTGTTGTGTGTGGTGATCTACACCAATCATCCGTCTGAAAAGTCAAATCGCAGCAATAGAAAAAGTGCAGCAATTGATGGGAACAACATACACAGGTTGTAGGGTTTACAAAGAACATAAGCATAAACTCCAGTTTACTCTAGCAACGGTATTACAAACGTTATAACATACAACTGGTACAGAGTATAAACATGTTCATGTCAACTATGCAATCAATGATGCAAAAAATTTATGCGAACAAAATAGGCCATCTTAAGATATGTACATGGAACGCAAACGGCGTGAACCAACATAGACACGAACTGGCAGAGTAACTAGATCATCAGAATATTGACATAATGCTACTATCGAAAACGCATCTTACAGACAAATACAATTATTAGATACCTATTTTAAGATTTTATGGTACTCACCACCCCGACGGTAAGGCTCATGGGGGCACTGCTATCCTAATACGAAAACGAATGAAACATGAAGTCGCTAAGGAGTCTACCTTCAAGCGACAACAATTCGTATCCAGATTCAAGGTAGTTTTCTTACTATTTCAGTAATATATATCCCCCCGGTTCGCGATATCAGAAGATAAACTTCTGAACTTTTTCAATGGTCTCGGACGCATCTTAATTGCTGCTGGTGACTACAATGCAAAACATACGCACTAACGATCCCGTTTAGCAAACCCTGGGGAAACCACCTGTATAAATGTCTAATGCGACGTCAAAATAAATTGGACTTTGTATCTCCCAGTCAACCGATATATTGGCCTTCTGATATTAACAAAATGCCTGACTTGATAGACTTCGGTATAATAAGAGGAGTTAGTAAATCTAACTTATCTGCTAGTACCTGCCCTGACTTATCGTCAGACCACTCGCCAGTTATATTTCTTCTTCGCGGGACTTCTACTTGTAGACGACCCACTAAGGCTTACTTCATACACAACTAACTGGTTAAAATACAGGAAGTACATTAGCAGTCATTTAGATTCGAATCATCTAATTCCTAACGCGGAAGATATCGATAACAACGTTTCCAACTTGAACGTGATCCTGGAACAGGTTGCCATTCACGCTATACAGAGACAAAGCGACAAATAGTTTAAATACTTACACTAACCGGGAAATAGAGCACCTTGTAAGTGAAAAAAGGAGGTTCCGTCGCGAATGGCAGCGAAATAGGGCACCAGCGGCCCGACTAAGACTGACTGAAGCTACTAAAAGGTTACAAAGCGCACTTAGAAATGAAGACAGTAGACAGCATGCTAGTTTCATTGCAAGTTTAACTCCGACAGCTTCAACCAAATTCTCATTATGGAAAACATTAAGAAATACTAGCATGTCCACCGAAACCCAATTTCCAATACGCGAGTGGGCAATATCAGAAGAGGAAAAAGCCAATGTTTTTGCGAACCATCTGTCCCAGGTATTTCGCCCAAATCCTGCAAGTAGCGAACTCCTTCCTCCTGATGATAAAATGTCTGCCGTGATTTCATTGTTTGCTAACGCAAATGAAGTTCTGAATGTCATTAAAGAAACCTTGAATCTAGGTAATGTACCTAGATATGATCTTATCACGCCTAAAATGATCTTTTAACATCCCTATATTGCTGTGAAGTTCCTGGCCAAATTATTCAACTCTATTTTGAGAAATGGTTACCTTCCTAAAGTAGGAAAATTTTTCTGATTCAAATGATTTTAAAGCCAGGAAGGGACAAATCAATACCTTCCTCACATAGGCTGATCAGTTTGCTTCCCTGCTTATCCAAACTATTTAAAAAACTTCTTTTATTGAAAATAAAACTGTTCCTCGTGTCAAATAACATAATACCAGACCATCAGTTTGGATTCCGGGAAGGTCACAGCACCATTGAACAAGTAAGTGAAAAATCATTTGAACGGCGAGAATCGTTTGAACGGCGAGAATATTGCTGTATTTCTGGATGTTGCTCAAGCATTTGACAAAGTCTGGCACTTTGCCTTGACCTACAAAATTTGCAAATACTTACCGGCAAATACGCATCGAATTCTTTAGTCTTACTTAGAAAACCGCAGATTCAGAGTCAAATGTGGGCAACACGTCACCGATGACCGCGAAATACTAGCAGGTGTGCCCCAGGGAAGCGTCCTTTACCTTCTGTTTACTGCAGATATCCCTACCAGCCCATAAAAAAGCTGGATATTGCATCTATGAATCTAGGTGTACATCTCAGACGAGTAGAGTCTTGGCACTCTGACTGGAGAATAAAACTCAATGAGGCTAAATGCACACAGGTAACTTTCACACAGAATTTTAGCACTTGTCCGATATTGAAACTAAACCGATATCCCTTTTTCTCAATCTGATCATGTTACATACCTTGAAATCCACCTGGATCGCCGACTCACCTGGAGCAGTCATATCGAAACAAAGAAAACTCAACTGAAACTTAAGGTCCATCAACTTTACTGGCTCCTAAACGCGAACTCAAAACTAAGCCTTGTATATAAGGTCCTGCTATACAACAGCGCAATCAAACCTATCGGTCCCCAGCTATGGGGCAAAGCAAGC
The DNA here is from genome assembly GCA_963513945.1 of Hydrotaea diabolus. Lineage (NCBI taxonomy): Eukaryota > Metazoa > Arthropoda > Insecta > Diptera > Muscidae > Hydrotaea > Hydrotaea diabolus. The sequence continues at coordinate 102,694,197 of OY740717.1, read as the reverse complement.
TCGAGCAATCTCGACAAAATCCAAAGAGTCCAATCGAAGACATTGCGGCTCATTACCGGTGCCCCTTGGTATATGAGCAGTGAAAACATCCACCGAGAATTAAAAATACCTCTCGTTAAAGAGCAAATTAAAAAAATGAATATAAAACACAAAGAGAAGCTCGAGCGTCATGATAACATACTTGCTAGACAATTATTGTGCAGTCCAAGCTCTTTAAGACTTCGGAGAAACGAACGCCGTGTTTTCTAATCTACACTTATGCTTCATCCGTAACAGTAAACGCGAACACGCGCGCCCGAAAGACTGTGTAGAATTCTTCTTTCTACGTCACGTGGCTTAAATGCTCTTATACGTGATCTTTAAAACAGTCAACACGAAAAACCTACAAAACCTAAATTACGTCGTCCACTCTGCTATTCTAGAGTTATCCGTTATACATACATAACTAGAGTTTTTCACTCTACATAATATCGCGAACACTCTGTAAATGACTGTAAGGGTCCTCTGGCACTTTATCACGAGGTTTAAGCCAAACCAGGTTTAAAAATCTCAGACATGTGATCCATACCCGTTTTAAACTATTTTAACCAAATTAATGCAAATTCCTGCCAATTATCAGAGATCCACATAACAAGAAATCCATACTAGGATTCATTATTGAATTATACTTTAGATTTGTATACTTATTGTTAGGCTCCTTTGGATCAGATTCAATAATTCAAATAAAGCATTTATATATAAAAAAAAAATTATCAGAGAATTCTATTAGCTGAGTGAATGTTACTTGTGCCAGTTTTTGTCAAGATACCAGTTCGTTTTAGTTTTGTATTTTTGCAGTTATAACAGAAACAAAAACACAACGACATTTTGTGAAGCAATGTTTGGTATGTATGAATAACTTTTTCAAATCAGGTATACATTTTGCATATCCTTTTTTCTTCAATAGTTCCAAATATGAATGGTTTTATGGCCATGGGGATATAGAAAAAATTTTCGCCACCACCACGAGGCACCCCTTTAAAATTTAGTGCGCAACCCTATTTGCAACATTAAGGCTGAAGAATCCAACATAAGACCATGGAACTGCGCCAATTGTAATTGAGAAGCTTTGGACTTGGCTGGTAAAATTAAAACGAATATTAGACTTGGAGTCAGAATTCTTGAGTGGACAACTGTAGCATACACCACAGGAGTAAAATCACAATAGTAAATTTGGACCCACTTAAGATTCACGGGTATAACTAAACTATTTAGGAATTTTTAAACTGACCAGATATTGTAAAGGTCTGTGTTTTTGTCAATCCTTGATGTTATTTTGGATTTCTTTTTTATTTAAGACAAAGAAAAGAAATTTTTTATTAACTCATATTGTTTGCACAGATTTTACATGTAAGAACATTTAAGCAACTGTATGTAAAATAATTTGTAATAAGTAGCGATGATATACTGTTCAGACACTTATTCGTCTGTCCAAACTAGAGAGAAAAAATAGGTTAAAATCAGGCTACCGCAACCCAATAAAAATTCAGTTGGAATACACAAATTAAGTGTGAATATTTTTAGTAGAATCCTCAAACCGCTACCTCTCAATGGGAAGCTTGCAAAACAACCAGCCAAATCAACTAAAATTTACCTTTGACGATTTTTAGACTTTGATAGGTACCATAGAGGCGAGTCTAAACTCCCCAATTCTTACTTTAGCGGAACCTGACGAAGTGGACTCTGTTGATGGTAATTTTGACCGTTGTTTGTGTAAAAAAGAAATTAACTCTTGTGCTATTTACAAAAAGAGGTTATGGCATCGAACTTCGACGAGGTGCTTGGGACAAAGAGGTCCGAATCGTCATCGATCCCGCTTGAAGGGACCGATAGATGCCGGTGTGAAATCAGTCGTGGGCACACCTCTTTCTCCCTCCAATATTGGCTAATCGACCGCGAACGTGTCGATGTCCGATGTTTGGTTGTGGACACCACCTATGCGCGGACTCCGCCTGCCCAATTGGACATCACCTGGACGCACCGTCACCCCGTGGTAGGTAAATACTGGCACCTGACATATCTTTACCACATCATTCTCGGCGCAGACGTAGCCCATAAGGTATTTCGGCGCAATACCATCGGTCGAGCCGGCCAGACCATCATCCAACTTACCGTAGTTGGTCCGGTCTTTTTAGTGAAAACCAACGTGAACCTGCCCATTAGGAAAGGAGATAAGGAGATACAAAAGTGATCTAAGAAGATGCAAACGTGGACTAAAGAAAACTATAGACTAAATTACCATTTGTGTTCCTGATGTATGTACATACTTATACTTAAGAAAAATGAATTTACCAAAATATGTACGTATATAAGTAAATCTTTTTATTTCTAGTTTTTTGAGTCTAACTTGTTTTGCTACAACTACCTGATTTCGAAGTGAAATCATATATAGATTTGAAATCTTAAAACTACAACACTGCAGAATTGCCATTTAACTATTTTCTTTTACATCATATTCATTGCACTTTGAGGCCACCTGAATTATATGCTAAAATATCCACTTATTTAAATTTATTCATTATATGTTCTTGGCTTTCATACCAACCTAAATTATATTCTGTAAATTTACTAGAATTTTTTTTGGATAGACACTTAGTATATATAAAAGCCTGTTTACTTCGTTTCGATGTATATAATGTTGCACATAGATGCAAGGTGTTTGCGTCACGTTTACGTCCCGTTCAGTCTTGAATAAGTGTACTTTGCAGTGTAAACACTGTATAAACAGGTATCATTTCATAGTACGTACCCATTTTCAATAGTATTGAACGAAATGTTTCTTTCAACGTCGTTGCTTTAGGCTTAAGTGGCTTGAAAGTTAACGATCGTTCTGACACGAGCTTTGACAAGCCGGTTTTTCTTCTTTCTCTTCTTATCAAAACGTCAAACAAACAACACATCAAAGTGCACCAGTGAAGCCATCAGCAACCCTTATATATTTTCTAATTGCAAGTGTGTGTTTATTTTTCATTATTAGATAACGTAAACCCTTCTTGTTCCTTTAATTATAAAATAATGAAAAGAGCGCTTTTAGTGGCATTGTGAAATAAAGTGCAAGTATTTCTTATTTTGTCACACAAACACAGAACATACGGCACTGGGACGAATATAAATCAACTTTAGTATCTGTGCCAGTGATTGAAAGAAGTGAAGCGAGAAATAACTGTGTGGAAAGGGCTCACGCTGAGAAGCCACCATATCAGCGAGGATTAGGGGCGCGCGGAATATACCCCCGTAAGCTGAAGAAGCACCTTGGTAGTACCAGGGATAACCAACCTGCAACCGCCAGTGAGCGCAATAAGATCTATGCTATTGTTGCCAACGACAGCAAATATGAGGGGTTTTAGACGATGCAATTGATTGCGTGCAATTTTTTGTATTCTCTTTTAAAGTTGCTTCTTAAAAACATCAGCATTTATACGGTGCAATTTTGCATGCAATACACTTGAAATTTTTTGACGTTTATTCGCTCAATCTTCTTTAATTGGTAATTCGTAACAATAAAATACATAGGAAAAAAATTGTTTAAGCAATTGCAAAAATAAAAATGGAAGATAATAACGAAAAAATCATTGAATCATTGTGTGGCATTACTGAACTGGCAATGAGTTTTCGAAATGAGTTTCGCACAATGAGTTTTCAAAAATTCCATTTGATCAAAACACCACAGCTTGGGCTCATACACGTCCTCTACACCAACACCACTTCTTTTGCTGCTACCAACTTCTCGCGATTCCTTTAGATATTGCGTTCTCAAACTATGAATTTTTTTCTTAACAGCTTCAACATTGACATCCTTATTTATTTCTTTCAATTCTTCAGATATTTTAAACAAAGAATTTGACCGCTTTACCCGGTCCAAATAAGCAGGATCTCTCACATTGTAAAGATTTTCGTGTTCTTGGTATTTTAGAAGTAAAAGCTCCACTAGTTCTCTATTCCCATTTTTTATTTTTCCTTTTTGCAAATATTTTGACAACACCACAACACGTATGTTTTCATATTTTTAAAACACCTCAACACGTTGAAAGCAGAATACAAATAAAGCAAATGAACAAGAGTACAAACGACAGTGAAGAGAAATGTCAAAAAATTGCAAGAGGAACGGAAAACGCTACCGCTACCTCTCAATGGGAAGAATGCAAAACAGCGAGCCAAGCCAACTAAAATTTACCTTCGAGGAATTTGGACTTTGGTAGCTGCCGTAGAGGCGTGTCTGAACTCTCGTCCTCTTGCTAACGAAGCTGACGACTTATCTGCCCACACTTCTAGTCATTTCCTCAGAGGCTCCCCGATTCTTACTCCAGCGGAACCTGACAAAGTGGCCTCTGTTGATAGTATTCTAAACCGTTGGCGTAAAGTTAAAGCTTTAAATTCCGAACTCTGTCGATGTTAGCAAGAGGAATACCTCAAAGAGCTGAATTAGAGCGTTAAATGGAAAACGCCCCAAATCGACATACAATTAAATGATCTTGTCGTAATTCGAAACGGACCAGTTTGTCCAACTGAGTGGCGTCTTGGTCGGGTTACGAAAGTCTTTCGTACCTCAGATGATCGTGTCCGAGTCGCAGAATTGAGAAAACAAAATGGTTTAATTACGACGCCCGTGCATAAAATGGTCCTTTTACCACGAGAATCCCATCATAATTAACAATCCACTTTCGTCATCTTATCCTCTTTCATGCGATTGGCGACCGCACTCGATTTCTCGTCCTGGACTTAAACAAGATTCGCGAGAAACTTGACGCTCCAAAATTGTGCCGAAGATGTCTGGCACAGTCGCATCGACGTCGAGATTGCTCTAGCGAGTCGACGTGTACTTGATGTGATCGCCCGCACAATACCTTGCTGCACCAAATGAACCCACAATGTGTATGGGTACGCATGACTGCGATGGAACGCCTTTTCCCTACACGAGGTGCTTGGAACAAAGAGGTCCGAATCGTCATCGACCCCTCCTATCGACGATCACGCTTGAAGGGGCCGAGAGATGTCGGTGTGAAATCAGTCGTGGGCACACCTCTTTCTCCCTCCAACATCGGCTATTCGACCGCTAACGTGTCGATGTCCGATGTGTGGTTGTGGACACCTGCTATGTGCGGACTCCGCACCGTCACCCCGTGGTAGGTAAATACTGACACCTGCCCTATCTTTACCAAATCATTCTGGGCGCAGACGTGGCCCACCAGGTATTTCGGGGAAAAACCATCGTTCGAGCCGGCCAGACCATCATCCAACTTACCGTATTTGGTCTGGCTTTTTTGGTGAAAGCCGACGTGAACCTGCCCATTAGGAAGCGGTGATTAGGTGATGCGAAAGTGATCTGAGAAGATGCAAACGTGGCCTACAGAAAATTCTACAGTAAGTTATCATTTGTGTTCCTGATGTACATAGTATGTACATACTTATACTTAAGAAAAATGAATTTACCAAAAGCTGTACGTATATAAGTAGATCGTATTAGTTTTATTTTTTTAATCTAACTTGTTTTTCTACAACTACCTGATCTCGATGTGAAATCATATATACATATAGTAAGTATAATTGAAATCTTAAAACTACATCACATCAGAATGTCCATTTAACTATTTTCCTTTACATCATATTCATTGCACTTTGAGGCCACCTGAATTATATGCCCATAGATAAACCATTTACTTTTTTCTTTTTGTACTAAAATATCGACTTCATTAAATTCATTCATTCATTAAATGTTCTTGCCTTTCATACCAACCTAAATTATATTATGTTAAATTACTTGAAATTTTTTTGGATAGACACTTAGTATATACACGCAGAGAAAATATATGGTTACACTATGGTCACCGCAACAATAATATGTTCTCTACAATAAAAGCATGTTCGCTGCAACCATAGTATTGTTTTTTAAATTTAAGTTTGACAATAGTATGATTGCGACAATATTGCTATTGTTGAAATGTAACAATAGTATTATTGACAAATTTAGAAATAAAAATATGGTTGTAGCAACCATATAAACATGGTTGGTGCAACAAAAGTATTGTTATCTAAAATTTACGTTAACAATATATTTGATTACGGCAATCATACAGTATGGTTGCGACTATGGACATAACAAAACAGGTTTTATACATGTATGTGTGTGCGTATGTTTTTTGATATACAAAAAAAAACACATACACACCATACAGTGAATGGTTGCTGTCCATTAAAAAAATAACACATTCGGAAGGTAGTTCGAGGGATTTTTATTGTGTTTACTTTGTTCGTTGAAATACTCGAATACCGACTGATTCTCGTTTATTTAAATTCTGCCTGCACTTAAGTATATAGCCATTGATCATGGTATAATCACATTCGTTACTTGGTGTCTACGGATGGTGAATTAGCATTCTCCCTGCTGGCAACTAAAAGTATTTTTGACCGTTAGAATATATATTGAATGAATGAAATGTTTAATAAAAACATGGGCTCAAATCTGGAAATTAACTAATAGTTATGCAATTTAAAACAACATACTTAATAAAAATCTCTATTTTTGAATAACAGCAATGACCAATCCTTATAAATAATTTTGGGGATCATAGTATGGTTGTGGGGATCATAGTATGGTTGTATGTGAATCATACTAATGTTGTGAGGATCATACTATGGTTGTATGAGAAACATACTATGGTTGTGAGGATCATAATATGGTTGTGGAGATAATAGTATGGTTGAGTGTGAATCATACTATTGTTGTGAGGATCATAATATTGTTGTGTCACAACCATATACCCTCTTCGAATATTGTCACCCCAACCATATTTTTTTTCTGCATGTATAAGCGCCTGTTTACTTCATTTCGATGTATATAATGTTGCACATAGATGCAAGGGGTTTGCGTCACGTTTACGTCCCGTTCAGTCTTGTAGTAAGTGGCTGGCTTTATTGATGTACTTTGCAGTGTAAACACTGTACGGTACCCATCAACTCTTTTACGATTTTGTTATATAAACGTTTCGTTTGTACGAAGCAATGGGCGAAAGTATAAGGGAGAGGAGATGGTAAAATTAGAGTGCGATGAGAGATGTAGTGGGATAGAGTAGAAATAGAACACTGCGGCTGCGGCGACGGAAACCGGTGCGGCAAGAAAATGTAAATTAAATGACGACGGGTGCGGCGACGGTTTTTGTTGTCATTTATCAGCGGTTTACATTTTTTATTTGGCCTTGAGTGATTTTGAAAAAAAAACCATAAATTTATTTGCAAACTAAACAAGAATTATTTTGAAATGTTCAATTGTAAATTGCATGCATAATCAAATTATTTTTATTTTATTATAATTTTCTTATTTTGGTCCATTTTATTAACTTTTAAAATTTATGATTTTTTCTTCTTACTGCAAATATGCACAAAAGCTATTAGCCCATACGGAGAAGCAGTAGTAAAAATTGAGAGCACAAGAAAACCGCAGAGAAAATAGAAATACATTTAATTCAGTGCGGTTTTGCCTCTCAATTTTTTATATATATTTGACAAACGCTACCGCAGCCGCGATGTTGTGTTTCTACTCATAGTTATATAAATACAAAGTGGATACCTACTGCACTACTGGGTAACAGAAAAATGTCAAAGTCTTATTCTGCACTACCACGTAGTTACTTTGGTAAATGGTAACAATGGCCTAGTTATGTTGCTGAAGATTGAGTCTTTATATAGAGAGTAGTTGACTGTATTACTAGTTATGTAACTGGTTTTTGAGGGTAGATTGTCACCATCGTCAAAACCGTTCCGTAATGTTCGGAGACATATGGGTATGCAGAAAAAGTGCAATTTTCACACAAGTTCAGATATGTTCCTATATTTAAGATTTAGACCAATTTTGCATACGGAGCCAAAGGAGTCCAAAAAATGTAATAAAAAACAACGAAAACTTTCGTTACGAATCCGAAAATTGCGAGTTTTTCTTGTTCGAGTTTTTCTACTGCATCATTTGTCTAGAATATTCCCGTAACGTGGACCTTTGTCGAACCAAGACAGGCTGCCAAATTTGCAACTAAGCAATCATCAGCGCATCGCCAATAGCTTTTCTCACGTCCTCAAGAACGTGCCCTCGACTTTTATGATAAACATCCACATCAAACGTTAAATACATCATCACCAGCTTTCCGTGAGTAATATTATTTCTGTCGTCCTGTTCGCGCGCGTTTTATGTTGTCCGAGTAATAGTCATCCTCATTCGATAAAAAAAAAGGAACACACGCATTTAATAACAAAAAACATCTTCTATTTATTTAAATTTTTTATATTACATGAAAAATTTAAATAAATAGAAGCAAAAAAATACCCACATTAAAAACACATATTGCAAAACAACCAAACCATAACTTAAAAACAAACTACCTTTTAATGCAAAAAACCACCACACCAACTGAAAGTACATATAACCACAAAAAAAAACAAAATTCATCATTAAATTTTAATTATTTGAAGGTAAGTATTAATATTAAGTTTTTGACAAATTTCTGAAACATTTCATATACTTGTGAATGATGGATTTTGCAGCGTAATTCCAAATATAATCCAGTACTTGCGATTTACAAGAGACATTAGTCGTGTTTTTTTAGGTAACTAGCGGGCAACATTCAACATCATTTTGAATCAGGTGGCATCATAAGCTCAACAAAAGTTTGTTTACAAACAAAAAAAAGCAAAAGAAATTGTGGAAATGGATTTTGTTTTTTCGTATAGTTTCTTGTTTTTTAACATTTTATTGACAAATTTAATTTGGTTGGTAGGCATTTCTTCTTCACCGAGGACATTCAAATTCGCCCTTTCAGGCTTTGTAGCAAGCCAACAGCATAAACGTCTTGTTTAGTCACTCCTAAAATAATATGGCTACATCGAAATTTATCTAAATCATAACAGTAAACATTTTCACTTACCGTTTTTGTATCATTGTAATTTATGGAAACGGTTTTATCGCGCTTTTTCTATTTTTTTCATTATTTTCATTTTCTACTGCATCAATAATAAAAAAATTTTTTTTGATTTTGTTATAGAAGCCGGGTGTGTCGTTTGAGAGTAACAGCCAACTCGCTTGCTTATCGAGTAACTTCCATATAAATGCTTGTTTAGTAACCGGAAAAGAACACGGCCATTGCAAGCGTGCCTCCACCATGTAAAGCCCTTTCTTAGGAATTTATTATTATAAATGTAGATACTGGATTATATGTTGATAAAATAATTGAGTGCTTTACATTGAAAGAAAATGTAAAGCTTGGTAAGCGACTGCCAACTCGAATGATACCATCCTTATCAAAAAATGACATTAAGTTAAGCAAAGAGATTGCTTAATCACTCGATGTGTAAAAAGTTATTTCATTTTATCTAAAATTGTTTGAACTATTTATAAGTATTAACTTGTAAGGAATTCAAGCAGTTTTTGAAAAAATAAAAATTTAAGTTAAACAACAAATCCGGTTGTGTAAGAATCAGTGAAACAAAACAACCAAAATAAAAAAGGCACACAATAAGCTAAAAAAAACTTACAGTTTGATGAGCCATCTTCTTACTCAGGAGTTAGAACAACGCAGACACTCTTTCTACAGTGTAAGTTATCGGAATGCATACTTCGAGATAAATGCAGATGTAAACAATGAATGAGAGAGGTAACGCCCCTAAGACAAAAAACTTTCTCACCAGGCAGTGCTAGCAACAACAATAATAACAATGAATGTGTAAGCACGGCGAACATAGAAGGAACATAGGAAAACAACGACAGACCATTAAAGGCGGTACAGACAGGCATGGATCGCTACATTACTATAAAGCGTAAATCCAGCACTGTCAAAGGTAACACTAACAACGTCCGTCACGGGTAACAACCGGTTTGCATTGCTGAGCGAAAAAGAACCTCAATCTTCTACCTCGGCAAATGCCGTAACTCCAAGACCGTCCAATATACCTACGTGACAGTAGCTCAAATGAGCTAGTAAATCTCATTGCCCAACTGGTTGGTAGTGGTAGCTTTCACATAGTGCCAATAAAGAAAGGGAACATCAGCGACACAAAAATTCAAAACGGCTTTCGCGCTATTTCTAGTTATTTTAACGATAGAAATAAAAAATTGTACACGTATCGTCTAAAGAGTAGTAAGGGTATCGCGATAATCTTAAAAGGCATTGAATCATTTGTAGGACCAGATGAGGTAAAACGGTCACTGGAAAAAGAGAATTTTAACGTTCACTCCGTGGTAAACGTTCTTAACAATAAAAAGGTTCCCCAACCAATGTTTAAGGTCGAACTTCAACCTGACTCGCGGAAACTAAAGAAAAATTAAGTTCATCCTATATACAAACTTCAATATTTGGTATATAGAAAAATTACGGTCGAAGAACCCCACAAAATAAATGGTCCCGTTCAATGCCAAAATTGTCAAGAGTACGGACACACAAAATCATACTGCACTTAGCCAACCGTTTGTGTTGTGTGTGGTGATCTACACCAATCATCCGTCTGAAAAGTCAAATCGCAGCAATAGAAAAAGTGCAGCAATTGATGGGAACAACATACACAGGTTGTAGGGTTTACAAAGAACATAAGCATAAACTCCAGTTTACTCTAGCAACGGTATTACAAACGTTATAACATACAACTGGTACAGAGTATAAACATGTTCATGTCAACTATGCAATCAATGATGCAAAAAATTTGTGCGAACAAAATAGGCCATCTTAAGATATGTACATGGAACGCAAACGGCGTGAACCAACATAGACACGAACTGGCAGAGTAACCAGATCATCAGAATATTGACATAATGCTACTATCGAAAACGCATCTTACAGACAAATACAATTATTAGATACCTATTTTAAGATTTTATGGCACTCACCACCCCGACGGTAAGGCTCATGGGGGCACTGCTATCCTAATACGAAAACGAATGGAACATGAAGTCGCTAAGAAGTCTCGCAAAACTACCTTCAAGCGACAACAATTCGTATCCAGATTCAAGGTAGTTTTCTTACCATTTCAGCAATTTATATCCCCCCGGTTCGCGATATCAGAAGATATACTTCTGAACTTTTTCAATGGTCTCAAACGCAACTTAATTGCTGCTGGTGACTACAATGCAAAACATACGCACTAAGGATCCCGTTAAGCAAACCCTAGGGGAAACCAGCTGTATAAATGTCTAATGAGACGTCAAAATAAATTGGACTTTGTATCTCCCAGTCAACCTATATATTGACCTTCTGATATTAACAAAATGCCTGACTTGATAGACTTCGGTATAATAAGAGGAGTTAGTTAACTAATCAGCTAGTACCTGCCCTGACTTATCGTCAGACCACTCGCCAGTTATATTTCTTCTTCACGGGAAGAGAGTACTTGTAGACGACCAACTAAGGCTTACTTCATACACAACTAACTGGTTAAAATACAGGAAGTACATTAGCAGTTATTTAGATTCGAATCATCTTATTTCTAACGCGGAATATATCGATAACAACGTTTCCAACTTGAACGTGATCCTGGACCAGGTTGCCATTCACGCTACACACAGACAAATAAAAGCGACAAATAGTTTAAATACTTACACTAACCGGGAAATAGAGCACCTTGTAAGTGAAAAAAGGAGGTTCCGTCGCGAATGGCAGCGAACTAGGTCACCAGCGGCCCGACTAAGACTGACTGAAGCTACTAAAAGGTTGCAAAGCGCACTTAGAAATGAAGACAGTAGACAGCATGCAAGTTTAACTCCGACAGCTTCAAAAATTCTCATTATGGAAAACATTAAGAAATACTATCATGATTTTAAAGCCAGGAAGGGACAAATCAAGGCCGATCAGTTTGCTTCCCTGCTTATCCAAACTATTTAAAAAAAATCTTTTATTGAAAATAAAACCGTTCCTCGTGTCAAATAACATAATACCAGATCATCACTTTGGATTCCGGGAAGGTCACAGCACCATCGAACAAGTAAGTGAAAAATCATTTGAACGGCGAGAATATTGCTGCGCTGTATTTCTGGATGTTGCTCAAGCATTTGACAAAGTCTGGCACTTTGCCTTGACCTACAAAATTTGCAAATACTTACCGGCAAATACGCATCGAATTCTTAGTCTTACTTAGAAAACCGCAGATTCAGATTCAAATGTGGACAACACGTCACCGATGACCGCGAAATACTAGCAGGTGTGCCCCAGGGAAGCGTCTTTTACCTTCTGTTTACTGCAGATATCCCTACCAGCCCATAAAAAAGCTGGATATTGCATCAATGAATCTAGGTGTTCATCTCAGACGAGTAGAGTCTTGGCTCTCTGGCTGGAGAATAAAAATCAATGAGGCAAAATGCACACAGGTAACTTTCACACAGAATTTTAGCACTTGTCCGATATTAAAACTAAACCAATATCCCTTTTTCTCAATCGCATCATGTTACATACCTTGAAATCCACCTGGATCTCCGACTCACCTGGAGCAGTCATATCGAAACCAAGAAAACTCAACTGAAACTTAAGGTCCATCAACTTCACTGGCTCCTAAACGCGAACTCAAACCTAAGCCTTGTATATAAGGTCCTGCTATACAACAGTGCAGTGTCAAGTGCTTTACAACAGTGCAATCAAACCTATCGGTCCCCAGCTATGGGACAAAGCAAGCTCGAGCGATCTCGACAAAATCCAAAGAGTCCAATCGAAGACATTGCGGCTCATTACCGGTGTCCCTTGGTATATGAGGAGTGAAAACATCCACCGAGAATTAAAAATACCTCTCGTTAAAGAGCTAATTCAAAAAATGAATATAAAACACAAAGAGAAGCTTGAGCGTCATTATAACATACTTGCTAGACAATTATTGTGCAGTCCAAGCTCTTTAAGACTTCCGAGAAACGAACGCCGTGTTTTCTAATCTACACTTATGCTTTATCCGTAACAGTAAACGCGAACACGCGCGCCCGAAAGACTGTGTAGAATTCTTCTTTCTACGTCACGTGGCTTAAATGCTCTTATACGTGATCTTTAAAACAGTCAACACGAAAAACCTACAAAACCTAAACTACGTCGTCCACTTTGCTATTCTAGAGTTATCCGTTATACATACATAACTAGAGTTTTTCACTCTACATAATATCGCGAACACTCTGTAAATGATTGTAAGGGTCCTCTGGAACTTTATCACGAGGTATAAGCCAAACCAGGTTTAAAAATCTCAGACATGTGATCCATACCCGTTATAAACTATTTTAACCAAATTAATGCAAATTCCTGCCAATTAGCAGAGATCCACATAACAAGAAATCCATACTAGGATTCATTATTGAATTATACTTTAGATTTGTTTACATATTATTAGACTCCTTTGGATCTGATTCAATAATTCAAATAAAGCATATATAAAAAAATTATCAGAGAATTCTATTAGCTGAGTGAATGTTACTTGTATCAGTTCTTGTCAAGACACCAGTTCGTTTTAGTTTTGTATTTTTGCAGTTATAACAGAAACGAAAACACAACGACATTATGTGAAGCAATGTTTGGTATAAATAACTTTTTCAAATCAGGTATACATTTTGCATATCCTTTTTCTTCAATAGTTCCAAATATGAATGGTTTTATGGCCATGGGGATGAGGATATATAGAAAAAATTTTCGCCACCACCACGAGGCACCCCTTGAAAATTTAGTTGGGAAGGAATATACTGACATTGACGGCTATTGTTCGATTCTTCTATATGTGCAACCCTATTTGCAACATTAAGGCTGGAGAATCCAACATAAGACCATGGAACTGCGCCAATTGTAATTGAGAAGCTTTGGACTTGGCTTGTAAAATTAAAACGAATATTAGACTTGGAGTCAGAATTCTTGAGTGGACAACTGTAGCATACACCACAGGAGTAAAATCACAATAGTAATGTAGATCCACTTTAGATTCACGGGTATAACTAAACTATTAAGGCATTTTTAAACTGACCAGATATTGTAAAGGTCTGTGTTTTTGTCAATCCTTGATGTTATTTTGGATTTCTTTGTTATTTTTTTATTAGCTTTAATTAGCTCATCGATACTTGTAAGACAAAGAGAAGAATATTTTTATTAACTCAAAATGTTTGCACAGATTTTACATGAAAGAACATTTAAGCAACTGTATGTAAAAGAATTTGTAATAACTAGCGATATTTAAACTGTTCAGACACTTATTCGTCTGTCCAAACTAGAAAGAAAAAATAGGTTAAAATTAGGCTACCGCAACCCAATAAAATTTTTGATTAAAAAATAAGTCAGGTAACTCTTAACTCGTTTTGTTTGAGAGTAACAGCCAACTCGCTTGCTTATCGAGTAACTTCCATATAAATGCTTGTTTAGTAACCGGAAAAGAACACGGCCCTTTCTTGGGAATTTATAATTATAAATGTAGATAATGGATTATATTTTGATAAAATAATTGAGTGCATTACATTTAAAGAAAATGTAAAGCTTGGTAAGCGACTGCCAACTCGAATGATACCATCCTTATCAAAAATGGCATTAAGTTAAGCAAAGGGATTGCTTAATCACTCGATGTGTAAAAAGATATTTCATTTTATCATTTTATCTAAAATTGTTTGAATTAGTTATAAGTATTAACTTGTAAGGAATTCAAGCAGTTTTTGACCAAATAAAAATTTAAGTTAAACAACAAATCCAGTTGTGTAAGAATCAGTGAAACAAAACAACCAAAATAAAAAAGGCACACAATAAGCTAAAAAAAACTCACAGTTTGATGAGCAATCTTCTTACTCAGGAGTTAGAACAACGCAGACACTCTTTCTGTAGTGTTTGTTATCGGAATGCATACTTCGAGATAAATGCAGATGTAAACAATGAATGAGAGAGGTAACGCCATTAAGACAAAAAACTTTCTCACCAGGCAGTGCTAGCAACAACAATAATAACAAAGAAGGTGTAAGCACAGCGAACATAGAAGGAACACAGGAAAGCAACGACAGACCATTAAAGGCGGTACAGACAGGCATGGATCGCTACATTACTATAAAGCGTAAATCCAGCACTGTCAAAGGTAACACTAACACACTAACAACGTCCGTCACGGGTAACAACCGGTTTGCATTGCTGAGCGAAAAAGAACCTCAATCTTCTACCTCGGCAAATGCCGTAACTCCAAGACCGTCCAATATACCTACGTGACAGTAGCTCAAATGAGCTAGTAAATATCATTGCCCAACTGGTTGGTAGTGGTAGCTTTCACATAGTGCCAGTAAAGAAAGGGAACATCAGCGACACAAAAATTCAAAACGGCTTTCGCGCTATTTCTAGTTATTTTAACGATAGAAATAAAAAATTGTACACGTATCGTCTAAAGAGTAGTAAGGGTATCGCGATAATCTTAAAAGGCATTGAATCATTTGTAGGACCAGATGAGGTAAAATGGTCACTGGAAAAAGAGAATTTTAACGTTCACTCCGTGGTAAACGTTCTTAACAATAAAAAGGTTCCCCAACCAATGTTTAAGGTCGAACTTCAACCTGACTCGCGGAAACTAAAGAAAAATTAAGTTCATCCTATATACAAACTTCAATATTTGGTATATAGAAAAATTACGGTCGAAGAACCCCACAAAATAAATGGTCCCGTTCAATGCCAAAATTGTCAAGAGTACGGACACACAAAATCATACTGCACTTAGCCAACCGTTTGTGTTGTGTGTGGTGATCTACACCAATCATCCGTCTGAAAAGTCAAATCGCAGCAATAGAAAAAGTGCAGCAATTGATGGGAACAACATACACAGGATGTAGGGTTTACAAAGAACATAAGCATAAACTCCAGTTTACTCTAGCAACGGTATTACAAACGTTATAACATACAACTGGTACAGAGTATAAACATGTTCATGTCAACTATGCAATCAATGATGCAAAAAATTTATTCGAACAAAATAGGCCATCTTAAGATATGTACATGGAACGCAAACGGCGTGAACCAACATAGACACGAACTGGCAGAGTAACTAGATCATCAGAATATTGACATAATGCTACTATCGAAAACGCATCTTACAGACAAATACAATTATTAGATACCTATTTTAAGATTTTATGGTACTCACCACCCCGACGGTAAGGCTCATGGGGGCACTGCTATCCTAATACGAAAACGAATGAAACATGAAGTCGCTAAGGAGTCTACCTTCAAGCGACAACAATTCGTATCCAGGTTCAAGGTAGTTTTCTTACTATTTCAGTAATATATATCCCCCCAGTTCGCGATATCAGAAGATAAACTTCTGAACTTTTTCAATGGTCTCGGACGCATCTTAATTGCTGCTGGTGACTACAATGCAAAACATACGCACTAACGATCCCGTTTAGCAAACCCTGGGGAAACCACCTGTATAAATGTCTAATGCGACGTCAAAATAAATTGGACTTTGTATCTCCCAGTCAACCGATATATTGGCCTTCTGATATTAACAAAATGCCTGACTTGATAGACTTCGGTATAATAAGATGAGTTAGTAAATCTAACTTATCTGCTAGTACCTGCCCTGACTTATCGTCAGACCACTCGCCAGTTATATTTCTTCTTCGCGGGACTTCTACTTGTAGACGACCCACTAAGGCTTACTTCATACACAACTAACTGGTTAAAATACAGGAAGTACATTAGCAGTCATTTAGATTCGAATCATCTAATTTCTAACGCGGAAGATATCGATAACAACGTTTCCAACTTGAACGTGATCCTGGAACAGGTTGCCATTCACGCTATACAGAGACAAAGCGACAAATAGTTTAAATACTTACACTAACCGGGAAATAGAGCACCTTGTAAGTGAAAAACGGAGGTTCCGTCGCGAATGGCAGCGAAATAGGGCACCAGCGGCCCGACTAAGACTGACTGAAGCTACTAAAAGGTTACAAAGCGCACTTAGAAATGAAGACAGTAGACAGCATGCTAGATTCATTGCAAGTTTAACTCCGACAGCTTCAACCAAATTCTCATTATGGAAAACATTAAGAAATACTAGCATGTCCACCGAAACGCAATTTCCAATACGCGAGTGGGCAATATCAGAAGAGGAAAAAGCCAATGTTTTTGCGAACCATCTGTCCCAGGTATTTCGCCCAAATCCTGCAAGTAGCGAACTCCTTCCTCCTGATGATAAAATGTCTGCCGTGATTTCATTGTTTGCTAACGCAAATGAAGTTCTGAATGTCATTAAAGAAACCTTGAATCTAGGTAATGTACCTAGATATGATCTTATCACGCCTAAAATGATCTTTTAACATCCCTATATTGCTGTGAAGTTCCTGGCCAAATTATTCAACTCTATTTTGAGAAATGGTTACCTTCCTAAAGTAGGAAAATTTTTCTGATTCAAATGATTTTAAAGCCAGGAAGGGACAAATCAATACCTTCCTCACATAGGCTGATCAGTTTGCTTCCCTGCTTATCCAAACTATTTAAAAAACTTCTTTTATTGAAAATAAAACTGTTCCTCGTGTCAAATAACATAATACCAGACCATCAGTTTGGATTCCGGGAAGGTCACAGCACCATCGAACAAGTAAGTGAAAAATCATTTGAACGGCGAGAATCATTTGAACGGCGAGAATATTGCTGCGCTGTATTTCTGGATGTTGCTCAAACATTTGACAAAGTCTGGCACTTTGCCTTGACCTACAAAATTTGCAAATACTTACCGGCAAATACGCATCGAATTCTTTAGTCTTACTTAGAAAACCGCAGATTCAGAGTCAAATGTGGGCAACACGTCACCGATGACCGCGAAATACTAGCAGGTGTGCCCCAGGGAAGCGTCCTTTACCTTCTGTTTACTGCAGATATCCCTACCAGCCCATAAAAAAGCTGGATATTGCATCTATGAATCTAGGTGTACATCTCAGACGAGTAGAGTCTTGGCACTCTGACTGGAGAATAAAACTCAATGAGGCTAAATGCACACAGGTAACTTTCACACAGAATTTTAGCACTTGTCCGATATTGAAACTAAACCGATATCCCTTTTTCTCAATCTGATCATGTTACATACCTTGAAATCCACCTGGATCGCCGACTCACCTGGAGCAGTCATATCGAAACAAAGAAAACTCAACTGAAACTTAAGGTCCATCAACTTTACTGGCTCCTAAACGCGAACTCAAAACTAAGCCTTGTATATAAGGTCCTGCTATACAACAGCGCAATCAAACCTATCGGTCCCCAGCTATGGGGCAAAGCAAGCTCGAGCAATCTCGACAAAATCCAAAGAGTCCAATCGAAGACATTGCGGCTCATTACCGGTGCCCCTTGGTATATGAGGAGTGAAAACATCCACCGAGAATTAAAAATACCTCTCGTTAAAGAGCAAATTAAAAAAATGAATATAACACACAAAGAGAAGCTCGAGCGTCATGATAACATACTTGCTAGACAATTATTGTGCAGTCCAAGCTCTTTAAGACTTCGGAGAAACGAACGCCGTGTTTTCTAACCTACACTTATGCTTCATCCGTAACAGTAAACGCGAACACGCGCGCCCGAAAGACTGTGTAGAATTCTTCTTTCTACGTCACGTGGCTTAAATGCTCTTATACGTGATCTTTAAAACAGTCAACACGAAAAACCTACAAAACCTAAATTACGTCGTCCACTCTGCTATTCTAGAGTTATCCGTTATACATACATAACTAGAGTTTTTCACTCTACCTAATATCGCGAACACTCTGTAAATGACTGTAAGGGTCCTCTGGCACTTTATCACGAGGTTTAAGCCAAACCAGGTTTAAAAATCTCAGACATGTGATCCATACCCGTTTTAAACTATTTTAACCAAATTAATGCAAATTCCTGCCAATTATCAGAGATCCACATAACAAGAAATCCATACTAGGATTCATTATTGAATTATACTTTAGATTTGTATACTTATTGTTAGGCTCCTTTGGATCAGATTCAACAATTCAAATAAAGCATTTATATATAAAAAAAATTATCAGAGAATTCTATTAGCTGAGTGAATGTTACTTGTGCCAGTTTTTGTCAAGATACCAGTTCGTTTTAGTTTTGTATTTTTGCAGTTATAACAGAAACAAAAACACAACGACATTTTGTGAAGCAATGTTTGGTATGTATGAATAACTTTTTCAAATCAGGTATACATTTTGCATATCCTTTTTTCTTCAATAGTTCCAAATATGAATGGTTTTATGGCCATGGGGATATAGAAAAAATTTTCGCCACCACCACGAGGCACCCCTTTAAAATTTAGTGCGCAACCCTATTTGCAACATTAAGGCTGAAGAATCCAACATAAGACCATGGAACTGCGCCAATTGTAATTGAGAAGCTTTGGACTTGGCTTGTAAAATTAAAACGAATATTAGACTTGGAGTCAGAATTCTTGAGTGGACAACTGTAGCATACACCACAGGAGTAAAATCACAATAGTAAATTTGGACCCACTTAAGATTCACGGGTATAACTAAACTATTTAGGAATTTTTAAACTGACCAGATATTGTAAAGGTCTGTGTTTTTGTCAATCCTTGATGTTATTTTGGATTTCTTTTTTATTTAAGACAAAGAAAAGAAATTTTTTATTAACTCATAATGTTTGCACAGATTTTACATGTAAGAACATTAAAGCAACTGTATGTAAAATAATTTGTAATAAGTAGCGATGATATACTGTTCAGACACTTATTCGTCTGTCCAAACTAGAGAGAAAAAATAGGTTAAAATCAGGCTACCGCAACCCAATAAAAATTCAGTTGGAATACACAAATTAAGTGTGAATATTTTTAGTAGAATCCTCAAACCGCTACCTCTCAATGGGAAGCTTGCAAAACAACCAGCCAAGTCAACTAAAATTTACCTTTGACGATTTTTAGACTTTGATAGGTACCATAGAGGCGAGTCTAAACTCCCCAATTCTTACTTTAGCGGAACCTGACGAAGTGGACTCTGTTGATGGTAATTTTGACCGTTGTTTGTGTAAAAAAGAAATTAACTCTTGTGCTATTTACAAAAAGAGGTTATGGCATCGAACTTCGACGAGGTGCTTGGGACAAAGAGGTCCGAATCGTCATCGATCCCGCTTGAAGGGACCGATAGATGCCGGTGTGAAATCAGTCGTGGGCACACCTCTTTCTCCCTCCAATATTGGCTAATCGACCGCGAACGTGTCGATGTCCGATGTTTGGTTGTGGACACCACCTATGCGCGGACTCCGCCTGCCCAATTGGACATCACCTGGACGCACCGTCACCCCGTGGTAGGTAAATACTGGCACCTGACATATCTTTACCACATCATTCTCGGCGCAGACGTAGCCCATAAGGTATTTCGGCGCAATACCATCGGTCGAGCCGGCCAGACCATCATCCAACTTACCGTATTTGGTCCGGTCTTTTTAGTGAAAGCCAACGTGAACCTGCCCATTAGGAAAGGAGATAAGGAGATACAAAAGTGATCTAAGAAGATGCAAACGTGGCCTAAAGAAAACTCTAGACTAAATTACCATTTGTGTTCCTGATGTATGTACATACTTATACTTAAGAAAAATGAATTTACCAAAAGATGTACGTATATAAGTAAATCTTTTTATTTCTAGTTTTTTGAGTCTAACTTGTTTTGCTACAACTACCTGATTTCGAAGTGAAATCATATATAGATTTGAAATCTTAAAACTACAACACTGCAGAATTGCCATTTAACTATTTTCTTTTACATCATATTCATTGCACTTTGAGGCCACCTGAATTATATGCTAAAATATCCACTTATTTAAATTTATTCATTAAATGTTCTTGGCTTTCATACCAACCTAAACTATATTCTGTAAATTTACTAGAATTTTTTTTGGATAGACACTTAGTATATATAAAAGCCTGTTTACTTCGTTTCGATGTATATAATGTTGCACATAGATGCAAGGTGTTTGCGTCACGTTTACGTCCCGTTCAGTCTTGAATAAGTGTACTTTGCAGTGTAAACACTGTATAAACAGGTATCATTTCATAGTACGTACCCATTTTCAATAGTATTGAACGAAATGTTTCTTTCAACGTCGTTGCTTTAGGCTTAAGTGGCTTGAAAGTTAACGATCGTTCTGACACGAGCTTTGACAAGCCGGTTTTTCTTCTTTCTCTTCTTATCAAAACGTCAAACAAACAACACATCAAAGTGCACCAGTGAAGCCATCAGCAACCCTTATATATTTTCTAATTGCAAGTGTGTGTTTATTTTTCCTTATTAGATAACGTAAACCCTTCTTGTTCCTTTAATTATAAAATAATGAAAAGAGCGCTTTTAGTGGCATTGTGAAATAAAGTGCAAGTATTTCTTATTTTGTCACACAAACACAGAACATACGGCACTGGGACGAATATAAATCAACTTTAGTATCTGTGCCAGTGATTGAAAGAAGTGAAGCGAGAAATAACTGTGTGGAAAGGGCTCACGCCGAGAAGCCACCATATCAGCGAGGATTAGGGGCGCGCGGAATATACCCCCGTAAGCTGAAGAAGCACCTTGGTAGTACCAGGGAGAACCAACCTGCAACCGCCAGTGAGCGCAATAAGATCTATGCTATTTTTGCCAACGACAGCAAATATGAGGGGTTTTAGACGATGCAATTGGTTGCGTGCAATTTTTTGTATTCTCTTTTAATGTTGCTTCTTAAAAACATCAGCATTTATACGGTGCAATTTTGCATGCATTACACTTGAAATTTTTTGACGTTTATTCGCTCAATCTTCTTTAATTGGTAATTCGTAACAATAAAATACATAGGAAAAAAATTGTTTAAGCAATTGCAAAAATAAAAATGGAAGATAATAACGAAAAAATCATTGAATCATTGTGTGGCATTACTGAACTGGCAATGAGTTTTCGAAATGAGTTTCGCGCAATGAGTTTTCAAAAATTCCATTTTCGAAATGAGTTTCGCGCAATGAGTTTTCAAAAATTCCATTTGATCAAAACACCACAGCTTGGGCTCATACACGTCCTCTACACCAACACCACTTCTTTTGCTGCTACCAACTTCTCGCGATTCCTTTAGATATTGCGTTCTCAAACTATGAATTTTTTTCTTAACAGCTTCAACACTGACATCCTTATTTATTTCTTTCAATTCTTCAGATATTTTAAACAAAGAATTTGACCGCTTTACCCGGTCCAAATAAGCAGGATCTCTCACATTGTAAAGATTTTCGTGTTCTTGGTATTTTAGAAGTAAAAGCTCCACTAGTTCTCTATTCCCATTTTTTATTTTTCCTTTTTGCAAATATTTTGACAACACCACAACACGTATGTTTTCATATTTTTAAAACACCTCAACACGTTGAAAGCAGAATACAAATAAAGCAAATGAACAAGAGTACAAACGACAGTGAAGAGAAATGTCAAAAAATTGCAAGAGGAACGGAAAACGTGAAATTTTTTCTACCCCCTTTGCTTCTCTACACCGTTTGCATACAAACAAGAGTTGCATGCAATTATTGCACGAAGAAATTGCATCGTGTAAAAGGCCTCTATGTCGTCTACATACTTCGATAGTAGTTTTATTTCTACGTTTTTTGATTTTAATTGACACATCGTCAAGTAATGCGTCTAGAACTATATCTGCTGTTGTTGGTGCTAAGGGGTTGTCCATTGGTCCATTGGCTTATGGTAGCCTGATGGTATACCTTGTTGTCTAACTTGAAGTAATTATTGCCCATTAATTGAAGTAGTTTAAGAAACTTTTGTTTTGATATAGGTGTATATCCTTTTAATGTGTAGGTATGTTGGTAAACAACGATACCACGTTGAATAAAACTAGTATGTAGTCCTTATCCAAATTTACGCCTTTTAGTTTCTCCTTTAGTTCAGAAGAATCAGAAGAATTTTCCAATATATTGCGAAAAATTATAGCAGGAGACTTTTTGCGATGATACAATTGGTAAGATTTCCTTGTGTATTTTCGTTATTCCATAGAGTTCTGGTGCTTCTGCCGCGATGCAGGTAAGTTTTGTTTTCTCCCATTATGTGATGTAGTTGCTATTATTTTTTGTTTTATTTTTATATTCGCAACACATAAATCTTGTGAAAATGAAATTAATTTTGTTTACCAGTGTACGTTATAAAATATTTTTTTCTTTTGTGTGTGTTATAAAGTGTATACGTATTGGTGTTTGCGCTTTAATTCGAAGCTCGGCTGGGAATGTAGCTAGTTACATACCTGTATCTTCGCTAACCGCCACCGATTAACTCCTAATTTATCCGCCATGCTTTCAATTGGCGAATGTAACATGGAGTTGTCCTTGGAGGGGGTTAATTTACCCCTCTTTGCAATTGCAATCAGCTATGTAGTGGGCTACGTGTAGTGGGCTACTAGCGTGGCTTAAACTTTACGACTATGTAACTGGTTCTAACATACAAAATTCGTATCTACCAGTAAAGAACCATTTACCTTATTGGTAAACCTACTTTAACGACACATCTAGTCTAGTTTCACTGGTTACATAACTGGCACATCTAATTAGTAGGGACATAAATACTGTTACACACGTTTTATGCTGTAAAATAAAAAGTGCTGAATGTTTCTGGACCAAATATCATTTAATATATTTATTGATGTATATTGTATCCAAAAAGAATCTACTTATTCGAAATGTCCGACTTTTGCCTTTACACACGCCTTAAGTCGCACTGGCCAATCGTCAATAGCTGCACGAACATCGTTCATTGGAAAATTGGCCACAGCTCGAACCAAAGCAGTCTTAAGAGATTCAATGTTGGGGTATCTTTTGTGACAAACCATGTCCTCTAAAACCGTCCACAATTTGTAATCCAATGGGTTCAAATCTGGACTGCCTGAGGGCCATTGAAATGAACGCTGGCAAATTGTTTCGAAGCCAGGCCTGGGACGTTTTACCTTTATGGGCCCGCGCAGAATCCTGATGGAAAGTCCATGGCTGGTTTTGGAACAGGGAATTGTTAAGAGCTTCCAAAACGGTTTCTTGGTAAACTTTGGCCGATGTTTTGACTTCTTGTTCGCAGAAATGCAGGTCAGTGACCACATCGTAAGAGACACCCCTCCAAACCATGACTGAGGCTGGGTGATGACCCTTTTCCACCCTTGGGATCAGTTCAGATGCTTCCTTAGATGACCGTGCATCATTTTCTTGTTAAATTTTTCCTGAACTTTAAAAATTTTTTCATCGGTGAACATAATTTTTCTGTGCAAGTTATCAGCGTGCTTCACCAAAAGACGTTTGCATTTTTCAATCCTATTTTTTTAAAGCTGCAGTCAATAAATGTCCGCTACGTCGTTTGAAAGCCCCAAGTCCCAAGTCTTTTTAATGATTCATCTCATTGTCCATGATTTTCTGTTTTCGAAGCGGATTTCTGTGAATTCTTGATTTAACGACTTTGATGAAATGCGGTGTTCGAACAGAGCGTGGGCCCGACCGGTGTCGGTCTTTTACATCTCCAGTCTCCTCAAACAGTTTTATGCATCGGTAGACAAACATGCGGCTAATCTCTAGTGACCGGAGCGTTTTGAAAATATCGCTTTTTTTCATTTCACACTTGAAAAGCGCTATTACAGCGATACGGTTCTCATTATTATCCCGTTACAGACTAACGCTATTGAGGTTAACTTGCAAAACCCATATCACATTAACGGGGTATGTTCAGTTCTACTATTGAAGAAATGGGTGTGTTCAATGTTGTAACAGTATTTATGTCCCTACTAAGTATACCAGATACATTGTCAGCTTCTATAGCCCCACCTCTTACAAAAGAAAAGTATTATTTCGTTAGTTGAGATCGTTTATTACACATAAAGATAAACGTACAAACGTTCGTTAAAAAAATCATTGCTTAAAAACGATTAAGAAGAAATGTAGATCAAATAAATTGACATATATCTTTTTTCTACAGACATTTTCTTAAAATGTCTTTCTTCTGCAAATTTACCCTTCTGCGGAGATGGGTTGCAGCCGACTCCAAACTTGCATTGAATGGAATAGATTCTAAAATTGTATAATACGTTTTTGATGTTTTATTTGAATAATATACATAGTACATTTTGTTTAACATTTAGTGCGCTATAAAAGTTGTTTAAAGACTTGAACGATTTTTCCGTGGATACAGTCTACGTTGAAATAAAGTATAATTTCTCTACTTAGCACTTCAAGTTTCAATTAAAACTCGTTTCTTTTCACACATGTCTTGTCCAATGTTTCAATCCGAAGTAACCAAATTGTCGCCGCTTGATAAAAATACACATTACTTTCTTAATTTTTCGGCAATAACGGTTCTTGTTTTGTATTTTTGTAGGTAGGTACTTCTTGAACGATTTTGTTCTATAAACGTTTCGTTTGTACGAAGTAATGAGCGAGAGTATAATAGAGAGGAGATGGTAAAATGAGAGTGCGATGAGAGATGTAGTCGGATAGTTATATAAATACTGCACTACTGGGTAACAGAAACATGTCAAATGGTCATATTGTGCACTACCTCGTAGTTACTATGGTAAATGGAAACAATAGGCTAGTTACGTTGCTGAAAATTGGGTCTTTATATAGAGAGTGGTTGACTGTATTACTAGTTATGTAACTGGTTTTTGAGGGTAGATTGTTACCACCAACACTGGCGGGAGGTTTTGGGCACCCCTGCTCTAGAGTATTGGTTAATTATTCGATTTACACGTTTATTGATTTCTTTTCTGCCATAATCATAAAAAGACTCATTTGATGCAGTTCTTTCGGTTTCTTTTAAACCACTCAAAAATCGTTCAATATATTTAAAGACTATTTGGATTTTTCTTAGAAATTAACCGCCCTAAGAAAAAATCAACAACATTAAAATAATCTGAGATAAATAGATACAACAACAAAAAACAGTTTTATGCATCGGTAGACGAACATGCGGTTAATCTCTAGTGGCCGGAGCGTTTTGAAAATATCGCTTTTTTTCATTTCACACTTGAAAAGCGCTATTACAGCGATACGGTTCTCATTATTATCCCGTTACACACTAACGCTATTGAGGTTAACTTTCAAAACCCATATCACATTAACGGGGTATGTTCAGTTCTACTATTGAAATGGGTGTGTTCAATGTTGTAACAGTATTTATGTCCCTACTAAGTATACCAGATATATTGTCAGCTTCTATAGCCCCACCTCTTACAAAAGGAAAGTATTATTTCGTTGGTTGAGATGGTTTATTACACATAAAGATAAACGTACAAACTTTCGTTAAAAAAATCATTGCTTAAAAACGATTAAGAAGAAATGTAGATCAAATAAATTGACATATATCTTTTTTCTACAGACATTTTCTTAAAATGTCTTTCTTCTGCAAATTTACCCTTCTGCGGAGATGGGTTGCAGCCGACTCCAAACTTGCATTGAATGGAATAGATTCTGAAATTGTATAATGCGTTTTTGATGTTTTATTTGAATAATATACATAGTACTTTTTGTTTAACATTTAGTGCGCTATAAAAGTTGTTTAAAGACTTGAACGATTTTCCGTGGATACAGTCTACGTTGAAATAAAGTACAATTTCTCTACTTAGCACATCAAGTGTCCAATGTTTCAATCAGAAGTAACCAAATTGCCGCCGCTTGATAAAAATACACATTACTTTCTTAATTTTTCGGCAATAACGGTTCTTGTTTTGTATTTTTGTAGGTAGGTACTTCTTGAACGATTTTGTTCTATAAACGTTTCGTTTGTACGAAGTAATGAGCGAGAGTATAATAGAGAGGAGATGGTAAAATGAGAGTGCGATGAGAGATGTAGTCGGATAGTTATATAAATACTGCACTACTGGGTAACAGAAACATGTCAAATGGTCATATTGTGCACTACCTCGTAGTTACTATGGTAAATGGAAACAATGGGCTAGTTACGTTGCTGAAAATTGGGTCTTTATATAGAGAGTGGTTGACTGTATTACTAGTTATGTAACTGGTTTTTGAGGGTAGATTGTTACCACCAACACTGGCGGGAGGTTTTGGGCACCCCTGCTCTAGAGTATTGGTTAATTATTCGATTTACACGTTTATTGATTTCTTTTCTGCCATAATCATAAAAAGACTCATTTGATGCAGTTCTTTCGGTTTCTTTTAAACCACTCAAAAATCGTTCAATATATTTAAGGACTATTTGGATTTTTCTTAGAAATTAACCGCCCTAAGAAAAAATCAACAACATTAAAATAATCTGAGATAAATAGATACAACAACAAAAAACTGCTTGATCACTCACTTTCCTTAGCCTTTAATATTGAACAAGCATTATAATATTTATTTTATAGTCTAAAACTTCGCTAAAACATGATTATTAAAGCTGCAGTCAATAAATGTCCGGTACGTCGTTTGAAAGCGCCAAGTGTTTTTAATGATTCATCTCACGGTCCATGATTTTCTGTTTTCGGAGCGGATTTCTGTGAATTCTTGATTTAACGACTTTGATGAAATGCGGTGTTCGAACAGAGCGTGGGCCCGACCGGTGTTGGTCTTTTACATCTCCAGTCTCCTCAAACAGTTTTATGCATCGGTAGACGAACATGCGGTTAATCTCTAGTGGCCGGAGCGTTTTGAAAATATCGTTTTTTTTCATTTCACACTTGAAAAGCGCTATTACAGCGATACGGTTCTCATTATTATCCCGTTACACACTAACGCTATTGAGGTTAACTTTCAAAACCCATATCACATTAACGGGGTATGTTCAGTTCTACTATTGAAATGGGTGTGTTCAATGTTGTAACAGTATTTATGTCCCTACTAAGTATACCAGATATATTGTCAGCTTCTATAGCCCCACCTCTTACAAAAGGAAAGTATTATTTCGTTGGTTGAGATGGTTTATTACACATAAAGATAAACGTACAAACTTTCGTTAAAAAAATCATTGCTTAAAAACGATTAAGAAGAAATGTAGATCAAATAAATTGACATATATCTTTTTTCTACAGACATTTTCTTAAAATGTCTTTCTTCTGCAAATTTACCCTTCTGCGGAGATGGGTTGCAGCCGACTCCAAACTTGCATTGAATGGAATAGATTCTGAAATTGTATAATGCGTTTTTGATGTTTTATTTGAATAATATACATAGTACTTTTTGTTTAACATTTAGTGCGCTATAAAAGTTGTTTAAAGACTTGAACGATTTTGTCGTGGATACAGTCTACGTTGAAATAAAGTACAATTTCTCTACTTAGCACATCAAGTGTCCAATGTTTCAATCAGAAGTTGCCGCCGCTTGATAAAAATACATATTATTTTCTTAATTTTTCAACAATAACGGTTCTTGTTTTGTATTTTTGTAGGTAGGTACTTCTTGAACGATTTTGTTCTATAAACGTTTCGTTTGTACGAAGTAATGAGCGAGAGTATAATAGAGAGGAGATGGTAAAATGAGAGTGCGATGAGAGTTGTAGTCGTATGTATAGTTATATAAATACTGCACTACTGGGTAACAGAAACATGTCAAATGGTCATATTGTGCACTACCTCGTAGTTACTATGGTAAATGGAAACAATGGGCTAGTTACGTTGCTGATAATTGGGTCTTTATATAAAAAGTGGTTGACTGTATTACTAGTTATGTAACTGGTTTTTGAGGCTAGATTGTTACCACCAACACTGGCGGGAGGTTTTGGACACCCCTGCTCTAGAGTATTGGTTAATTATTCGATTTATACGTTTATTGATTTATTTTCTGCCATAATCATAAAAAGACTCATTTGATGCAGTTCTTTCGGTTTCTTTTAAACCACTCAAAAATCGTTCAATATATTTAAGGACTATTTGCATTTTTTTAGAAATTAACCGCCCTAAGAATAAATCAACAACATTAAAATAATCTGATATAAATAGATACAACAACAAAAAGCTGCTTGATCACTCACTTTCCTTAGCCATTAATATTGAACAAGCATTATAATATTTATTTTATAGTCTAAAACTTCGCTAAAACATGATTATTAGCAATCTCACCTAACTAGTTGAACAGACCTATTTCCACACATTAATATGTAGTTAAATATAACATCTGACAGTAATTTATAAACAACGAAAATCGTAGGAAGATTTAAACTAATTTATAAAGAAAAATCGGATAACAATTAGGAACTGAAATCTTGTACGTTATAACTTCCGACAGAAGAAGTCAGAAATTAATTTAGTTTATGTAAGTAAGGAAGTTGTGTTACTTATATCTTTTAGGCAGATTGGACGAAAAATCGGTGTTTTAGAAATAAAAAAATTATTGTTTCGACAATCAGTATGTATTTTCAGTTTAGGTACTATATATATGAGGTAAGTACATTTGGTTCGGGTTTAGAATGTTTTCATAAGTTTTCAGGAAATTTCGACGAAAATTTTTTAACTTATGATTTTTCGCGAACAATTTTAAATTTGAGATCATAGTCTCGTCAGCAAGGCAGTTCTTTATGAATGAAACCCGCCTTCGGAATACTCTTCCTCATGCTATTGAAACCATTTATAACGCAACGCCATTTAAGATTGTGTAACAATGAACATGGACCGGCGCACATAGATGCCATGGACACATTGTAAAAATTAAAATTTAGCGAGTCCTGTTCCTGGGAACCAAAAACCGTTCCGTAATGTTCGGAGACTTATGGGTATGCAGAAAAAGTGCAATTTTCCCACAAGTACAAATATGTACCTGTTTTTAAGATTTAGACCAATTTTGCATACGGACCCAAAGAATTCCAAAAAATGTTGTATTAAAAAACAACGAAAACTTTCGTTAGGAATCCGAAAATTGCATTATTTCTACGAAACATTGGAAATACCTCACTAAGTTTTATATGACCAGGACAACGCTTCATGGGGCCCCTAAAATGTAGTTTGGGAAAACATATGTGATGGTATTGGTGTTGTTGTTATATTGTAGGCCTGCCTGGATATTGTGCCGGCGCTTAAAAACGCCACTGGCAATAAAAAGGTGTTTGCTTGTGTGCACTCTAAAGCGCTAAAGCATTTTTTTGTCAGCACTCTTATTAATGCTTCTTGCTGTTGTAGAAAATAAAACAATGCCGAGTTATTGGCAGTTTTGACTTTGAAACTTTAATGTCCTTTATTTCCAAAAACATCTTATTTTAAACATAATTAACGGTACTCTTAATTCTAATTCTTTTTATTCATGTGTCCTTAAAACTAAACAATATTTTAGAACTAATCATCTGTCGATCAGCTGTAATTAAGTCTAGGTATGACATAACATAAATAATCAATATACTTCAATAATCTATAACACTAAAGCCTCCCCCTTTAAAAAAAAATAGTTGTTATTTACATTAAAAATTATTTTATAATCTTAATGTATAAATAAACTTATACTAAATTTAATAAACTTATTCTAAATGTAAATATCTTATTAATTTTCAAATTAAATCCCATATCTTCTACATATTATGATATTTCTTTACTTTTCCTTCTATATCTATTACGGAGTTAGCCACTTCCCTTGCGACTATTATATGATCCATGATATGGTGAATGGTTTTTCTTTCTATTCATGACTCTTAAGAGGACAAGATCCCCCACAGACAAATTAAGCGGGTTTGAGTTCTCCTCTCGGACTACTTTCTTTTTTTAGCGTTTTCTAAATATTCCTTCGTTTTCCCTAGGGAAAATTTTAATCTTTGTTTCAACTCATTGGCATAATCCTCAATGTTGTAAAATAGTTTTCCACTTCTTATTTCATCACTAGGCAAGTAGGGCAATTTATCAAATATTAACTCATATGGAGAGTATCCAGTGTCGACATGTGGTGTAGTATTATATGCAAATGCAAAATACGGTATCCAGGTGTCCCATTCTTCGTTCTTGAAGAAATTCAACAAAAATTCATTAAGCACTCTATAATTTCGTTCTAACGAGCCTAAAGTTTCGTGGTGATATGGTGCACTAAATATTTGTTCTATATATAACAAACGACATATCTCAGACATTAATTGGTTTGTAAACCCGGTACCCCTATCCGATTTTAGAACCTTGAAAGTCCCGTAAACTAATGTGAATTGTTCTACTAAAACTTTCGCAATTGTTCTCGCCTCCTTAGTTTCCAAACTTGTTTCCAAACTTTCAAAACTTGTTTCCGGAGTATCAGTTACAGTAAGATGTTCTTTAGTATGTTTGGTTTGTTTGTTTATTTTACACTGTCATCAGCTTAGTATATACTTCTTTATCATTTTGCACATATTTTTCCACGTAACGCTGTTTTAGCTTCAGCGTAGTCTTTCGGACACCCAAGTGTCTACCATGCGGCGAGTTGTGATATTCAAATCTGTTTCTCTTCTTCCTTGTATCTCATTAAATACTGATTTAAATTCTTCCACGGACATAGTTCTAAATATATAATCTTTCTTGTTTAAAGCTAGCTCTCGTATTCCAAACCAATGCATGTTTGATGTCAGTTTCTCCAAAGTCAACTGGTTGCTGTTTGGATTATCGCTGCGTCTTACAATAACAACATCATTCTTTATATCTATCGACGACTTTCTTTCATCCTCCTGGGGTATAAATCTAAGTCTTCTTGTATCTCGTATGTCCGTTACTGATGTACAACACCAAACAAAGATTTTATTAGGATTTTGTTTCGAAGTGTACTCAGTGTTCATATTAGGCTTCTCTACAATCAACTGTCTCTTCTTCATATTTCTTGTTATAGCTAGTATCCTTCTATCATCAGTTCTATTTGGAATCATTGCCCTCAAGGATTCACTATTCAAGGTTATTCGTGACAAAGCGTCCGCATTTGTATTGATCCTGCCTTTCTTGTAAATTATTCCAAAATCGTAATTGCATAGATCCATTCTTATATGAAGGTGGGTTTCTGTGTGTAAATAAGGAGACCAAAGGTCTATGATCTGTGATAACTAAAAATTGTCTACCATAAAGATATGACCTAAAGAAATTGATTCCCCAATGAATGGCAAGTACTCTTTCTCTATCACGGGTTTATTCAAATCATGCTTAGACAAAGTCGTGCTGGCGTACGAAATTGGTAAATCAGAACCAATCTCTCCTTGGGATAAAACTGCTCCAAGAGCATAATTAGAAGCATCCGTTGTTAAAACGAAAGGCTTTGTAAAATTTGGATATTGAAGTATGGGAGGTTTCAATGATCTATTTTTAGGGTATCAAATGCATTTTGGCACTCTTGGCTCCACACAAATGTCTTATTTTTCTTTTGCATGTCGTTTAAACTCTTCGCTATATCAGCGAACCTCGGTATAAAACGCCTGTAGCAGTTACAGAACGCTACAAATCTTCTAACTTCATCTTTATTTGTTGGAAAATATCCCGATATTCCCTAAATGTTTCCATAATATATTCTCCCGATTCTGGAACTTCTGCCCCAACATCTAAACCTCCTAACAAAGTGTTTAGCCTTGCACCATCTCTTGATATATCCCTATTGGTGTTGCATATATAGTATTCTTTTAACGGATGTGTTTCTAAATCTAATTATTCATTGCTACCACCTTATCTGTAGTATTCAAAAGCTTATGAGCTATACCGTGAGCTGGTATTACACAATTAGCCAGAAAAACACCATCTTCCAATTCCTTATTCAACACTATGCTTTCCTCGCGTACCTGCACGTCAACAGGAAGGATCATCTCCGTCCTCGCTGGTATTGTTTTATTCATCTGACGCACTACTCTAGAGTCCATCGGTAATATAACATCCCTACCATCGATATTAAACGCTATCGTGTATGTTTCAAAATCTATTCTGCACGTCTACTTTGTTAAAATATCTGTATCGATTATTCCGTCTGTTAAGATTGAGAATTCATTGTCAACAATATAAAAATCGTGCTTTATCTGCGCAGCTTCAGTGGCTAATTCCAATCTCGAAGTACCTATGCACTGTACAGCCTCTTGTGTTATCCCCGTTAATCTTGCAGTATCTTTCGCATTAATATCCATGGACTCTTGCATTTTACAAATCGAAAAAATTCAATCAATCAAAAATCTTAAATTCCCTCTCACATTCGTGAATTTCAAAGTAATGTAGGCATCGGAATTCGCCGTTAAAATATTCTTAATCTTGGGCCCCCTGGATAACGTCTTCCGTTATCCGGCCGTCGGAGTTTCCCTGATAGCCAGTATATGGTAAAGCTCTAAAATTTCCGCTTCTTTCATAATTTGTTCGGTTCCTATCATTCGAGTTATAATTCCTATTTTGGAAGTTGCTGTTGTTGCTAAAATTGGTATTATTCCTTTGTGAGTAATTTGGACTGGTGCCAAATCCATTACCTCTGTAGCTTTTGCTCCCGGGCTGATAATTTCGGTTAGCATGCCCTCTGCTGCTTATACCATTGCTTTCGTATCTGTTTCGTACCGGTTATTGTATCGGTTATCGTATCTGTTATCGTATCTGTTATTGTATCTGTAATTGTTATCGTATCTATTTCTATCTTGAGTTCTATTAACCGGAAACAAGTTTTTACTCTGTTAATTCATGCTCTTTTCTGCTGTCGTACACCTCTGCACAGCTTCACTCAAAGTTGCTGGCATATTCGTCAACAAAAGCGGTCTGTATTCAACTCCTACGCCTTTGACAAAAACATTCAGCGCCATGCTGCCGCTAACCATATATAGCGTGCTTCGTCTCTTGAGGCGGGCTCTTCAATGCACCTATTTCAAAAGAGATCAGAAATTTTTTCTCTAAATTCTGCTATGTCCGAGCCCCCCTCCTCTACAGTTCCTAACTCTGTTAAAACTTGCTGCAAAGTACTGGGGTTCGGATAAGCCGTCTCCAAACCTTCCTTTAACTGAGAGAACGTAGTCGGTTTATTAGAACGACCCAAAATGCCGCGCTCCTGTGCCGAAAGTTTAAAATTGTAGACGTACTTAATGAATATTTCTCTGTCTTCCTCTTTCAATAAATCATGCAGCAATTCTTACTGCGTAATAAAATCTTCCAAGAACTTATATGAACCCTTAAATACTTGCAGATTTTTACCTACCATTGATATGTCGAATTGAGCCGTTTTTGATATATTGCCCATTTGCCGAGTTTACTCTTTAATATTCAAATTTTTCAAAATTTCCTCCAGTTCAACACGAAGTGCATTAAATCGCAATAAAAGTATATTATTTCCTAATTTTGATACACCAACTATCGCATTCACCTTATCATTTAAAGACTCTAACCTCTCAAATTTACTATGTACATACTCGTTTGTGAAAGATATATTCTTGCTTTTCTTTAAATTTGACTTCAATTTATCTAATTCATTTACAAATTCCTCGATTGATTCCATTAATACTTAATGTCTAGTAAAAATATATACATACAAAAGAATTTCAAAATAAAAAAAGATATAAATATATCATAAGGTGCGAACACCGCTTAAGATATTTTCAAAATTCAATGGCAAAAAAAAAACAGTGGCAATGCCAACCAAAAACGGGTACCGACTATTTGGTAGCAGGTATTTGAACACTCAAATGTAGTTATACCGACTTAATACACATTAGAGGTCTGCAACGAATAACTTTTCGCTGCACATATGAAGTTCTAATTCGAAACGAGTAAGTACATACTCGCTCTCTCAGAGCGCAAGCAATGAAGTGAAGAGAACGGTTGTATATCAAATACAGAAGAGTATGTAGCCGCAGCACAATGTGTTCCGAAAAAAGCATATAAAAAGCAAATATGCAAATGAGAACAACACAGAAAAAGTACTGCGAATATGATGTTCACTTCACGTGGTACCTCGAGTATTAACAATTCGTTGATGACGGATTTGACATTCGAATTAAAATTTAACTGGTATTTTGTACATGGATTTTAAGTTATTTCAAACATTTGTTGTTTTAGTGGCGATATACAGTAGGTAACATTGACACGTTGACTGTTGTGCAACTAAACTTTATTTTGAATTTAAATAAAATATAATACCACCTATTTTGCTGTATGGCAATATAAGAGTAATGTCGTGACCTTTAAAAATAAAACAATAAAGTTTTTTTAACTTATGTTTTTATATTAAACAAAACCAAATTATTCGTTTGATCAGAGTTATAAACTTCAGTACCAATGTTCGTCCATTTTACGGTTGTACTTACATATAATTTTTATATTATATTTATATTATGGTTATGCTTAGATATCATTTTTATTTTATGATGTTAAGTAAATCAAGTAAATATACACAGAGGATGAGCCTTTTAGGTAACAAAAAAAAAGTAAAAACTTAAAATTGACATATATATTTCAATTTTAAGTTTTTACGTATATTTAAAATCAGTCAATTATTCCACCAAAAGCATTAAAACAAAATTTTTTTAAAAATAATTAATTACATAACTTCAAAGAAAACTTCAGTATTTTACAAAAAATTAATTATATTTGAAAATTAATTACTTCAAGAGTATTCATTTTCATTAGACACTGAAAGGCGATAAGAAATCATAGACAACTGTTCCTTCTATTTGTTATACTGAACGTTGTACATAGAGTACCTCAATCACTTTCGCTGTCGCGACGTACTCGACAAGATCGCTGTCGGTATGTTCGAATAAAAGAGAAAGAGGAACATGTATTCGCTGGCAGAGACCATAGCCGAGTAACAACTAGTAGTTATTCGAAGATTTTGTTGTTCCTACAAATGTGAACATTTTTTTTCGTCACTTCGAGTAAGTGTTTATGCTTCGTCGGTACATATGTACACTGCAAATACAAATGGAATTGTGCAGACCTCTAATACACATCTTAATCTGATATTCATTTACATTCTCTAGCATTTCATTTTTCTTGTTCAGTGGCACAACAAAATTTTATTTTGTTTTAAAAGGTTCTTAAAATTCGGATTTCACTATCAAAAAAATAAAATAGTTTTGTAATTTTGATTTCTTTTTCTTTATGTGTTATTTCATTTATTTATAAATAAAAAAAATATATATATTTCTTTTGTTGTTGTCTTGTGTTTAACTCATTTGAGGGTTGATTTTATTTTGTTGTGGTTTTTCATTTCTGCTTCCAGAGCTTCAACTTCGAGCCACATTCCTAATACGAACTATTCTGCCACCGCGCCTGTGTTTTGGCTTTTGCGTAATGGGAATCTGGGTAAGGCGGTCTTCCCTTATTTTGTGATGCCTACTGAAATACTCTCTCAATGTGATAGGTTGAGGTTGTTGCTTCTTGTCGCAGAGCAAAAAACCTTCCGGTGGTATATGTTTTTTATTCGGCAGGATCACCATGTGATGACATTGGTGTTGTTGTTATATTGTAGGCCTGCCTGGATATTGTGCCGGCGCTTAAAAACGCCACTGCCAATAAAAAGGTGTTTGCTTGTGTGCACTCAAAAGCGCTAAAGCAGTTTTTTGTCAGCACTCTAATTAATGCTTCTTACTGTTGTAGAAAATAAAACAATGCCAAGTTATTGGCAGTTTTGACTTTGAAACTTTAATGTCCTTTATTTCCAAAAGCATCTTATTTTAAACATAATTAACGGTACTCTTTATTCTAATTCTTTTTATTCATGTACCCTTAAAACTAAATATTTTAGAACTAATCAGCTCTAATTAAGGCTAGGGATGACATAACATAAATATACAATATATTCAATAATCGATAACACTACACCTGGACTCACCACCAACAATCTCTTATTGGGCATTGGGTGACCGCGTTTGTAGTTTCGATTCTTCAGATCGATTTGAAGTCGTGTGCGAGTTTTTCTACTCCATCATTTGTCTAGCATGTTCCAGTACCGGGACTTTTGTCCAACCAAGACAGGCTGCCTAATTTGCAACGAAACCCATTTTTCACCTCAACTAACCGAATGCCGAATTTGATTTAAGATGCGATCTAAGCAATCATCAGCGCATCGCCAATAGTTTTTTCACGACCTCAAGAAAGTCCCGACGACTTTTATAATAAACATCCATATCAAAAGTTAAGTACCTCATCACCAAGTTTCCAATATGCAAATCGTGAGTAATATTGTCTGCCGTCCTGTTCGCGCGCGTTTTATGTTGTCCAAAAAATAGTCGCTGTAATCCGATAAAACAAATATGCACACACCACATTTAATAACAAAAAACATCGTCGTTCGTCCTTAAAAATAAAAATATATTACATTAAAATATAAATAGAAGCAAAAAAAGACCCCATTAAAAACATATATAGAAAAACAACCAAACCTTGACATAAAAACAAACTACCTGTTAATGCAAAAAACCAAATTTCTAAAACATTTCATACACTTGTGAATGGTGGATTTTGCAGCGTGATTTCAAATATAATCCAGTACTTGCGATTTACAAGAGATATTAGTCGTGTTCTTTTCGATAACAAGCTTA
Source organism: Hydrotaea diabolus (assembly GCA_963513945.1). Taxonomy (NCBI): domain Eukaryota; kingdom Metazoa; phylum Arthropoda; class Insecta; order Diptera; family Muscidae; genus Hydrotaea; species Hydrotaea diabolus. The sequence continues at coordinate 102,656,810 of OY740717.1, read as the reverse complement.
GTTACCTAGTTAGTTAGCAATATGGTATTCTGGCAACATTCAACATCATTTTGAATCAGTTGGCAGCATAAGCTCAACAAAAGTTTGTTTACAAACAAAAAGAAAAAGCAAAGGAAATTGTGGAAACGAACTTTATTATTTCGAAAGTTTCTTGTTTTGTAATCATTTTATTGATAAATTAATTTTGTTCGTAGGCATTTCTTTTTCGCCGAGGACATTAAATTCGCCCTTTCAGGCTTTGTAGCAAGCCAACAGCAATAACGTCTCGTCCCTGGTCCACAATTTTCATTTAGTCACTCCTTAAATAATATAGCTACATCAAAATTTCTCTAAATCTTAACAATAAACATTTTTACTTACCGTTTTTGTATCGTTGTAATTTATGGATATGATTATATCGCGCTTTTTCTATTTTCTTTCATTCTTTTCATTTTCTACTGTATCAATAGCAAAAAACATATGTTTATGATTTTGTTATAGAAGCCGGGTGTGTCATAACATTTTTTAATTTAACTCTTAACTCGTTTCGTTGCCGAGTAACAGACAATTCGCTTACTTACCGAGTAACTTCCATATAAATGCTTGTTTAGTAACCTGGAAAGAACATGGCTATTGTAACCGTTCCTCCACCATGTAAAGCTTTTTCTTGCGAATTTATAATTATTAATTTAGATAGTGGATTATTTGTTGATAAAATAATTGGGTGCTTTTCATTGAAAGAAAATGTAAAGCTTGGTAAACAACTGCCAAGTCGAAGCATACCATCCTTATCGAAAAATGACATTAAGTTAAGCAAAGGGAGTGCTTAATCACTCGATGTGTCAAAAGTTATTTCATTTTATCAGAGAATTCTATTAGCTGAGTGAATGTTACTTGTATCAGTTGTTGTCAAGGCACCAGTTCGTTTTAGTTTTGTACTCTTGCAGTTAAAAAAGAAACGATAACACAACGATGTCATGTTAAGCAGTGTTTGGTATGAATTTCTTTTTTAAATCAGGTATAAATTTTGCATATCCTTTTTTCTTCAGTAGTTGCAAATATGAATGGTTTTATGGCCGATATATAGGGGAAATTTTCGCCACCACCACCAGACACCCCCTGAAGCATAGTCGGCGCGATTTAGTGGGAAAGGAATATAAGGCTTGTGAATCCAACATAAGACCATAGAACTGTTACTGCAACAATGATTATTTTTAATATTTAGTTGGTTTAATGACTCCTGCATACACTGCGCCAATTGTATCTAGATTTTGGCACCACAAAAATACTATCGTGGAATGGAAACCGTTTTGATTGAAGAAGCTTTGGATTCGGCTTGTAAAATCGAAACGAATATTCGACTTGCAGTCATAATTCTGGATTCGACAACTGTAGCATACGCCACAGGAGTAATATCACAATAGTAATGTAGATCCACTTTAGATTCACGGGAATTACTAAACTATCTAGGAATTTTAAAATTGACCAGATATCGTAACGTTGGTCTGTATTTTTGCCAATCCTTGATGTTATTTTTGGATTTCTTTGTTATTTTTTATTAGCTTTAATTAGCTCACCGATACTTGTAAGACAAAGTACAGAAATTTTATTTTAACTCAAATGTGTACACAGATTTTACGTATAAGAAATTGTATGTATGCTTATATATGTATGCAGTTGTAGAGACGGAAGTCGCTGTAAAAGAATTTGTAATAAGTAGCGATATTTAAACTGTTCAAATACTTATTGGTCTGTCCAAATTAGAGAGAATCAATAGGTTAAAATAAGTCTACCGTAACCCAATAATAATTCAGTTGGAATACACAAATTGAGTGTGAATATTTTTATTAGTATCCTCAAACCGCTACCTCTCAATGGGAAGAATGCAAAACAACCAGGCCTCGATCTCTCGCTACTAAAGTTACAGCTGTAAAGTAGTAAATTATTACAATTATGAACAATTGCAAGAATAGAAACACAACATTACGGCTGCGGTAGCAGTTGTCAAATATATATGAAAAATCGAGAGGCAAAACCGCACTGAATTAAATCTATTTCTATTTTCTCTGTGGTTTTTCTTGCGCTCTCAATTTTTGTTCCTGACTCGCTCTATATGTTGCCATATTTTCATGTGTTTTGTAAACAAAACACGTGGGCTAATAGTTTTTATGCATTTAAGCAGTAAGAAGAAGAAATCATACATTTTAAATGTTAATAAAATCTACCAAAATAAGAAAATTATAATAAAATAAAAATAATTTGATTGTGCATGCAATTTACAATTGAACATTTCAAAATAATTCTTGTTTAGTTTGCAAATAAATTTATTGTATTTTTTTCAAAATCACTCAAGGCCAAATAATAATTAAAAACAGCTAAGAAATGAGAACAAAACCGTCGCTGCACCCGTCGTCATTTTATTTACATTTTCTTGCCGCACAGGTTTCCGTCGCCGCAGTGTTCTGTTTCTACTCTAGTGCAAGTAGAGGAAGCTGTGTGGTTACGCTGCGATGTAAGTGTGAATATATGCTGGCATGGTTTTAAGCCAAAAGGAAATTATCGGCGGTGTCAAGTTGTGTTTTTTTGATTTGCTGCAGCGGTTTGGTTTCTTCATAAATTTTCTTAACCTGCAGCGGAATTAACATCAGCTCATAATTTTTCGTAAAAAGTTGGTTTTCTAAATGCCGAGCAAATATATATGTGAAATGAAACAAAAATTTACTTTCAGCCAAAATAATAGTTTGCCGATTTAACTACTTAATTAAGTCAGATACAATTAAGCTTAGATATGAAATGTTAAATATTTAACACATTTTCTCATAATCTTACTATTTGAGCCATGGCGGCAAGGCTTAACAAAAAACCATCGATGCCGGCGCGATACCGATTTCACTTTATGTTCTGTATGTTGGTCACTCAATCGGTTTTGTCGCTCTTGTTCCAATGTTTTTTATGGCCTGTTTTTCAATATGATTTTCATATGATTTTGGTTTCTGTCATCACATTCTATGCGAACGATGACTCGAACGACAAGGCGGAAGAATACGTAACACTTTTCTCACAAAAAGCTGTTCTCGAACGACTTGTCAAGTGATTCGGCCAAAGAAACAGATAGAACAGCAAACATAATATCATTGTACTGATATAAAGTGCAGCAAATGCGACAATGTGCAAATAAGTCAACTACAATCAATTATTAACGAAAGAATTAAACGAATAAAATTGTATACTTATTATAAGTATTTAAAACCACATAATATTTATTTATATTTCCATCAACATTCTCCCCTTTAACTTATGTTCTTATATGTGGCAGATAAGTTTAAGGACGGCCTATCGTCAAAGGTATATATTTTAGCCGAGTTCTAGCCCTTTCAGCGTGTTGCAGTAGGCTCCGTCCGGTTGATTAAAAAATTGATATATACATAGTAATTGTCCCAAGGCCAGTGTAGGAGTGGCGATTGACCTTATTGTCCATTGAACATTGTTTAGCTCAATGAACACAATAACATTTGGGATCCAGGCAAACGTTCCGAGAATCCCTGTTTCACGTTACCTGCCGGGAGTCTCTTGGTCATGCAACCAAAAAATACGATTCTGGAATGATTCGGCCCGATTATTGTTCAAAGGCCGGAAACCCTAACAACAGGTGCAGCGAACATTTTTGGCAAGTAGATTTTTCAAATAACATGCAAATTATAAAAACAAAGGCATGACATATAAGATGTAAAAAATGGTACTTAATGAGTCTTGCCAACTAAAATGATGTAATCTCTTACCTTTGTTAGTGAAATCCGAATCGAATCGTGAGAGAATAAGTACTTATTATTTGAATTATTATATTAACATTGAAAAATCTCTCGATTTGAAATTTGTGAAAATTATAGAGGTATACAATTCGAAACGGTTAGAAGTGTCCGATCCGTGGATATTTTGAAAAATGAACTAGATATAGAGTAGCTAGATTAGGTAAAAATGGGCGATCGCTAGGAGGAAAAGGCGAGTTCATTAGGAGGCCTAAAATGCTCTTTAGGTGGAGATTGTAGAGTTTGACAGATATGCAGTTTTTTAATAGTTCGACAATGGAACAAACTTCGTTGGCGCAGCGGGAATGCATAAAGGGAACGCCAGGAGTACAGCTTAAGGCTAACATTATTCACCAGACCCTGAAATTTATACGTCCAGGTAGCCCGCACTCTGTTGACTTAAGAAGACAGGGATCACATCTTTCGCAAACAATCTATGGAAGTTAGGTTTAAAGAGCTTTCTACCATATTACCTCGCAATGAGTGCTGTGTGAACTCCAAACCCTATACGGCTAGCGAAGATCCAAACTCAAAATTTGCAAGTAAAATATTTGGCCACTTGCTTACCGAATCACCCGTTTATCCAAGACATGACACCAGCAATCAACAGCTCAACGCTAATAGTTTTTAGCACATCATTACAAACGCGAATCACGACCTCAAGAACGTGTCCATCTACATTCGTCACAAGCATTCCGGTTAAATGTTTAGCAAAGGATCTCATCGCTAGATATCCAACCAACAAATCGTGAGTTGTGTTTGTCTGTCGGCCTGTCTGTATGCGTTTTAGGTTTTCCGCACATAGTTGTCGTTTGTCGTTAAAAAAAAGTTATATACGCACATACCACATATAATAAAAAACAACATCGTCGTCTGTCGTTTAAAAGAAAAAGGAAAATTAAATTACATCAACAATTACACAAATAGAAGAAAAAACCCATACAAAACAAATGGAGAAAAACAAACCATAACTTAAAGACAACCAACTTCCTAAGAGTGCAAAAATCTTAGTGTGGTAAGAAAATGAATTAAAACACATGAAGTTAACAACACATAAGCGCAAAACATTAGTGCATTAGTTTCCCTTCCCCCACCCATTACTGATCTACCAAAGCATGTCAATAATTCCGCAAAAAAAAATATTTTTTAACATAATCTCCTTTTCGCTCAATGTTTTTCCAATTTTTGTATCCCTTCCAAAAAATAGGATTTTTCGAGGTCCATAATATAGACATTTGGCTGATCAATAATTTCATCGTTGGATCTGAATATCTTTCCACCGAGCCATTTAGTTGGGTTTGGGAATAGGAAATAGCCACTGGGGCCTAAATCCGGAGAATATGGCGGATGAGGTACCAATTCGTAACCCTATTTATGAAATTTTGCTGTACACGTGTGCACCAATGCATTACACGTGTGCACCCATTGATGAAAAAGAACTTTTTTTCTTGGCCATATGGGGTCGTTTGTTAAATCCTCGTTTAATCGGTCCAATAAGTTTGCATAATATTCGCCGTTTATTGTTTTTCCTATGTTGAAGGTAATCGATGTGGATTATCCTTCGTGCATCCCGAAAAACTGTTCACATAACCTTTTTGGCTGCAATCTTGCAAACAGCTTTCTTAACCCCAACTGATCATGTAAAATCGAAACCACACTGCCATATGAAATGCGTATGCACGCACTTTTAATCTTCGTCCAGAAAGTTCAGCGTCCTTTGTACTTATGCGACCACAACGAAAGTCAGTAAACCTTTTTTAACCGTTGAAATCGATGGTGCAGGGTATTTTCCTTGGTTTCATTGACGGTTTTTTCTGCAAAAAATAATGTTTCATGAACACTCCACTACTATTTACTACGTCATTGAAGTTAGGTTTGGTTTTGTACTAGTGCAGTCTTTTGTTCCAATTGCCTCTTGATTACTTTCTGATCTGACTTATGCGCAGACATTCCTAGCTTTAATTTTGTCTGAGCTGTGCCAATATATACCTTCTGGCAACCGTTGGACTCGTCGCCGTAAGATTTAATTTTGTATGCAATGTTAAATTTGTCTTTAATTTTGGTTTTGTCGTGCTAAAAAAGTTATTTATTATGTTCGTCGATATTATAGCCAATGGATATTTATCTTTATTGTAGACGTCGGAGTTACAAATTATTTTAGCGAATCCAGGAACATAGGTTGTTGATATGTACATGTTTTGTACGTGCTCCTTGTTATTTACTGCTTGTTTTCCCTTTACATGCTGTCAAATTCGTTCGATTAGTTCCTTTAATCGTGATATACACCACCTTACCACCTTAATTGGGTTTCCCAACTATATCTACAATTCTGCGTCAAAGCTTGCACACGAACACACTTTTTGGTGTGTGTGTGTAAGCAGGCTTTTGTTCTTAAGATGGCTACAAGCTGGCGTATGTACTCTCTCCCTTGCTTTGTCACTACCAACATTGTAATAAACAATTCACTTGGTATCCAAACTCCATGCGATTCAGTTGCTCTTAATAAGGCGCTGCTCAAATTGTTCTATTTCAATAAAGAAAAAAAGTTCAATCTGTATCCACAAACTTCTTATTTGTTGTGTTTCTTTTCCTTGTTTCCTTTCGGCGAACAATCGCATGAGCAATATTTTCAAGCCCCTGGCAATATTTTCGGCTTACAGCATGTTCAACACAAAACCATTTTCGCTGCAGAAGAATCCTCAAACTTATCTAGCATTTTTCTTCAAAACTAATTGACATTTCATTGGTCCTTCGAACCGGATTTGTGCAGCAGCAGTGAGATGTCTATAGAGGAGGAATACCATCCAACATCATCACACCGTCCTCACATCAGAGATAACAAACAGAAATGCATCCAACCGAGGAAATAAAAGGTCAGTTTTCATATTGCCGAGGAAATATATATGTGAAATGAAACAAAAATTTACTTTCAGCCAAAATAAGAGTTGGCCGATTTAACTACCTAATTAAGTCAGATACAATTAAGCTTAGATATGAATTGTTAAATATTTAAGACATTTTCTCATAATCAAACTAATTAAGCCGTGGCGGCTAGGCTTAACAAAAAGCCATCGATGGCGGCGCGCTACTGATTTCACTTTTAGTTCTGTATGTTGGTCACTCAATCTGTTTTGTCGCTCTTGTTCCAATGTTATTAATGACCTGTTTCTCAATGTCGAAAGAATGCATTCTTCACGAAAGAAATATGATTTGGGTTTCTCTCATCACATTCTATGAGAACGATGACTCGAACGACAAGGCGAAAGAACACGAAGCAAATGTCACAATCGGTCATTTGCTATTTTGCATTAGCCTGAAAAAATATAGGTGAAAAAATTCTTTGTTTGGAATAATTTGTATGTTTTGTTTTGAAAAATTTGTTCGATTGTTTTGTTTATCTGTTTGTCTTTTTTAATATTGTTCTGTGTTCGTTGCCATGGTTGTATTTACTCCTATACAATTTAGTAGTTTTTTTTAGAAATGTGGATATGGCATCTCAGTTACGTAACATACGAACAAAAGGTTTGGTTGTTGAGAAACGCAAATTGAGACGAATTCGAATGACTGACTTTCGTTCACTCATGTTGTCGTTCAACGTAGAAAAACAGGGTATTAGATTTATTTATGTATTAGAATCAAGTGGAAGTGATTTGGCCAAAGAAACAGATGGAACAGCATACATAAAACCATTGTACTGATATAAAGTGCAGCAAATGCGACAATGTGCAAATAAGTCAACTAAAGGTCCATTTAGTCTCGACGGTTCTGCAACCTGCAGAAGTCTACCGTCGTCAACCGTCAAACTGTAGTTATCTCCCTCTAACACATGCAAAATGCAACCCTCAACTGAAATAGCTGATTGCCTACCGTCAACCGTCCACCGTCGAGACTAAATGGGCCTTAAGAAATTTCATATAAACGACAATAATTAACTAAAGAATTAAACGAATAAAACTGTATACTTATTATAAGTATTTAAAACCACATAATATTTATTTATATTTCCATCAACATTCTCCCCTTTAACTTATGTTCTTAAATGTGCAGATAAGTTTAAGGTAGCCTATCATGAAAGGAATGTATTTTAGCCGAGTTCTAGCTTTACTATGCCCTAACAGCGTGTTGCAGTAGGCTCCATCCAGTTAATTAAGAAATTGATAGATTGTAATTTTTGCGGAGATGACTGTCCCAAGGCCAGTGTAGGTGTGGCGATGGCCCTTATTGTCCATTGAACATTGTTTAGCTCAAAGACCACAAATAAATTTGGGATCCAGGCAAACGAGAATCACTGCTTCACGTTACCTGCCGAGAGTCTATTGGTCATGCCACCAAAAAATACGATTCTGGAATGTTTTGGCCCGAATATTATTCAAAGGCCGGAAAACCTAACAAAAGGTGCAGCGAACATATTTGGCATGACATATAATAGGCTGTTTCCACTACGGTCGCGTCCGCGTCCAAAAATTAATGAACGCGCGTTACAGCCTATACAAAAAACATAGGCAGTTAGGTATGGAAAAAAGTCGCGTTCATATTGGACGCGTTTGTCGATAAGTCGCGTTTACTATAAATTCGAATATTCTTGCAGTCGAACCCCACCCATACCTATCAATAGCAATATCGCAAATTGCACATCCCTATGAAAACAGCTGTTAATCATTATAAATATAAACATCCAAAATGCAAAAAACAGGAGGTAAGTTAATATTTTTGCTTTTGTTTAAATAATATTAATTTTTTCAATTATTTTAGATTTCAAAAAGACGGAATGCAGTATCAACACTATATCTGTTGGACCTCTGGGAGGAAAATATTGATGGCCTGAGGGGTGCTCGCATGCACCCACATACACAAAGAGATGGGGGAGAAGCTGGGAGTGACTGGCGCGGAAGTGAAAAATAACCCATTTGGTCCTCATTTTCCACTGCGGTTAGCAAAATAATATCATTTAACTCCATGATAATGTCACAACACAAAAATATTAAAATTTTTCGCACCCCTAAAAAAACAAATAAACACAAACAGCTGTTTGAACGCAAACGTGGACGCAAAACACAATGGAAACACCATTAAAAATTATCGATAAATCGTGGACGCCGACGTGGACGCGACCGTAGTGGAAACAGCCTATAAGATGTAAAAAATGGTACTTGATGAGTCTTGCAAACTAAAATAGTGTAATCTCTAACTTTTGTTAGTGAAACCCGGGTCGAATCGTTAGAGAATAAATAATTATTATTTGATTTTTATTTGTTTATGTCGTTTTTGACTGGGCTGATTGGTCAGTCTTCCTTCATGAATTAAATAAAACTAAAATACTATTCCATGTTTTCCCAACGTTTCGTTAGCTTTTTTCTATCTTCTTCAGGGGATGTTTATTTGAAAATCCTGTCGACAAAAAGTGTTGTTATTTATAATTTTCTATGATATGTTAGCTTTACTTACAATTAGTTTTACATTTCATTCGTCATAATTACTTATTACTAATAAAAACTGGACATCACGAAACAATTTAATAATAAAAATAAATAAATGTAAAAATCACAGCAAAACTTTGGTGTTTATTGATTTTGATATTCTCTGTTGAACTCTTAAACTTTCTGAAGTGTATCTCTTATTTTAAATTTTCTCTCTGTCTAGTATTTTCACGTTCTTTAGGTCAGCTGAGTGTTGGTTCTCTTTAATGTGTTGTGGCAAAACAGTGTTTTCTTTTCCCTTTCTTATGATCGCTTATTCGCACACTTAGCATTCGGTTTGTTGTGCCAACATAAACTTTGTTGCACTGCTCCCCTTCATTCCCCATGCATGCTATTTCGTACACAATGTTATTTTCCCTTAGTCTGTCTTTTTTTGTTGTTCTTCTTGTAAAAATGTTCTTAGTGTTTCATTAGATCTGTAGGCGATGGATGTGTTGTTGTCCTGTATTATTCTCTTTCGTAATCTGTTCTCAGTAAGTCTTGGTATGTATGGTTCACTGTGAAATTTTTTTGATCCATTAGTGAAGGTTGTATTATTCTGTTATTTTTTGTGTATTTTTCATTAAACTGCTTATTGTGCATTTTGGGTAATTATTTTTTTATTAGTATTTGTGTAACTTTTTTCAAATTTTGGTCGTAAAATCTTTTGTCGCTTACGTTTAAAACGTTCTGTATTAAGTTTGATGCTGTGTTTTTTTATGTTTTTCGGTTGTGTGGAATGATAGTTTATCATACGCCCAGATGCAGTTTCTTTAGTGTGCCAATTTGTTACAAGTTTTCCGTTGTCGCTTATTATTTTCATGTCTTAATATGCGATTTCTTTCTCCTCTTCTATTTCCGCGGTGAATTGGATCTTGTTGTGGTATGCATTGAGTAGTTTTAGTATTGTATCTATGCTATAGCAAATATGTCATCCACGTACTTCGATAGTAGTTTTATTTTTACATTTTTTGACTTTCGTCAAGTAATGCGTCTAGAACAATATCTGCTATTGTTGGTGATAAGGGGTTGCCCATGGGCATACCATACGTCTGATGGTATACCTTGTTGTCAAACTTGAAGTAGTTATTGTCTGTCAAGCAGAATTGAAACTTTTGTTTTGATATAGGTGTATATTCTTTTAATGTCTCCCATACGTCCATAATATTTCTATTTGTTAAGTGTGTGTATGTTGGTAAACAACGATACCACTTCGAATGAAACTAGTATGTCGTCCTTATCCAAATTTACTCCTTTTAGTTTCTCCATTAGTTCAGAAGAATTTTAATATTATATGTGGGTGAGATGATTTGTTTTAGTATTTTTCCAATATATTGAGAAAGATTATAGGAGGGGACTTTTAATAACAAAATAATATAAAAAAGAATTCAACAAAGAATATCAAAATCAATAAACACCAAAGAAGACAAAGACAACACAAAACTCCAATACTCCGCTGCAATAAGTTGAACTAAACAGAAGTGCGTTACTGTGATATTAGTTGTTGTTGTTGTAACAACAATATATTTATTTTGAAGTCTTGTTCGTCTATGGGGGATCTGCTTCGATATCCAGGTGAAGGAAACGCGCCATTTGAACTGGATGCGTCCACAGAGACCTGGGGGTCAGCTGAGTGGGCTTGGCCGGACAATTGAAGAGGTGCAGTACATCATGTGGTCCCTGATGGCAGGCGGGACAGATGTCCGCAACGTTAGCATCAATTCGTGCCCAGTAAGAATTGAGGCGGCTGCAAAATCCGGATCTCAGCTGCGTCAGAACCACGCGCGTCTGCCGAGGTAGTACCTTCTCCTCAGGTGAAATCTCCGGGGGATGTTCCCCTAGCACTGCATTCACACGGTAGCTGGATACTGCTGCTGCGACATCATCGGCGTGAATGTTGTTCAAACCTGCCTGATAGTTTCGATGATCTAAAGGTTCTCTCTTATACCGCTGGACCTCTCTCTCTAGATCATGAAGATCGTACCTGATCTGCCTGGGTGGAGGCATCCTGTTCAGGAGATGGTGGTTAGGATGACTGCTGCGAAAACACCCTAGCAGGTATTGCTTAGACAACAGGAAATTGTGTCTGCGCACGGTAAGGACCTTCGTCTCCTCATGTAGATGGTCCTCAGAGGACATAAGAAGACACCCTGTTGATGTTCTAAGGGCGGCATTCTGGCATGTCTGAATTTTCTTCCACTGCGTCGTACTCACGTTCGCCGACCATACAGGTGCTGCGTAGTTTGCTACAGACCGACCTATCGCTTTGTAAGAGGTCAACAAGGTTTCTTTGTCGGCTCCCCAAGTACTGCCGGCAAGTGACTTGAGGACCTTGTTCCTACTTTTGAGTTTATCGCAGATAGCTGTAGCATGTGCAGAGGATCTAAAAAGGCTGTCCAATGTGACCCCAAGGATTTTGGGGTAGTTGGTGGTCGGGATGTTGACGTCATCGACTTTCACATTGAATGACAACCGCACCTCTGCGGTCCAATCAGTAAACAGTGTGGCTGATGATTTGGAGGCGGATATTTTCATATTCCTCGCAGTGAAGAAACGTGCTAAGTCAGTGAGGTAATAGTTGATTTTCTCGCAAATGTCATCCACTTTAGGTCCTGACGCCAGAATTGTGCAATCGTCAGCGTACGACACAATTTCAACGCCGTCTGGTGGTGCAGGAATTTTAGAGAGGTAGAGGTTAAACAGAGCCGGGGATAAAACTCCACCCTGGGGAACTCCTTGTTTAACTCTACGGGGCTTCGACTTTCTGTCTCTAAATTCTACATATGACTGGCGCCCACACATATAGTTTACGACCCAACGTTTCAAACTGGGCGGAAGGGACGTTTCTTCAATGTCCTCGAACAGAGTGGCATGATTGACCGTGTCGAAGGCTTTTGTGAGGTCAAGAGCCACGAGGACCGTCCTGTCGTTAGGCTTGTTCTGGTTAAGGCCGCGACTTATACGTGTGGTGATGGCGTGTAAAGCAGTTGTTGTGCTGTGCTGCTTGCGGAATCCATGCTGATGATCAGCACTAAGAAAGTGTTCGATCAGGCTGGGGAGGAGCAGTGCTTCAAGCATCTTTGCTACTGGAGAAAGCAAGGAGATCGGCCTGTACGTCTTTGCCTGGCTTCAGTAGCGGGACCACTCTGCCCATTTTCCAGGCATCGGGAACTTCGTGAGTGGCTAGCGACAGATTGAGCACTTTGGTCATGTACTCTACTCCCGGAGTATCCAAGTGCTTTAACATCAGCATTGAGATTCCGTCCGGACCCAGCGCCTTTGATGACTTTGCGCTGCGGATGACATGGGCAACTTCGCCAACGGTAAATTGTGGTGGTGCCTCTTCGACTCGGAGAGCGCGGATACGACGCAATACTCTCCTTTTCGCCTTATCACTCTCTGGGTGCTCAATAAAAAGCCGGTTAAAATAACACGCGCACCGCTTCGGATCTGTCACTGTTCTATCACCGAACGTGACAGCTGTCCGATCATCCTTCCTTACAGGGTTAGAGAGTGATTTGACCGTTGTCCACAACTTACCAATTCCGGAACTCAAGTTGCACTGCTTTAAGTGGTCTAGCCATTTGTTCCGCTTATATTCGTTGACCAACCTACTGATCTCGGAGTTGAGATCCCTAATTCTAGGGTCAGTAGGGTTGGAGCGACGAATGTCATCACGCTCGTCTGCGAGTCCCGCTGCCTCCGCTGGGAAGTTTGGTCGTACTTCGGGTATTCGACCAGCAGGGATATGGCGAGCGGCAGCTGCGTTAATGATGGCCCGGAACTTTTTCTCGGCTACCCGAACGTCCGACGGAATAGCTAGATTATTAAAGCTGCGGTTGGTGGCTTCTCTGAAGGCCTCCCAATCAGCCTTTTTTTGATTGAGAAACGTACGGCGTTCAGAGGTTATGAAATCGGGTGGTCTATTTATGGAGAGAATTATGGGAAGGTGGTCCGATCCTAGTGAGATGACGGGTTGCCAGGTGACGTCGTTGATCAGGCCAGGCGATGCCAAAGTGATGTCTGGCGAGCTATGGCAATCGCCCATAATCCGCGTGGGGGCGTCCTCATTCACTGTGCAGAACGTAGAGCTATCAATTTGCTCTGCCAAAGCTATGCCCCTCTGGTCGTTGTCTAGGAGAGAATGCCACAGTTCGTGGTGAGCATTAAAGTCTCCTAGGACCAAGCGGTTATTGCCTTGTAGCAAATTGCTAATGTCTGGCAGATAACGCGGGGCACAGCTACCAACCGGCGGGATGTATACGTTGTACAGCTCTATTTCGGCAGTTCCAGACTTGACTGCTACCCCCATACATTCCATGTATGGGTCTCTAGAGTCAAGCTCAGGCGAAATAGGTCTGTACTGCACAGAATGGTGTAACAGAAAAGCAAGTCCCCCACCTCCACTTCTGGTGCGATCCTTACGTAGCACGTTGTATCCGTCACAACTGTGCAGGTGGCATTCAGCTTAGTTTCTTGGATCGCGGCGACCATGATGTTTCTCCGATTCATAAAGTCTATGACCTCACTGATTTTGTTGCGTAGGCCATTACAATTAAATTGCAAGATTGATGCACTGTCAGGAGTGGCAACAGCAATCTGTGGTGTAAGATGCTGTATGTGTTGATGCTGTTGCGAGGGCGACTGCGGGGGAGTCTCGTAGTTAGATGATGATGACGACGACGACGACGAAAATGCAGACGACGATGATAACACCAAATCCAGAGACACACTGCTAACTTCGTTGATACAGCATGAGGCAACAAAGTCTGCTTCGCTATACTCCCTGATGTGGTTCAGACCTGAACAGCTCCTGAAATGCACCCACTCCATGCAACGATTACACCTTACAGACGTAGCACGATGGTGTATTCGGTTCTGACAAACCGAGCAGATCCAAGGTCCGGGGTTTTGTTCGATCCCGGCTCGGACCAGTAGTATTCGGAGCAGGCATTCCGGGCAGTGCTGCTCCCACGACGAAAAAATGGACGAACAAAAAACATATATTGTTGAGGTGACTGCCCCTGGCCGAAGAGTTTCGGGTCAATCCGGTACATAGAACCGGCAGTCGCGGGATTGTGTGATATTAGTGTTAAGTTTTGCTGTGATTTTTACATTTATTTATTTTTTTTATTAAATTGTTTCGTAATGTCCAGTTTTTAATAGTAATAAGAAATTATGACGAATGAAATGTAAAACTAATTGTAAGTAAAGCTAACATATCATAGAAAATTATAAATAACAACACTTTTTGTCGACAGGATTTTTCAAATAAACATCCCCTGAAGAAGTTAGAAAAAGCTAACGAAACGTTGTTAAAACATGGAATAAATTAGCTGTATTTAATTCATGAAGGAAGACTGACCAATCAGCCCAGTCAAAAACTACATATACAAATAAAATAAGTACCCATTTGGTCAAAGAAAAAGCATTGAAGAATACGGAGGGCCCGCCGTATACACAAGTAAGAAAATCCAGAACAACAAAGAAACGGCAAAAAAGCCATCAGCATGAAGAACTTTTTTCAACATATAAAATACAAACACAGCTTAGAAAAAACACTTAAACAATACTGCAGAACAACGCAACAACGCAACATATTAGAACACTATTCAGACTACAGCAAACACGAAGAGAGGCAGAAAGAGCAGAATACAATTTCCAAGTAAATTTACTCAACATAGAAATAAAGGAGACGCACACGAACATCAACACAGTAAAAAAGAAATTGAAAGATTAGAAAAAGAGATAAACAATACACTGGATGAAATCGAGTGTTTAAATCTTAAAACGGAATAAAAACATAATACAAAGAACAAACGATATAAAAACATAACACAAAGAACAAAAAGAACACACTTATTCAAATTTAAGAAGTCAAAAAGGGAAAAGTTTAGGAAATTAAAATTAAGATACAATGAAGATAGGTTTATCAACCATACAGACGTAAATTTTACAAAAGAAAGCAAATGGCTTCTTTCAGTTAAGAAAAATTTGCTGTTCCAATAAATAGGAAAAACATAGACCCAATTCCTCTAATAGCAGACATAGAACAATGGGTACAAGCAATAAAAGGTGACACGGAAAAGGAAATAATACGATCAGAAATAGCAGGAAGAATATCAAATCACAAAAGGATGCTAAACAACAACGAAATGGACAAATTCATATTCGGGATTTACGAAGATATGAAGACTCGCATTATGGAACTCAAAGGTACAATCATGTTAACAACGGCGGACAAAGGAAGCAAAACAGTAGTTATGTACAGAGACAAATATACGAAGAAAATGGAGAAACTATTGGAAGACAAGACAACGTATAAGAAAATCGGGCTAACCCCAACAGAAAAACTCCAGAAATTAAACAACACAATAGTATTAGATTTATTTAAGAGCAATTACGTCACATAATGGGAAAATGAAACTTTCCTGCATCGCGGCAGAAGCACCAGACCTCTATGGACTACCGAGAATACACAAGGAAAGCTTACCAATGCGACCAATTGCATCATCCCAAAAAGTCCCCCGCTATAATCTTTCTCAATATATTGGAAAAATACTAAAACAGATCATCTCACCCACATATAATATTAAAAATTCTTCTAAACTAATGGAGAAACTAAAAGGAGTAAATTTGGATAAGGACGACATACTAGTTTCATTCGACGTGGTATCGTTGTTTACTAACATACACATACTTAGCAATTAGAAATATTATGGACAAATGGGAGACATTAAAAGAATATACACCTATATCAAAACAAAAGTTTCTAAAACTGCTTCAATTCTGCTTGACAGACAATAACTACTTCAAGTTTGATAACAAGGTATACCATCAGACGTATGGTATGCCAATGGACAACCCCTTATCACCAACAATAGCAGATATAGTTCTAGACGCATTACTTGGCGATGTGACAACAGAATTAAAGTCAAAAAGACGTAGAAATAAAACGCTATCGAAGTACGTGGATGACATATTTGCTATCGTTGGCAAAAATAGCATAGATACAATACTAAAACTGCTCAATGCATACCACAACAAGATCCAATTCACCACGGAAATAGAAGAGGAGAAAGAAATCGCATATGTAGACATGAAAATAATAAGAGACAACGTGAAACTTGTAACAAATTGGCACACTAAAGAAACTGAATCTGGGCGTATTAGTTTATCATACGCCCAGATTCAGTTTCTTATTCCACACAACCGCAAAACATGAAAATAAACACAGCATCAAACTTAATACAGAACGTTTTAAACGTAAGCGACAAAAGATTTTACGACCAAAATTTGAAAAAAGTTACACAAATACTAATAAAAAATAGTTACCCAAAATGCACAATAAGCAGTTTAATGAAAAAATACCCAAAAATAACAGAATAATACAACCTTCACCAATGGATCAAAAAAATTTTCACAGTGTGCCATACATACCAAGACTTACTGAGAACAGATTACGAAAGAGAATAATACGGGGTAACAACACATCCACCGCCTACAGATCTAATGAAACACTAAGAACATTTTTACAAGAAGAACAACAAAAACAGACAGACTAAGGGAAAATAACATTGTGTACGAAATAACATGCATGGGGAATGAAGGGGAGCAGTGCAACAAAGTTTATGTTGGCACAACAAACCGAATGCTAAGTGTGCGAATAAGCGATCATGAGGCCGACATAAGAAAGGGAAAAGAAAACACTGTTTTGACCAACACATTAAAGAGAACCAACACTCAGCTGACCTAAAAAACGTGAAAATACTAGAATACTGAAATGTAAAACTAATTGTAAGTAAAACTAACTTATCATAGAAAATTATAAATAACAACACTTTTTGTCGACAGGATTTTCAAATAAACATCCCCTGAAGAAGTTAGAAAAAAGCTAACGAAACGTTGGGAAAACATGGAATAAATTAGGGGCTGACCAATCAGCCCAGTCAAAAACGACATAAACAAATAAAATAAAATAGGAGTACTTTTGGCAGCTTAAGGCTAACATTCTTCATCAGATCCGGAAATTTCTACGTCCAGGTAGCCCGCACTCTGTTGACTTTAGAAGGCAGATATATGTGTGTCTGTTGGCCTGTCTGTATGCGTTTTATGTTTTCCGCACAATAGTTGTCGTTTGTCGTCAAAAAAAGTTATATACGCACATACCCCATATAAAATAAAAAACAACATCATCTTCTGTCGTTTAAAAGAAAAAGGAAAATTAAATTACATCAAACAATTAACTAAATAGAAGAAAAAACCCATACAAAACAAATGGAGAAAAACAAGCAAACCATAACTTAAAGACAACCAACTTCCTAAGAATGCAAAAATCTTAGTGATGATGAAGAAAATGAATTAAAACACAAGAAGTTAACAACACATAAGCGCAAAAAATACATCAAATAAAATACCCGCGTTAACAGAGGTAACGCAAAATAAATCTCGTTTTAGTGCATTAGTTTCCCTTCCCCCACCCTTTACTTATCTCCCAAAGCATATCAATAATTCCGTGACGTCGGAATAAAACAGGGTTTTTTTTTCAAAAAAAAAATAATTTTTAACATAATCTCCTTTTCGCTCAATGTTTTCCAATTTTTGTATCCCTTCCAAAAATATGATTTTTCGAGGTCCATAACATAGACATTTGTGTGATTAATAATTTCATCGTTTGATCTAAATCTCTTTCCACTGAGACATTTAGTTAGGTTTGGAAATAGGAAATAGCCACTGGGGGCTAAGTCCGAAGAATATGGCGGATGAGGTACCAATTCGTAACCCTATTTATGCAATTTTGCTGTACACCCATGCATTATCTTGATGAAAAAAACTTCTTCTTGGACATATGGAGTCGTTTTTTTTAAATCCTCGTTTAATCGGTCCAATAAGTTGGCATAATATTCGCCGTTTATTGTTTTCCTATGTTGAAGGTAATCGATGTGGATTATCCTGCTTGCATCCCGAAAAACTGTTCACATCACCTTATTGGCTGCAATCTTGCAAACAGCTTTCTTAACGCCAACTGATCATGTAAAATCGAAACCACAGTTTGGTTTTGTGCTAGTGCAGTCTTTTGTTCCAATGGCCTCTTGGTTACCTTCTGATCTGACTTATGCGCAGACAGTCCACCTTTAATTTTGTCTGAGCTGTGGCAATATATACCTTCTGGTAAATGTTGTAATCGGCGCCGTTAGATTTATTTTTATATACAATGTTAAATTTGTCTTTTATTTTGGTTTTTTCGTGCTAAAAAAGTTATTTATTATGTTCGTCGATATTATAGCTAATGGATATTTATCTTTATTGTAGACGTCGGAGTTACAAACTCTTTTAGCGAATCCAGGAACATAGGTTGTTGATATGTAAATGTTCTGTACCTGCTCCTTGTTATTTACTGTTTGTTTTCCTTTTAATTGCTGTCAAATTCGTTCGATTAGTTCCTATGTTTGTAATATACACCACCTGACCACCTTAATTAGCTTTCCCCAACTATATCTACAATTTTGCGTCAATGCTTGCACACGAACACACTTTTTGGTGTGTGTAAGCAGGCTTTTGTTCTTAAGATGGCTACAGGCTGGCGTATGTACCCTCTCACTCGCTTTGTCACTACCAACATTGTAATAAACAATTCACTTGGTATCCATACTCCATACGATTTAGTTGCTCTTAATAAGGCGCTGCTCAAATTGTTCTATTTCAATAAAAAAAAGAAAAAATAAATCTTTTTCCACAAACTTCTTATTTGTTGTGTTTCTTTTCCTTGCTTCCTTTCGGCGAACAATCGCCTTAGCAATTTTTCAAGCCCCTGGCAATATTTTCGGCTTAGAGCATGTTCAACACAAAACTGCAAGAGAATCGTAAAACTTATCTAGCATTTTTCATCAACACTAATTGACATTTCATTGGTCCTTCGAACCGGATTTGTACAGCAGCTGTGAGATGTCTATAAAGGAGGACTACCATCCAACATCATCACACCGTCCTCTCATCAGAGATAACAAACATAAATGCATCCAACCGAGGAAATAAAAGGTCAGTTTTCATATTGCCGAGCAAATATATATGTGAAATGAAACAAAAATTTACTTTCAGCCAAAATAATAGTTTGCCGATTAAACTACTTAATTAAGTCATACACAATTAAGCTTAGATATGAAATGTTAATTATTTAACACATTTCCAATAATCCCACTATTCAAGCCATGGCGGCAAGGCTTAACAAAAAACCATCGATGGCGGCGCGCTACCGATTTCACTTTTAGTTCTGTATGTTGATCAGTCTGGTTCCAATGTTATTTATGGCCTGTTTCTCAATGTCGAAAGAACGCATTCTTCACGAAAGAAATATGATTTGGGTTTCTCTCATCACATTCTATGCGAACGATGACTCGAACGACAAAGCGAAAGAATACGTAACACTTTTCTCACAAAAAGCTGCTCTCAAACGAGTTGTCAACTCTGCGAAGCAAAGGTCAAAATCGGTCACTTGCTATTTGGCTTTAGCCTGAAAAAATATAGGTAAAAAAGAAAGTTGCGTTTTGCTGTAAAAAAATTTTTGTTTGGAATAATTTGTTTGTTTTGTTTTGAAAAATTTGTTTGATTGTTTTGTTTATCTGTTAGTCTTTTTTAAATATTGTTCTGTGTTCGTTGGCATGTTTGTATTTGCGTCTTTACAATTTAGTAGTTTTTTTAGAAATGTGGATATGGCAACTCAGTTACGTAACATACAAATATTGGCTCATTGTACTGATATAAAGTGCAGCAAATGCGACAATGTGCAAATAAGTCAACTAAGAAGTTGCATATAAACGACAATAATCAACTAAAGAATTAAACGAATAAAACTGTATGCTTATTATAAGTATTTAAAACCACATATCTTTTGAACCGAATAAGATAATTGAACAGTTTAAACAGCATTTGATAGATAACTGTTCAGCCTATAAAATGAGCGTTTGGAAAGGGTGCTACGCTCTGTAGGGGCCTAATTATGGGTTATCAAAGTTAAAATTAGTAGAAAAATCAATTTTATGGTAACTAAAAAAAATTATTTTTAAATTTTTAGATTGTTTTTGTTTTTTTTCTTTAGGGTTTTATGTTTTAAATTATTACCCAACAAATTAAAAAAAAAATATTTTTTTTTTAAATTTATTTTTTCAATTTTCTGTAAAATATTCATCACAGTTCGTAAGAGAAGGTATATCTAAAAGACTAACCATTTCTAAACTATAATTATTTCTAACTCTATTCTTGACTTCACATGCCGCAGGGAAGAAATAAGTGGATCGGAAGATGCTGCCAACATGTTGAAGAGGTCCTCATTTTGCCTTACTCTTGATGCTTTGAATGTGTTCTGCAATCTATATTTTTTATAAAATTTGTTAAGAGACTCCTGTGCTTCTTCAGAAAGCTCTCCAATTGGCAAAGACTGGTACTCAATTATATCTTTGCCATGCGCCAATATTTTATGGACGGGCGGGGTCAACTTCTTCTGTGGATACATTTCTGCTAAAAGAGATGCAGTTTTCGACGCATATTCTCCATATTTTGTAGAATTGACATTTTCTTTGCAGTTTAAAACATCTAAGATCGTTCCCAATCTTTTCACGATTTGATTGTAAATTCCAGTGATTCTAGTTACTGCCTCATCATTTTCAAAAAATCTCCTAGAAGTGTTTCCATCGTTTGAGATACCGTATCCGTGCTTGGGACAGTCTACTTTTAGTCCAACTTGTTTAAAAAAGTATCCTGTATTTGCTTCTTTCTGATCTTTTCCTTATCCTTTATTGATGTATTTTCATCGAAGTTTTCCTCCTCTTGTGGTAGGGTATACGCCAGTTTTAGCAGGAATTCCATACACCTTATCCTTGCGTGCAATGGTGACATTCCATATTCGTAAAACTCCTCATTTGTAGAATCGTTTAAATTACCAAAGTTCTTCTGACTCTTTTTGCAAATCGGGCATGACATTGTTGAGGTTGCTCCTGTCAGTTCGTTTACGACTTTTCCGTCAACCATGGTCAGATGGAACTCGTAATTGCATTCAATATATTTTCCTTCTCCAATTTGCAGCTTTGTAGGCTTAATCTTGCTTATTTGTTCTTCAATGTCCTTCACCGTGGTCCTTATGAGTTCTGCCGATTCCCTGAACACTGAAACATTATTGGTCGGCAATAATGCACTGATGACGGACGTGGATTTTTCCAGTGTAGGGAAACATCAGATTTAAGCCGCAAAGGAACAACAGATGCCATAAACATATTTCCGTCCGATATTGTAGCGTCATCGGAAGATATCCTTTGCTTCTAAACGCTTTGTCCGGATGATCCATCGCAGCCCCATTTGCTGATCAATGTCAACTTCTCAGGAAGAATTATCACCTCATTTTCAGGAAGACTCTCCAACAACCGTTTTGCTGTATGGCCCATGAGATCCTGCAGATTGGCTTTCGCAGAGACTTCCGTAAACTCCGTATGCAGTGGTCGTGAATTTATTTTGGCTTGCGTAATATGCTTGTATCCGGGTAAAACGTCAGCGCCGTGTCGCGTTAAAGATGTCCGTAGTTTCTCATATTTCTCTTTGGAAAGTTCTAAGTCCATAAACAAGGCCAAGGCTTCTTCGGATCCATACTTTTTAATGTGTGCGTTTGTGGGCGTGGGAATGCTTTCCTTAATCCTTTTTAGTCGCAGTGGGCTTGCATCAGCAACAGATTTGGTTATCTGCGACCTAACTCTTTCACTATCCTTTGTAAATTTAATAGACAGCGCGTCCGATAATTGCTTCGTGGTGAAGTCATTGGTGGCATCGGCAAGTTTCCTCTTCCTTGTGAAAATTGAACACTCCTCAATACTTTTTTTTGGCCTTCCTTTTGCTCCTCTGGTTGATGTGGTGGGTTTATCTACTGCCAATATATCCAGGATGGTGTCTTCATTAAGCCAGTCCTCGTATTTGGAGTTAAAGTTCTGAATGGTTCGATTAGATTTCACCCATTTTGCCTTAATATTTGCATATATCAGATAAAATTTATTTTTTATAATTTCGCTTCTCTCAATATTTCCGTATAAGCTATCAAGTTCTTCTAAAGCAGCTTCCGTGAAAAAAATTGGTGTGGTTGACTTTCTATACAGTTCAAATAATTTAAAATTGTTCAACGCCATGTTTTCAGTACTTAAATTGTTTAATGGTTTCAGTAATTGTTGCGCCAACTTTCAGTCGTAGAGTAATCCAGGCATTATCCTTATTTTGCAATATATAGGCTTATGCTACCATGCCTAAAAATAAAAATAGGGACCATAAGTCAATATTGTTCTTGACCATTTGTACGCCAAAGTATTGTTTAAGTGAGGTACGTACCTGCTAATTTCAATGAGTAGTTTTTTTCAAACTATTAGATCAAACTACTGTCAGTCAAAACATATAAGGGATGGACGCCATACAATTTCTGCAACCATGTCTTTTTAACCTTTTTTACCTCTAGAAGCCAAACGGGCACGTACGGGCAGCTAAAATTTTTGAATTTTGAAATAATCAATGAACAGGTTTTGCAAATATGGCAAATATAGAAAAATATAGATTTTTTTTTTATTTTCCGTCAAAGTTGAAAAATAGTGAAAAAACGGATAGTTTTTAAATAGTGATTTACCAGGAGAAACACAAAGCAAACAGTTAATTTTTTTATCATTATACATTTAATAAATACATCAATCAATACAAACAAAAAATAAGGCGATTCGTTACCTATTTTTCGTGATATTACACCTGAAATCGCAACAAATTCACTAAAAATTGTGTGTTTTTTTGAAAACCGAAAGTCGGTCAACTTTGAACGGCTATATCTTCTAAACTAAAAATGTGATATTATTAAGAGTGGCAGATTTGAAATCGTTGAAAAGTTTCCTATAACATGGGTTTATTCAAAACTTCGTCGGCGCTCATCAAAATTTTGATTTTTGCAACCTCGTTTGCTCTACGGGCGCTACTGTGCGACGTTTAAGTTATGTATTTTAGCCGAGTTCTAGCTCTGCTATGCCCTTTCAGCGTGTTGCAGTAGGCTCCGTCCGGTTGATTAAGAAATTGGTATGTAGTAATTTTTGCGGAGATGAAAGTCGCAAGGCCAGTGTAGGTGTGGCGATTAACCTTATTGTCTATTGAACATTGTTTAGCTCAAAGACCACAAATAAATTTGGGATCCAGGCAAACGCTCCGAGAATCAAAGGACGGAAAACCTAACAAAGGTGCAGCGAACATATTTGGCAAGTATATTTTTCAAATAATATGTAAATAATGTAAACAATTGCATGACATATAAGATGTAAAACATGGTACTTGATGAGTCTTGCCAACTAAAATAATGTAATCTCTTACTTTTGTTAGTGAAATCCGGATCGAATCGGCCTTCCTTTTGCTCCTCTGGTTGATGTGGTGGGTTTATCTACTGCCAATATATCCAGGATGGTGTCTTCATTAAGCCAGTCCTCGTATTTGGAGTTAAAGTTCTGAATGGTTCGATTAGATTTCACCCATTTTGCCTTAATATTTGCATATATCAGATAAAATTTATTTTTTATAATTTCGCTTCTCTCAATATTTCCGTATAAGCTATCAAGTTCTTCTAAAGCAGCTTCCGTGAAAAAAATTGGTGTGGTTGACTTTCTAAACAGTTCAAATAATTTAAAATTGTTCAACGCCATGTTTTCAGTACTTAAATTGTTTAATGGTTTCAGTAATTGTTGCGCCAACTTTCAGTCGTAGAGTAATCCAGGCATTATCCTTATTTTGCAATATATAGGCTTATGCTACCATGCCTAAAAATAAAAAATAAAAATAGGGACCATAAGTCAATATTGTTCTTGACCATTTGTACGCCAAAGTATTGTTTAAGTGAGGTACGTACCTGCTAATTTCAATGAGTAGTTTTTTTCAAACTATTAGATCAAACTACTGTCAGTCAAAACATATAAGGGATGGACGCCATACAATTTCTGCAACCATGTCTTTTTAACCTTTCTTACCTCTAGAAGCCAAACCGGCACGTACGGGCAGCTAAAATTTTTGAAATAATCAATGAACAGGTTTTGCAAATATGGCAAATATAGAAAAATATAGATTTTTTTTTTATTTTCCGTCAAAGTTGAAAAATAGTGAAAAAACGGATAGTTTTTAAATAGTGATTTACCAGGAGAAACACAAAGCAAACAGTTAATTTTTTTATCATTATACATTTAATAAATACATCAATCAATACAAACAAAAAATAAGGCGATTCGTTACCTATTTTTCGTGATATTACACCTGAAATCGCAACAAATTCACTAAAAATTGTGTGTTTTTTTGAAAACCGAAAGTCGGTCAACTTTGAACGGCTATATCTTCTAAACTAAAAATGTGATATTATTAAGAGTGGCAGATTTGAAATCGTTGAAAAGTTTCCTATAACATGGGTTTATTCAAAACTTCGTCGGCGCTCATCAAAATTTTGATTTTTGCAACCTCGTTTGCTCTACGGGCGCTACTGTGCGACGTTTAAGTTATGTATTTTAGCCGAGTTCTAGCTCTGCTATGCCCTTTCAGCGTGTTGCAGCGTGTTGCAGTAGGCTCCGTCCGGTTGATTAAGAAATTGGTATGTAGTAATTTTTGCGGAGATGAAAGTCGCAAGGCCAGTGTAGGTGTGGCGATTGACCTTATTGTCTATTGAACATTGTTTAGCTCAAAGACCACAAATAAATTTGGGATCCAGGCAAACGCTCCGAGAATCAAAGGACGGAAAACCTAACAAAGGTGCAGCGAACATATTTGGCAAGTATATTTTTCAAATAATATGTAAATAATGTAAACAATTGCATGACATATAAGATGTAAAACATGGTACTTGATGAGTCTTGCCAACTAAAATAATGTAATCTCTTACTTTTGTTAGTGAAATCCGGATCGAATCGGCCTTCCTTTTGCTCCTCTGGTTGATGTGGTGGGTTTATCTACTGCCAATATATCCAGGATGGTGTCTTCATTAAGCCAGTCCTCGTATTTGGAGTTAAAGTTCTGAATGGTTCGATTAGATTTCACCCATTTTGCCTTAATATTTGCATATATCAGATAAAATTTATTTTTTATAATTTCGCTTCTCTCAATATTTCCGTATAAGCTATCAAGTTCTTCTAAAGCAGCTTCCGTGAAAAAAATTGGTGTGGTTGACTTTCTATACAGTTCAAATAATTTAAAATTGTTCAACGCCATGTTTTCAGTACTTAAATTGTTTAATGGTTTCAGTAATTGTTGCGCCAACTTTCAGTCGTAGAGTAATCCAGGCATTATCCTTATTTTGCAATATATAGGCTTATGCTACCATGCCTAAAAATAAAAATAGGGACCATAAGTCAATATTGTTCTTGACCATTTGTACGCCAAAGTATTGTTTAAGTGAGGTACGTACCTGCTAATTTCAATGAGTAGTTTTTTTCAAACTATTAGATCAAACTACTGTCAGTCAAAACATATAAGGGATGGACGCCATACAATTTCTGCAACCATGTCTTTTTAACCTTTTTTACCTCTAGAAGCCAAACGGGCACGTACGGGCAGCTAAAATTTTTGAATTTTGAAATAATCAATGAACAGGTTTTGCAAATATGGCAAATATAGAAAAATATAGATTTTTTTTTTATTTTCCGTCAAAGTTGAAAAATAGTGAAAAAACGGATAGTTTTTAAATAGTGATTTACCAGGAGAAACACAAAGCAAACAGTTAATTTTTTTATCATTATACATTTAATAAATACATCAATCAATACAAACAAAAAATAAGGCGATTCGTTACCTATTTTTCGTGATATTACACCTGAAATCGCAACAAATTCACTAAAAATTGTGTGTTTTTTTGAAAACCGAAAGTCGGTCAACTTTGAACGGCTATATCTTCTAAACTAAAAATGTGATATTATTAAGAGTGGCAGATTTGAAATCGTTGAAAAGTTTCCTATAACATGGGTTTATTCAAAACTTCGTCGGCGCTCATCAAAATTTTGATTTTTGCAACCTCGTTTGCTCTACGGGCGCTACTGTGCGACGTTTAAGTTATGTATTTTAGCCGAGTTCTAGCTCTGCTATGCCCTTTCAGCGTGTTGCAGCGTGTTGCAGTAGGCTCCGTCCGGTTGATTAAGAAATTGGTATGTAGTAATTTTTGCGGAGATGAAAGTCGCAAGGCCAGTGTAGGTGTGGCGATTGACCTTATTGTCTATTGAACATTGTTTAGCTCAAAGACCACAAATAAATTTGGGATCCAGGCAAACGCTCCGAGAATCAAAGGACGGAAAACCTAACAAAGGTGCAGCGAACATATTTGGCACGTATATTTTTCAAATAATATGTAAATAATGTAAACAATTGCATGACATATAAGATGTAAAACATGGTACTTGATGAGTCTTGCCAACTAAAATAATGTAATCTCTTACTTTTGTTAGTGAAATCCGGATCGAATCGTGAGAGAAAAAAAAATTATTATTTGAATTTTTAAATTAACATTGAAAAATCTCTTGATTTGAAATTTGTGAAAATTATAGAGGTATACGGTTCAAAACGGTTGGTAGTGTCCGATCCGAGGATATTTTAAAAAAGGAACCAGGTAAAGAGTAGCAAGATTAGGTTGAAATGGGCGATCGATATCCAGTTTTATTTTATAGGTCGACAATGTAACAAACTTCGTTGGCGCAGCGGGAATGCATAAAGGGGACCGCCAGGAGTACTTTTGACAGCTTATTCACCAGAGCCGGAAATTTCTACGTCCAGGTAGCCCGCACTCTGTTGACTTTAGAAGGCAGGAATCACATCTTTCACAAACAATCTATGGAAGTTAGGTTTAAAGAGCTTTCTACCATATTACCTCGCAATGAGTCCTGTGTGAACTCCAAACCCTATACGGCTAGTGAAGATCCAAACTCAAAAGTTGCAAGTAAAATATTTGCCCACTTACCTACTGAATCACCCGTTTATCCAAGAAATGACAGCAACAATCAACAGCTCAACGCTAATAGTTTTCAGCACATTATTACAAACCCAAATCACGACCTTAAGAACGTGTCCATCGACATTCGTCACAAACATTCCGCTTAAATGTTGAGCAAAGGACCTCATCGCCAGATATCTAATCACCAAATCGTGAGTTATGTTTGTCTGTCGGCCTGTCTGTATGCGTTTTATGTTTTCCGCACAATAGTTGTCGTTTGTCGTTAAAAACAAAGTTTTATGTATACGTCGTCTGTCGTTTAAAAGAAAAAGAAAAATTTAATTACATCAAACAATTAACTAAATAGAAGAAAAAACCCATACAAAACAAATGGAGAAAAACAAGCAAACCATAACTTAAAGACAACCAACTTTCTAAGAATGCAAAAATCTTAGTGCGGTAAGAAAAATAATTAAAACACAAGAAGTTAACAACACATAAGCGCAAAACATACATCACATAAAATATCAGCGTTTACATATACAACGCAAAAAAAAAATCTTGTTATAGTGCACTAGTTTCCTTCCCCTATCCTTTACTTATATACCAAAGCATATCAATAATTCCGTGACGTCGGAATAAAACAGGGTTTTTGCAAAAAAAAAATCTCATTTTCGCTCAATGCACTTAGTCCAACGTTTTTCCGATTTTTGTATTCCTCCAAAAAAATAGGATTTTTCTAGGTCCATAATATAGACATTTGTCTGATCAATAATTTCATCGTTGGATCTGAAAATCTTTCCACCGAGCCATTTAGTTAGGTTTTGGAATAGGAAATAGCCACTGGGTGCTAAATCCGGAGAATATGGCGGATGAGGTACCAATTCGTAACCATATTTATGAAATTTTGCTGTACACGTGTGCACCCATGCATTATCTTGATAAAAAGAAACTTTTTTTCTTGGCCATATGGGGTCGTTATTTTTAAATCCTCGTTTAATCGGTCCAATAAGTTGGCATAATATTCGCCGTTTATTGTTTTCCACTGTTGAAGGTAATCGATGTAGATTATCCTGCATGCATCCCGAAAAACTGTTCACATCACCTTATTGGCTGCAATCTTGCTTTCTTAACCCCAACTGATCATGTAAAATCGAAACCACACTGCCATATGAAATGCGTATGCACGCTCTTTTACTCTTTGTCCAGAAAGTTCAGCGTCATTTGTACTTTTGGGACCACAACGAAAGTCAGTGAACCTTTTCTAACCATTGAAATCGATGGGTCTTTTCCTTGGTTTCATTGACGTTTTTTTCTGCAAAAAATAGTGTTTAATGTACACCACACTACTATTTACTACGTCATTGAAGTTTGGTTTGGTTTTGTACTAGTGCAGTCTTTTGTTCCAATGGCATCTTGGTTACCTTCTGATCTGACTTATGCGCAGACAGTCCAAGCTTTAATTTTGTCTGAGCTGTGCTAATATATACACTCCTTCTGGCAAATGTTGGACTCGTCGCCGTTAGATTTATTTTTATATACAATGTTAAATTTGTCTTTCATTTTGGCTTTGTCGTGCTAAAAAAGTTATTTATTATGTTCGTCGATATTATAGCTAATGGATATTTATCTTTATTGTAGACGTCGGAGTTACAAACTCTTTTAGCGAATCCAGGAACATAGGTGGTTGATATGTAAATGTTCTGCACCTGCTCCTTGTTATTTATCGCTTGTTTTCCTTTTACATGCTGTCAAATTCGTTCGATTAGTTCCTATAATCCCAGTTCCATAATCCCAAATACACCACCTGACCACTTTAATTAACTTTCCCAAACTATACCTACAATTCTGCGTCAAAGCTTGCACACGAACACACTTTTTGGTGTGTGTAAGCAGGCTTTTGTTCGTAAGATGGCTACAAGCTGGCATATGTACTCTCTCCCTCGCTTTGTCACCACCAACATTGTAATAAACCATTCACTTGGTATCCAAACTCCATACGATTCAGTTGCTCTTAAACAGGCGCTGCTCAAATTGTTCTATTTCAATAAAGAAAAAAGTTCAATCTGTATCCACAAACTTCTTATTTGTTGTATTTCTTTTCATTGCATCCTTTCGGCGAACAATCGCATGAGCAATATTTTCAAGCCCCTGGCAATATTTTCGGCTTACAGCGTTTTCAACACAAAACCATTTTCGCTGCAGGAGAGTCTTCTTATCTAATATTTTTCTTCAAAACTAATTGACATTTCATTGGTCCTTCGAACCGGATTTATGCAGCAGCTCTGAGATGTCTATAAAGGAGGACTACCATCCAACATCATCACACCGTCCTCACATCAGTCAGTTTTCATAATGCCGAGCAAATATATATGTGAAATGAAACAAAAATTTACTTTCAGCCAAAATAATAGTGTGCCGATTTAACTACTTAATTAAGTCAGATACAATTAAGCTTTGATATGAAATGTTAAATATTTAACATATTTCTCATAATCTTACTATTTGAGCAAGGCTTAACAAAAAACCATCGATGGCGGCGCTCTACAGATTTCACTTTTAGTTCTGTATGTTGGTCATTCAATCTGTTTTGTCGCTATTGTTCCAATGTTATTTACGGCCTGTTTCTCAATGTCAAAAGAACGCATTCTTCACGAAAGAAAAATGATTTGGGCTTCTCTCATCACATTCTATGCGAACGATGACCCGAACGACAAGGCGAAAGAATACGTAACACTTTTCTCACCAAAAACTGTTCTCGAATGACTTGTCAACTCTGCGAAGCAAATGTCAAAATCGGTCACTTGCTATTTTGCTTTAGCCTGAAAAAAAATATAGAGAAATAAGAAAGAAAGCTGCGTTTTGCTGTGAAAAAATTCTTTGTTTGGAATAATTTGTATGTTTTGTTTTGCAAAATATGTTTGATTGTTTTGTTTATCTGTTTGTCTTTTTTTAATTTTTTTCTGTGGTAGTTTTTTTTAAGAAATGTGGATATGGCAACTCAGTTACGTAACATACAATAATTGGCTTACGTAAGAGCAGACGAACAAAAGGTTTCGCTTTTGAGAAACGCAAAGTAAGACGAATTCAAATGACACGCATGTTTTCGTTCAACGAAGAGAAACAAGTGGAAGTGATTCGACCAAAGAAACAGATGGAACAGCAAACATAATATCATTGTATTGGTATAAAGTGCAGCAAATGCGACAATGTGCAAATAAGTCAACTAAGCAATTGCATATAAACGTCAATAATTAACTAAAGAATTAAACAAATAAAACTGTATACTTATTATAAGTATTTAAACCACATAATATTTATATATATTTCCATCAACATTCTCCCCTTAAACTCATGTTCTTTAATGTGGCAGATATGTTTAAGGACGGCCTATCGTTTAAGGTAGTATGTATTTTAGTCGCGTTCTATCTCTGCTATGCCCTTACAGCTATGCCCGTGTTGCTGTAGGCTTCGTCCGGTTGATTAAGCAATTGATAGATAGCAATTGTAGCGAATATGACTGTCCCAAGGCCAGTGTAGGTGTGGCGATTGACCTTATTGTCCATTGAACATTGTGTAGCTCAAAGACCACAAATAAATTTGGGATCCAGGCAAACGCTCCGATAATCGGAACGTTACCTGCCGGGAGTCTCTTGGTCTTGCACCCAAAAAATACGATTCTGGAATGTTTCGGTCCTAGTATTGTTTAAAGGCCGGAAAACCTAACAAAAGGTGCAGCGAACATATTTGGCAAGTAGATTTTTCAAATAATATGCAAATAATGTAAACAAATGCATGACATATAAGATGTAAAAAATGGTAAAGGGTGTTTTTTATTGGGGTATAGAACTTTATGTTGGCATCACTTTTTTAACTGGCGGCCATTTTGTCAGCTGTCAAGTGATTAATATTTAGTTTGGTTTGCCATTTCATCATGAACAGGTTGACAAAAGAACAACGCTTGCAAAATGGGCCGAAAATGAGATTCATCTCGATGCTGATTTTCATCACAAAATTTTGTTCAGTGATGAGGCTCATTTTTGGTTGAATGGCTACGTCAACAAGCAAAATTGCCGCATTTGGAGTGAAGAGAATCCACATGAGACCCTTGAGACGCCATTACATCCACAAAAACTGACTGTTTGGTGTGCTCTATGGGCTGGTGGAGTCATTGGGCCATACTTCTTCCGAAATAATGCTGGAGAGTCAGTTACCGTTAATGGAGACCGGTATAGAGCCATGATAACCGACTATTTTGTTCCCGAATTGGATGGCATGAATGTGGATGAGTTGTGGTTCCAACAAGACGGCGCTACATGCCACACAGCGCACGTCACAATCGAATTATTGAAGGAAACATTCGATGAGCGCATTATTTCGCGGAATGGACCTGTCAATTGGCCACCAAGATCGTGTGATTTGACACCATTGGATTATTTTCTTTGGGGATATGTGAAGTCGCTCGTCTACGCCAACAAACCAGAAACGTTAGGGGACTTGGAAGCCAACATTCGTGGCGTTATTGCCAACATACGGCCCCATATGCTCGAAAAAGTGGTTGAAAATTGGACCTGTAGAATTGGCTTTATTCGAGCCAGCCGCGGCGGCCACATGCCCAAAATCATATTTAAACATTAATGGCATAAAATTATCCTTCCAATAAAGCCAAATTGATGGACATTAATACGATTTTCTTGTGTTTTATTTCAATTCGAAGTTCTATACCTCAATAAAAAACACCCTTTACTTGATGAGTCTTGCCAACTAAAATAATGTAATCTCTTACTTTTGTTAGTGAAACCCGGGTCGAATCGTGAGAGTATAAATACTTGTTATTTTAATTTTTAAATTAACATTAAAAAATCTCTCGATTTGAAATTTGTGAAAATTATAGAGGTATACGGTTTGAAACGGTTGGTAGTGTCCGATCCGAGGATATTTTAAAAAAAGGAACCAGGTAAAGAGTAGCTAGATTAGGTTGAAATGGGCGATCGATATCCAGTTTTATTTTATAGGTCGACAATGGAACAAACTTCGTTGGCGCAGCGGAAATGCATAAGGGGAACGCCAGGAGTACTTTTGACAGCTTAAGGCTAACATTATTCACCAGACCCGGAAATTTCTACGTCCAGGTAGCCCGCACTCTGTTGACTTTAGAAGGCAGGAACCACATCTTTCACAAACAATCTATGGAAGTTAGGTTTAATGAGCTTTCTACCATATTACCTCGCAATGAGTCCTGTGTGAACTCCAAACCCTATACGGCTAGTGAAGATCCAAACTCAAAATTTGCAAGTAAAATATTTGCCCACTTACTTACCGAATCACCCGTTTATCCAAGACATGACAGCAACAATCAACAGCTCAACGCTAATAGTTTTCAGCACATGATTACAAACCCAAATCACGACCTTAAGAACGTGTCCATCGACATTCGTCACAAACATTCCGCTTAAATGTTAAGCAAAGGACCTCATCGCCAGATATCTAATCACCAAATCGTGAGTTATGTTTGTCTGTCGGCCTGTCTGTAGGCGTTTTATGTTTTCCGCACAATAGTTGTCGTTTGTCGTTAAAAAAAAGTTTTTTTATACGTCGTCTGTCGTTTAAAAGAAAAATTCAATTACATCAAACAATTAACTAAATAGAAGAAAAAACCCATACAAAACAAATGGAGAAAAACAAGCAAACCATAACTTAAAGACAACCAACTTCCTAAGAATGCAAAAATCTTAGTGATGATGAAGAAAATGAATTAAAACACAAGAAGTTAACAACACATAAGCGCAAAAAATACATCAAATAAAATACCCGCGTTAACAGAGGTAACGCAAAATAAATAAATCTCGTTTTAGTGCACTAGTTTCCCTTCCCCCACCCTTTACTTATCTACCAAAGCATATCAATAATTCCGTGACGTCGGAATAAAACAGGTTTTTTGCAAAAAAAAATCTTTTCGCTCAATGCACTCAGTCCAACGTTTTTCCGATTTTTGTATTCCTTCAAAAAAAAGGATTTTTCTAGGTCCATAATATAGACATTTGTGTGATCAATAATTTCATCGTTGGATCTGAAAATCTTTCCACCGAGCCATTTAGTATAGAAAATAGCCACTGGGTGCTAAATCCGGAGAATATGGCGGATGAGGTACCAATTCGTAACCATATTTATGAAATTTTGCTGTACACGTGTGCACCCATGCATTATATTGATGAAAAAGAACTTTTTTTCTTGGCCATATGGGGTCGTTTTCTTAAATCCTCGTTTAATCGGTCTAATAAGTTGGCATAATATTCGCCGTTTATTATTTTTCCTGAGTTGAAGATAATCGGTCCATAACTTAATGCCGTGGAATTTGGTAGAGATTGGTTTCTTCTATTAAAAAATTTATTAATTTTACGTAAGTGTAATTATAAAAAACCTCTACGGTATCTTTTCAGGAAATTGGCGAAAAACTAATAGTATTTCTACCACTTTTTACTGGGTTAACAGATCGAATTTAAATATCGATTTAATGGTTGCAACAGCTTCCAATGATATCTATATTGCTTAAAGGCTTAAATCTGGTTTAGTAAAAACTCTCGGACGGACACCAAATTTGCACCATCGACAGAAATTCTAAGCTGAAAAGCACTTGTTATCCAAACTCCATACGATTCAGTTTTTCTTGATATGGCGCTGCTCAAATTGTTCTATTTCAATAAAGAAAAGAAAAATTCAAACTGTATCCAAAAACTTCTTATTTGTTGTGTTTCTTTTCGTTGCTTCCTTTCGGCGATCAATCTTATAAGCAATATTTTCAAACCCCATTTCGCTGCAGGAGAATCCACAAACTTATTCAGCATTTTTTTTCACAACTACTTGACATTTCATTGGTCCTTCGAACCGGATTTGTGCAGCAGCTGTGAGATGTCTATAAAGCAAGACTACCATTCCAACATCACCACAACGTCCTCACACCAGAGATTACAAAAAGAAATGCATCAAACCGATGAAATAAATGGTCAGTTTGTGTTTTGTTCAAAACAAAGCAACGTTTATCGCAAAACCATTGCACATGTGATAAACTGACGCAATCACTCATTAACTTAATGCCGTAGAATTTGGTTGAGATGGTTTTCTTTTATTATTTTGCATAAGTGTAATTATTAAAATCACCTACGGTACCCTTTCAGGAAATTAGTGAAAAAAATAATAATATTTCTACCGCTTCTTGATGGCTTAACAGATCGAATATATTTATCGATGGAACAGCTTCCAGCGATATCCATATTGCCTAATGACTTAAATCTAGTTTAGTAACAACTCTCGCACGGACACCAAAGTTGCACCATCGTTAGAAATTTTGATTCTAAGCACAATAGGACTTGTTATCCAAACTCCATACGATTCAGTTTTTCTTGATATGGCGCTGCTCAAATTGTTCTATTTAATAAAGAAAAGAAAAATTTAATCTGTATCCACAAATTTCTTATTTATTGTATTACTTTTCCTTACTTCCTTTCGGTGAACAATCGTATTAGCAATATTTTTAATCCCCTGGCAATATTTTCGGCTTACAGCATGTTCAACACAAAACCCTTTTCGCTGCAGGAGAATTCACAAACTTATTTAGCATATTTTATCACAACTAATTGGCATTTCATGGTCCTTCGAACCGGATTTGTGCAGCAGCTGTGAGATGTCTATAAAGGAGGACTAACATATCAACATCATCAAACCGTCCTCACACCAGAGATTCCAAACAGAAATGCATCCAAATGAGTAAATAAATGGCCAGTTTGTGTTTTGTTTAGAAAAATAACGGTTATCGTAAAACCATTGCACAGTGTAATGAACTGACGTAATCGGTTTTTAATTTAATGCCGTGAAATTTGGAAGAGATTATTTTCTTTTATTTTTTTTCATTTTGCGTCAGTCAGTCTCTCTGTGACAGTAATTCTGAACAGACGTAAACTATGTAAAACAAAACTTAAAATTTTTGTGAAACAACACAAAACCGCAAACCTATCTAGCAACAAATTAATCCACTCTACTCATTGCATTTTACCATTAGTGCACACAATCCACTGTGCTGGTGTAGCAGCATGAATAGTGGACCAAAAAAACAAAGAAAGTGAAGTTAACGACACTAGCTGGCAGGTAGCATTTTTAACCATTGAAATCGATGGCGCAGAGTCTTTTCCTTGGTTTCATTGACGGTTTTTTCTGCAAAAAATAATGTTTCATGAACACTACACTACTATTTACTACGTCATTGAAGTTTGGTTTGGTTTTGTACTAGTGCAGTCTTTTGTTCCAATAGCCTCTTGATTACCTTCTGATCTGACTTATGCGCAGACAGTCCTAGCTTAAATTTTGTCTGAGCTATGCCAATATACACCTTCTGGACTCGTAGCCGTAAGACTTAATTTTGTATACAATGTTAAATTTGTCTTTAATTTTGTTTTGTCGTGTTAAAAAAGTTATTTATTATGTTTGTCGATATTATAGCTAATGGATATTAATCTTTATTGTAGACGTCGGAGTTACAAATTCTTTCAGCGAATCTAGGAACATAGGTTGTTGATATGTATATGTTCTGTACCTGCTCCTTGTTATTTACTGCTTGTTTTCCCTTTACATGCTGTCAAATTCGTTCGATTAGTTCCTATGTTTGTAATATACACCACCTGACCACCTTGATTAGCTTTCCCAAACTATATCTATAATTCTGCGTCAAAGCTTGCACACGAACACACTTTTTGGTGTGTGTAAGCAGGCTTTTGTTCTTAAGATGGCTACAAGCTGGCGTATGTACTCTTTTCCTCGCTTTGTCACTACCAACATTGTAATAAACAATTCACTTGGTATCCAAACTCCATGCGATGCAGTTGCTCTTAATAAGGCGCTGCTCAAATTGTTCTATTTCAATAAAAAAAAGAAAAGTTCAATCTTTACTTCAGCCAAAATAATAGTTTGCCGATTTAACTACTTAATTAAGTCAGATACAATTAAGCTTAGATATGAAATGTTAAATATTTAACACATTTTCTCATAATCTTACTATTTGAGCCATGGCGGCAAGACTTAACAAAAAACCATCGATGGCGCGCGCTAGTTCTGTATGTTGGTCATTCAATCTGTTTTGTCGTTCTTGCTCCAATGTTATATATGGCCTGTTTCTCAATGTCGAATGAACGCATTCTTCACGAAAGAAATATGATTTGGGTTTCTCTCATTACATTCTATGCGAACGATGACCCGAACGACAAGGCGAAAGAACACGTAACACTTTTTTCACAAAAAGCTGTTCTCGAACGAGCTATTTTGCACTTGATAATTTGCTTTAGCGTGAAAAATATAGGTAAATAAGAAAGAAAGCTGCGTTTTGCTGTGAAAAAATTCTTTGTTTGGAATAATTTGTACTCGTATGTTTTGTTTTGAAAAATTTGTTTGATTTTTTTGTTTATCTGTTTGTCTTTTTTTAATTTTTTTCTGTGGTAGTTTTTTTTTAGAAATGTAGATATGGCAACTCAGTTACGTAACATACAATAATTGGCTTATGTAAGAGCAGATGAACAAAAGGTTTCGTTGTTGAGAAAAGCAAATTGAAACGAATTCGAATGACTGACTTTCGTTCACTCATGTTTTCGTTCAACGTAGGTATTAGATTTATTTGAATCAAGTGGAAGTGATTGGGCCAAAGAAACAGATGGAACAGCAAACATAATATCATTGTACTGATATAAATTGCTGCAAATGCGACAATGTGATAATAAGTCAACTAAGCAATTGCATATAAACGACAATAATTAACTAAAGAATTAAACGAATAAAACTGTATACTTATTATATGTACTCGTACTTAAAACCACATAATATTTATTTATATTTCCATCAACATTCTCCCCTTTAACTTATGTTCTTAAATGTGGCAGATAAGTTTAAGGACGGCCTATCGGTTATGGTATGTATTTTAGCCGAGTTATAGCTCTGCTATGGCCTTACAGCGTGTTGCAGTAGGCTCCGTCCGGTTGATTAAGCAATTGATAGATAGTAATTGATGCGAAGATGACTGCCCTAAGGCCAGTGTAGGTGTGGCGATTGACCTTATTATCCACTGAACATTGTTTAGCCCAAAGACAACAAATTAAAAGGGAACCAGGTAAAGAGTAGCTAGATTAGGTTGAAATGGGCGATAGATAGTTTGACAGATATCCAGTTTTATTTTATAGGTCGACAAAGGAACAAACTTCGTTGGCGCAGCGGGAATGCATAAGGGGAACGCCGAGTACTTTTGACAGCTTAAGGCTAACATTATTCACCAGACCCGGAAATTTTTACGTCCAGGTAGCCCGCACTCGGTTGACGTTAGAAGGCAGGAATCACATCTTTCACAAACAATCTATGGAAGTTAGGTTTAAAGAGCTTTCCTTGCAATGAGTCCTGTATGAATTCAAACCCTATACGGCTAGTGAAGATCCAAACTCAAAATTTGCAAGTAAAATATTTGCCCACTTACTTACCGAATCACCCGTTTATCCAAGACATGACAGCAACAATCAACAGCTCAACGCTTATACTTTTTAGCACATCATTACAAACGCGAATCACGATCTCAAAAACATGTCCATCGACAATCGTCACTTATATTGCGGTTAAATGTTAAGCAAAGGACCTCATCGCTAGATCTATGCGTTTTATGTTTTCCGCACAATAGTTGTCGTTTGTCGTTAAAAAAAAGTTATATACGTACATACCACATATAATAAAATACGACATCGTCGTCTGTCGTTTAAAAGAAAAAGGAAAATAAAATTGCATCAATTAACTAAAAAGAAGAAAAAATCCATACAAAATAAATGGAAAAAACAAGCAAACCATAACTTAAAGACAGCCAACTTCCTAAGAATGCAAAAATCTTATTGCGGTAAAAAAATGAATTAAAAAACAAGAAGTGACCAACACATAAGCGCAAAATATACATCAAATCAAATACCCGCGTTAACAAATATAACGCAAAAAAAATAAATCTCGTTTTAGTGCATTAGTTTCCCTTCCCCACCTTTACTTATCTAAGCATATCAATAATTCCGTAACGTCGGAATAAAACAGGTTTTGTTGCAAAAATAAAAAATATTTTTAACATAATCTCCTTTTCGCTCAATGCACTTAGACCAACGTTTTTCCAATTTTTGTATCCCTTCCAAAAAATGGGATTTTTTGAGGTCCATAATATAGACATCAGTTGGAAAAAACATCAGCATCGCTGATAAGCCAAAAAAACAAGGAAAGTGAAGTGACGAAGTGATTTTGCAGGTAGCCAAATCTAGAAACAAACGAAGAAATGAAGATTCCCCAGTTAACAACAACAATAAGAGAATTGCTCTGCATTATGGTCCATCTACTAGTAACAACATGTTTAATATACTACAAAATTATAACGAAGAGGAAAATCATGACGATACTGAAAGCGCTGCTCAAAAACCACCACCTATCATCATCACAGATATAAAACGTATGTTAAACAATATTTCTAATGTATTTATGCCAGAAGAATATTCTTGTAAATCTCTAAGAGGCGGTCAAATAAGGATAATGACAAAATCGGTAGATGTATATAGGACACTAGTTACCCATCTCTATAATAACAAAATTAAGTTTCATACCTACCAATTAAAACAAAAAAGGTCCAACCGAGTTGTGGTTCAAATTTTACATTTCTCAACACCTGCTGACGATATAAAAAGTGTAATCTAGTAATATGGACACTTTGTAAGAGATGTGGTTTACGTATAAAGTCGATTCGAAAAAAGCTCCACTATCCATGTTGTTGTAGCGGTAACTGTGTGCCGGTGTGGCAGCCCTTGGGCGAAGAATTGCTGCTTCGGGTCAATCCGGTCCACTATCCATCTTTTTTGTTGCTGTGGCGCCAAGTCCGAAAAATACGGATGTTCACATTATTAAATACCTGCTCAATGCAATTGTTAAAATAGAACAACCTTTAAAAACTGACGATATTGTACAGAGTCTTAGATGCCAACAATTTGGACACACGAAATCATCATAAAACTGTGTTTAATGCGGCGTAAATCATCCCACTGTACTAAGAATAAAAATGTTCCTCCCCAATGTACCAACTGCCTTAAATATCACCCTTCAAATTATAAAGGTTGTAAAGTATATAAAGAACTCATTGAAAGGAAACGCCAAAACAGAAGGCAGTACAATTAAAGTAATCGGCCAAACTTCAACATGTTTCATGCTCCCAGCTCTAATAGAAACAGTGAGAACATTCCCAATAACTCTTCGAATGCTGAAGTTTGAATGATGTAAGCCCGCAAGGTACATCATTCAGCCAAATAGAAAGTGTATTAAAAAACAAATAGAATTGACAAACACACTGCTTAGCATGATGTTCATTCTCTTGTTAAAGTTATGCAATTAAATCTGAGATTGGCAATATGGAATGCTAATGAGCTTCCGATACACACACGTGAAGTTGAGTTATTTCTTAAAACAAATTACATTGTTTCTTGTTTCTGAGACTTATTTAACGAACCGAACTTATTTTTATTTAAGAGGATACGATCTTGTTCATACAAACCATCCACATAACCGTGCTCACGCAGGCTCTTGTATACTAATAAAAAACACTATTAAGTATGAGATGTTGGACGGAGTTCAACAAAACTATATACTTTACAGGCAACCTGTATTAAAGTTAAATGTGATAACGGTGATATAGTAATTTCTTCAATATATTGTCCACCTCGTCTTTTCATACCATACCAACAATATATAGACTTTTTTATGATGGGCAAGAGATTTATTGTTGGTGTAGATTTTAATTCTAAACACCCTTGTTGGGGCTGAAGGCTCAAAAGGGAGAGAACTATTTATATATAAATGTATATGCCGTGCTAAGTTGTCTACTTTATCGACTGGCTCACCAACATATTGGCCATATTATCCTTGCAAAATTCCATACTTTCTGGACTTTGCCATTTATTCTGGATTCCTTCGGATCGATTGGATATATGCAGTTGCAACGATCTCAGCTCAGATCATTCACCCGTAATTATAAATATATCTAGTGCGATTAACAATATTCACAAAAGTTATAATCTCATAACACCTCAAACAGATGTTGATTCTTTTAAACAACGGTTAAATGCTAATCGTAGTTTAAATGTAAGCCTGAAAACTTGCGGAGAATTGGACGACGCTGTGGAGCACTTCACAAATAGTATACATGAAGCTGCCTTTTTATCAACACCAAGATCTGATAAAGCATTTCAAAGTAATATACAAATATTAAACGAAATCAGGCAACTTTTAAATGCGAAAAGAAGACTTAGAAAAAGGTGACAGATTAGCAGAAGTCATTCCGACAATAGAGTGTTCAATAAAGCTTAGAGACTTAAAGAAAATGCTTGATAAATTTAAAGAGGATTCTACTGCGACGTAATTGGAGAAAATTAACAAATCAATATATGATGAACACCTTTTATGAAAATCTACCAAATGTATTAAACGGCCTGTTAAACGAAGTTCTCTTATTAAAAACATAGATGGATCCTGGTGCAAATATAATAAAAGCACTGCAGAAGCATTTGCACTTTATTTCAACCATTTTAATTCAACTTTTTCGACGATAATAATCAAACGAAGTTGTTTTTGGATACGCCATGTCAAATGGATCTACCACTGTCACATATTTCACCAAATGAAGTGCAGAATCAAAAAATCAAATTATTTTCTTCTTTAACTTTTAACGGTAATCGGAATAGTTAAAAATGGCTAACAACTAAATTGTCGGTTTTGCAATTCAGTAAAATTTTTAACGATAGTCGTTACTGTAAAATCAGTTGTTGTTGTTAAGAAAACAACAAGAAAATTTGTGTTGTTAAGAATTCGATAAACTGTTTTAAACGTTTTTAAAATGTCTTTTGAGTAGTTATATTTGGCATATAATTTGTCGCGGAATGAATCATTTAATCGTGTTCCAACCGTTAATAGCGATATTTAGATAGCCCATTTGAGTTCTCTGGAACCGAATTTCGGAAGCTCAACAGATTATCTTCAGACATAGTTGAAAATCTTGTTTTTCAGCTTGATGCCAAATTAAGAGGTTCGAGAATTAAAGCAATTTCAACTGAAAAGCAGGAAAAACCGTGCAATGGGTCATATTTGAATTAATTTAGAAGCGTTGTTATGCTAGGTTCTAGCTGCCTTGAGATTCTTTGCAACAGGATGTCGAGTTTATCAATGAGTCAAACGTAAATTAGTCGTTATATACATCGTGTATCGGACGCAATAAACGACTCCATGTTTTCCCAATGACTCAAGTGGAGCGCAAAGCGGCTAAAGCAGTGTTTGCTTCAGCACCCTCGCCATTTGTAGGAGACACTTTCGGAGCTATCGATTGTACACATGTCTCCATTTTGGCCCCAAAATATCATGAGGAAGCGTATGTCAACCACCATGGCTTCCTCTTAATCAATGTGCAAATGGTAAAAGTAAAATTACATAAAATGCAATCAAAATTATATACTATATGTATATTATTCTACTGATAGATATGTGATCCTAATCTAAAAATTTTAAATTTTAATGCGACAATTTGTGGTGCGTATTCATTTGTTTTTTTTGTATTCTTTTTTGTATTTTTCGCTTTTTTGACAGTTCGTTCGTCAGAGTTGCCTACTTAAGCCAAAAGTTGTCTACTGATGTTAAGCAGTAGTTACAGAATAAACTAATCGTTACTGAAAACAACAAAAGATGTTAACAACTTTAGCAATTCTTGTTATTGTTTAAAGTTACAGAATCGCACTGCAGGTAACGATTGCATAAACTTAAATGTCGTTAAGAATCTTACCCGTAAAGCCATCACATTCTTGACTTTAATTTTCAACTCTATATTAAGATTAGACCATTTTCCATCGCACTGGAAATGCGATGAAGTCATCATGATACCAAAGCCGAACAAACCTGAAAACATGTTAACATCATTTAGACCAATTAGTTTGCTTTCAATTTTATCTAAAATATTTGAAAAGTTGCTTCTACGAAGATTATTATCAGTTTTAGAGAAGCAGGACATTATCCCTGAATACCAGTTTGGATTTAGGCAAAAGCACGGCACTCCAGAGTAATGTCATCGGATAGTTAAAGTAATAACTGATACTCTAAAGAATGAAAAATATTGTTATGCAGTATTTTTGGATATTCAACAAGCGTTCGATCTAGCATGGCACCATGGTTTATTCTATAAAATTAAAAAAGTTCTACCGGCTCAATTTTACTTATTTTTTAAAAGCTATCTATCTCAAAGATACTTCTACTTTAAGGTAACAGATGAAAAATCTGATATTTATGAAATTAAAGCCGGAATTCCTTAAGGCAGCGTCCTGCGTCTAATTTTATATACTTTGTTCGCTGCCGATATGCCCATCTCACCCGAGGTTACTGTAGCCACGTACGCAGATGTCACCGCAATAATTGCCTCAAGTAAATGGCCAGAGGAAGCTTCACCATTTATACAAGCCCAACTCCAGGAAATACAGAAAATCTAGTCACATTACATTTACATTGCGATGAAAAGATTGCTGTCAAGTTAAAATATATGAAGACGAAATCCCTTAGCAAAATGTGGTCAAATACTTAGGTATGACACTAGATAGGCGATTAACCTGGAAACCGCATATAAAAGTGAAACAGACCTAACTAACAGCATTATATCGAGAGACCTGAGCATGCCTTCTGTTAAAGATGAAATTAGTACATTCAGCGAAAATTATATTGGAAGACTAAATCAGCACCAAAATCCCTTACCAACGAAACAAGAAGACTTAAGACAAAACATAATTAGTTATCTATCAAACATGTAACTTTGACTAATTTATAAATTTGATTAAGCTATAAATACTGCATATATTTTTTGAAATAGTTATAACATTCAGTAAGTATGCAAACAATATTAAAAAACTAAATATGCTTTGTAATAATTATGTACTTTACTGAAACCACACAATTCCTGTTATTTACCAATTGTGTTATCAGATTTGCTTATTGTCCTTTAAGATAGGTTGCATATAAAAAACACAAAAAAATTGCATAAGTATAATTATAAAAAACCTCTTCGGTACCTTTCTACCACTTCTTAATCAGTAAATAGATCGAATACATATACTTATATATCGATGGAATGGTTGCAACAGCTTTCAAAGATATCCATATTGCTTAATGGCTTAAATCTAGTTT
Organism: Hydrotaea diabolus; assembly: GCA_963513945.1. Taxonomy (NCBI): domain Eukaryota; kingdom Metazoa; phylum Arthropoda; class Insecta; order Diptera; family Muscidae; genus Hydrotaea; species Hydrotaea diabolus. Next base: position 102,613,374 of record OY740717.1, on the reverse strand, counting down.
AGTAGCAACTCTCGCACGGACACCAAATTTGCACCATCGATAGGTAATATAAAAAAATTGTCGGTCTCCCATAGTTTAGATATATGGGCCTCGAAAGTTCAGACGTATAATTCAGATATTGAGCCATATCTGTGAAATTTTTCCTTTATTATTAAGCAATATGGGTATCGTTAGAAAGCTTATTGCAACAGCATTCCAGCGATATGTAAGTAAACACGTTGCAGCCAACTCGATGATTTCGCACGATAAATTTACTTACGTAAGATCTTGCTATTTTAAAGCAACCCGACTTCACACACGGGTAGCAGCGTCAGGCATTCTGCCTGAATTCATAGTGGCGAGTGCCAATGTGTCAACAGGCAATATTATTAAGATCAGTGCTAAGGTAAAAAAAAGGTTACTAACGGAACTCAAACAAAACAGAAGTATTGAATAAAAATTGGATTACAACTAACGCTAAATCCATAACCAAACAAGCAAAGAACTCATAATACTTTAATTGGCGCCCAACGTGGGAAACATAAAATAAATACATAAAAGAATTGCCAGTGTAATTAATGCGATTGTTATAAAACAAAAACAAGAAGAAAAAACTAAACCAACACAACTACCAGTGTAATTAGTTTGATTGTGGCAAAAAGAAAAATAAAAACTATACCAACACAAACATCAGTGCAATTTCAGAAAAAACCAAAGCAAAAAGAAAACTCTAAACCAACAGCCCAAAGTGGTTGAATTATTTTATATTTTAAATTAAAACAACCACCAGGTTTTGATATAGCCTGAGCAGCGGGGGATATTCAAATAAACTTACCAGAGCTTCGAAATAGCCTGGGCAGCGATTATCCGAAAGATTAACCAACTACACAGTGGAACACCGAACCAGCCAGCGGTCGAGCCTACCATCAAGAACAAGATGCAGGTATTCCATACCATTATGGTTTTTTTTTAATGAATAATTTATTTATTAATTTAGTTCAGAGTATTATTTGAGTTCAATCATTTAACAAAAATTAATGGTTGTATGAATGATGAAATTAAATGTTCTCCGTCGGCAGATCGTCGTAAACTGTCTTTCGTCTTTACTTCTTCACGTCGCGATTAGAACTAACTACTTTCTTTCCTCTTCTCAAACATAAAAGCTGTTGTTGGGTATGGTTGCCAAATTTTCAGGAAAAACCAATCCCACATCTCGGCCATTCTGCGTAAAATTCGGCTCGAATTCTTCTTCTTAATACATGGTCCACGGTTTCATGTACTCGGCGCATGTTGTAGTATTTCTGGGTCCTTCTGTATCGCTCACTTTTTTAACATCGTAGGTATCGTTCAACTTGGCTTTGATGACTTCATATGGACCTAAGTATTTCGCTTTCAACTTTAGTCCTGGCCCAAATTGTGTTCTTTTTACAGCGACAAGATCACCTATTTTATACTTATTTGCCTTTCTACGACTCAAATTATAGTCTTTTCGATTTTATATATTTTATATATTTGCTCCTTGGCGCTCTTCCTCATCTCATCACGCTGCTCGTTAAAATTCGTTACGATTACGCCTTCGATCCGTTTCTTTATGTGTAGTTGGTCCGGAGTTCGCATTTTGGTCCCAAGCAGAAGTTTGAATGGTGTGGTACTTATACTTCTAGAATACGAAGAATTTATGGCCTGCTGCACTTTGTCGAGGTATTTGTACCATTTCGTTGGATCTGCCGAACTTTATTTCGTCAAAACTCAAGCAATTACCGCATTCATCCTCTCTACTTGGCCATTTGCTCTTGGCAGTTCCGTCGTTATCACAATGTACTGAATGTTCTCTGATTCACAATACTGCTTGAACTCTTCAGAGGTAAACGCCGTCCCTCGGTCAGAAATAATTCGGACAGGATTCCCAAACACAACACTCTGCATTGACAACTTCGCAATTACTCCACCCGATGCTGTACTTTTTGTAGCATACAACCAACAAAACTTCGTAAAGGAATCTACGACCGCAAAGATATGTTTGTATTGTTTTCTAGTTGACTCGAACGGCCCAAGTGATCGACATGGTAGGTGTGTAACGGCTCGTCATGTTTTTGTAATGGGTGTAGTTCGCCTTCTTGTTTTCCCCTTTTTCTGTTACCGAGGATACACTGGACACAGTTGTCTATATGATGTTGAATCTTCTCGTCCATTTTTGGCATATAGTACTCACGACGTAGTAGTTCTTTAACTTTATTCCTCCTGATGATGTCGCATTGCATTATTTACGGCACAAATATTACTTCGTTATCATCAATTAACTTGAGCAGGATACCGCCTTTCATCACGTAGTCATTAAAAGAATCCTGATTTTGTAGAATGTGGGCAATTGCAGCAAGTTCTTCGTCGGTGTGCTGCGAATGTTTAATTCTTGCATAACTCCGTCCTCAGCAATCATCATAACAGGGTACCTACTCAAAAGTCGACATGATTCCTGCGCTTACCAACTCTGTGCTCCACTTCTTAATCGAATTCTTCAAGTAACCTTATCCACCTTGCTACTCGTGTACACAGGTCTCGTGAACGCATTGCAATCCGTTACTATTTTAAAATGCAAGCCCAGTAGATACACACGAAATTTTTTAAGAGCTTCCACCACGGCTAGTATTTCCCCTTCGTAACTGCTGTATTTTCGTTCAGCGTGGGATGTTTTTCTGCTCATATAATAAACTAGGTGGAGTCTTCCGTCATCTGGTAATTTCTGCATCAAGATTGCACCGTATCCGTCAATTGAAGCATCCGTATGAACTTCTGTCTCGTAATTCTGGTTGAAGATGCTCAAAACAGGAGTCTCACATAACATATTTTTCAACTGATTAAACGCTTCAATTTGATAGTCTACCATCACAAAATCCACATTGTCCTTGGTCAGGTCTGAGAATGTTTTTGCAACTATAGAAAAGTCTGGTATAAATTTTCGAAGATATCCGGCAAGGCCCAAAAAACTTTGTAGTTGCTTCAAATTCGTTGGTACAGGGAATTTCATAACCGCTTTTAATTTGGCCGGCGTTGGCGATACTTTTCCATCCACAATAACGTAGCCCAAAAATTCAATTATCTTCTTCAAAAATTTGCATTTCTTAATGTTCAATTCAAGTCCACAATCACGACAGAGGTCAATTATCGTTATTAAATTTCGTACAGCTTCATCTTCATCAGCTCCTGGTATAATCATATCGTCTACATACGGCAAAGCTATACCACGTCGGGTTGAGTCTCGGAAAATTGCGTTTATATATCTTTGGAATACGGCTGGTGAATTGGATATTCCAAATGGCACTCTCTTAAACTGGAACTGTCCACTATGAGTCACAAATGAGGTGTTCTTTCAGCTTGCTTCAGCGACCGGAACGTGAAAGAAACCATTTTTTAGATCTAACGTTCTGAAGATTTTAGCATTTTGAAGACGATCCAGTTGGTCTTCGATCAGGGTAATGGAAAACGATCAGAGACAATGGAAAACGTTCTCCAGGACTATATTCATTTCAACACTGACTGTCTTACTTTTCTCCGGTTTGTAATTTCCAATAATATCAGCAACTATCGCTTTCGCTTCTTAGGTAGCCGTCTCTTCGATGTCTAATGCTGGCTCTGACTCTACAATACCAATTCGCATAAGTGGAAATTCATCATTTTCAGATTTTATTTTTCTGTCTGTTATGTTTTCAGTTGGCACCACCACGAAGTTTATAATATAGGTCTCATCATTGATATTTACTGCCTTCTCGAACTGTCCAATTGGGTTGATTTTAATGCGCCCAAAACCGATTAGATAAAAATTGCTTTTATTAAGATTGCCGTCACACAAGTTATTGAATACATTTTCCGTCATGATGTTGAATTTACTACCCGTATCGATTAATGCCAAATACTCACGATCATCTATTTTCAAGTACTTGTGCATCAATTCATTTTTCTGTTCTAAGTATCGCGTATTGGATTTGTTCTCATTTAACACAGTACAATTTTTTGCTATTTTTTTTAATTAGCCAACACTCAGGGGTTTTCCCCTATACATGCAATGCATTGCGTTATTCGTTGGAAAGCAAGGGATCGAAGGGGGGAAAGAGGAAGTAATGTTTATTGACATTTGCCTTGAATTTCTGGATGTCCTAATTGGTGGGAAATACATTTGTCGGAAGTCGACGGAGAGCACCATCGCTCTCCTTTGAACACGGTCCAGAAGCTCCAAGGATGATTTTGGAGCACCTGCCTATATATGGGAGTTATATTCCATCTTTGGCCTGATGTAGGTTGTATAGATATCGAAAAGATCAGAAGGAGTGAAATATTTTTTGCACTGCTTAAGGAAGCCTATACACTTGAGTCTCGCCCAACGAGCTTCACATTGTATTTTTATGCCCAGCACATCAAGGGCATCTGATTGTTTGACATCCATACCATCGATAGATAATGACGACACTGTTAGGTCAGCGAATCGCTTATGAGGCAACAAGCAGCACTGTGTCTTGCGCGCATTAAAATCTATTCTATTCCCTCGACCCCAGTCGGAAATGGCCAGTAAATCCCGGCCAAGTGTCTCTTTCATTATTCGCCTTTTGTCTTCAAAGAGTAGATTGGATTCACGGTCTGACCCAAAAGATCATCAATGAAAATGAGAAATAATGAGGGAGAAAGGACAGAGCCTTGTGGCACACCTGCGGTCAGAGCGCAGAGCAGATCGCGATTGACCGATAATTCGCAGGATTATTGGCTTCATCCTTTTTAGGGATCGGCTGGACGTTCGCAACCTTCCAACACGCTGGGAAGACTCCTGCACGATAAGCAAGGTTGAAAAGGTTGCGCAGTGGACGGGCTAGTGTCGAGGAGCACTTACATAGGACTAATGCCGAGATAGCACCCGGGCCCGGGGACTTACTAACATCGATCTTCGCAAGAACCCTTTTAACTCCATGAGTTCGAAAAAATATCTTAGGCATGGAACTAGATACGTTTTTGATCTCGGGGAGTGGTTGATTGCTTTCCGGCAAGGAAGAATTTCCTGCAAACATTTCAGCCAAAAGGTTGGCTTTATCAACCGGGTCAGTGAATGCCCGGTCGTTTTCAACAAGAGTTGGGATAGATGAAGAACTTTCCTTTACTCTTCTTACAAACGACCAAAAGCTCTTACTTCCCCTGGGAGAATTAAGTACCTTTGTACGTTGCTCGTAAAAAAAACTTTTCACGCCTAAGCACTCTGGCACACGACGTTCTTGCCTGTTTACGCATCAGTTCAGTATTGACGTTTATGTATAAACGCCAATTTCTGAACGCCTCCTCTTTTGATTTGACAGCATCCCTGCATGCCTGGTTAAACCAACTATTTTTGGCAGGCTTAACCGACATAATTTTAGTTGGAATAAACGTCTTCATTTCAAATAAAATTAAATTTTCGATCATTTCAGCCGCAGCATTAATGTTGTTATCGAGAAAGCATAGCTTCCAATTGAAATGCTGGAAAAACTGGTTGAGCTCAGCCCAACGTACATTTTCGTAAATAAAAATTGTCCGCATTGGGGCTGGAATCGAAGCGACACAAAGGGCGGCATACGACAAAGATACTGAAACAATGCAGTGATCGGAATTACCAAGAGGTGCAAGGACATTAACTTCATACTTTTCAGGGTGTGAAGTTAAGAAAAGGTCAAGAATATTGTGTTGGTGCCCTTCGACACACGGAATATGTGTCGGTTCATTCACTAATTGCGTTAAATCGTTTTGCGCGGCGAAGAACTCGGCGTATTGCCCTCCGGAGTTGTTTTGCTCGAATGGGAAAGCCAGGTAGAATTATGGACATTAAAATCCCCAGCAACGACAACTTCACTGTCCGGATAACTCTCCAAAACTTTCGTTATTGAATCAGAAAGGGCGTCGAAGCCGTTGAGGAAAGCCTCCCTTTCTATAAATAAACCCAAAATGAAGTACGTGTGTTCCAATCCTGAATTTTACCCAAAGCGAGTTAAATTCTGAATCTTGTGAGTTCAAGTATTGCTGGCTCTGAGAGAAATAAATAAAAAGGGATAGGGTGTGGTACACAGGGACGTGAAAATCCTGTGGATCAGAATCCTCGCGCACCTGGGTCTCACATAGAGCTAAGACATCAGGCCTATGGAAATGAATGTGGGAAAACACTGCGAAAAAATTCGCACGCAGCCCACGTATGTTGGCGAAATGAATTTTAAATCTCTTCATTACGCCAACCAAAAAACAAATGTCAGTGTGCCTTTCCGCGAAACATTTCATAGCACGATAATTTCTAAATAAATTTACTTACGTATATTCTTGCGATATTAAAGCAACCCGACTCCACACACGGGTAGCAGAGTCAGGCATTCTGCCTGAATTCATAGTGGTGAGTGCCAATGTGTCAACAGGCAATATTATTAAAATCAGTGCTAAGGTAAAATCAGGTTACTAACGGAACTCAAACCAAACAGAAGTATTGAATAAAAATTGGATTACAACTAACGCTAAATCCATAACCAAACAAGCAAAGAACTCATAATATTTTAATACATAAAAGAATTGCCAGTGTAATTACTGCGATTGTTATAAAACAAAAACAAGAAGAAAAAACTAAACCAACACTAAACCAAAAAGAAAAATAAAAACTATACCAACACAAACATCAGTGCAATTTCAGAAAAAACCAAAGCAAAAAGAAAACTCTAAACCAACAGCCCAAAGTGGTAGAATTATTTTATATTTTAAAATAATTTTTGGCGGGTCAAAATCCTGAGCAGCGGGGGATATTTAAATAAACTTACAAGAGCTTCGAAATAGCCTGGGCAGCGATTATCCGAAAGATTAACTAACTACACAGTGGAACACCGAACCAGCCAGCGGTCGAGCCAACCATCAAGCACAAGATGCAGGTATTCCATACCATTTTTTTGTAAGTAGATATAAGCCAACCTCTAAAATTCTAAAGAATTGTAAAGGATGATTTTCAAAAAAGAAACATTATTATGGTTTTTTTTTAATGAATAATTTATTTATTAATTTAATTCAGAGTACTATTTGATTTGAATGATTTAACAAAAATTAATGGTTGTATGAATGATGAAATTAAATGTTCTCCGTCGGCAGATCGTCGTAAACCGTCTTTCGTCTTTACTTCTTTACGTCGTGATTAGAACTAACTACTTTCTTTCCTCTTCTCAAACATTAAGCTGTTGTTGGGTATGGTTGCCAAATTTTCAGGAAAAACCAATCCCACATCTCGGCCATTCTGCGTAAAATTCGGCTCGAATTCTTCTTCTTAATACATGGTCCACGGTTTCATGTACTCGGCGCATGTTGTAGTATTTCTGGGTCCTTCTGTATCGCTCACTTTTTTAACATCGTAGGTATCGTTCAACTTGGCTTTGATGACTTCATATGGACCTAAGTATTTCGCTTTCAACTTTAGTCCTGGCCCAAATTGTGTTCTTTTTACAGCGACAAGATCGCCTATTTTATACTTATTTGCCTTTCTACGTCTCAAATTATAGTCTTTTCGATTTTCGTTCTGAATTTTATATATTTGCTCCTTGGCGCTCTTTCTCATCTCATCACGCTGCTCGTTAAAATTTGTTACGATTTCGCCTTCGATCCGTTTCATTATGTGTAGTTGGTCCGGAGTTCGTATTTTGGTCCCAAGCAAAATTTTGAATGGTGTGGTACTTATACTTCTAGAATACGAAGAATTTATGGCCTGCCGCACTTTGTCGAGGTATTTGTACCATTTCGTTGGATCTGCCGAACTTTATTTCGTCAAAACTCATGCAATTACCGCATTCATCCTCTCTACTTGGCCATTTGCTCTTGGCAGTCCCGTCGTTATCACAATGTACTGAATGTTCTCTGATTCACAATACTGATTGAACTCTTCAGAGGTAAACGCCGTCCCTCGGTCAGAAATAATTCGGACAGGATTCCCAAACACAACACTCTGCATTGACAACTTCGCAATTACTCCACCCGATGTTGTACTTTTTGTAGCATACAACCAACAAAACTTCGTAAAGGAATCTACGACCGCAAAGATATGTTTGTATTGTTTGCTAGTTGACTCTAACGGCCCAAGATGATCGACATGGTAGGTGTGTAACGGCTCGTCATGTTTTTGTAACGGGTGTAGTTCGCCTTCTTGTTTTCCCCTTTTTCTGTTAGCGAGGATACACTGGACACAGTTGTCTATATGATGTTGAATCTTCTCGTCCATTTTCGGCATATAGTACTCACGACGTAGTAGTTCTTTAACTTTATTTACAGAGAAGTGTCCTTTTTCAAGCGCCTTCCTGATGATTTCGCGTTGCATTATTTTCGGCACAAATATTACTTCGTTATCATCAATTAACTTGAGCAGGATACCGCCTTTCATCACGTAGTCACTAAAAGAATCCTGATTTTGTAGAATGTGGACAATTCTTCGTCGGTGTGCTGCGAATGTTTTATTCTTGCCATAACTCCGTCCTCAGCAATCATCATAACAGGGTACCTACTCAAAAGTCGACATGATTCCTGCGCGTACCAGCTCTGCGCTCCACTTCGTAATCGAATTCTTCAAGTAACAGTATCCACCTTGCTACTCGAGTACACAGGTCTCGTGAACGCATTGCAATCCGTTACTATTTTAAAATGCAAGCCCAGTAGATACACACGCATTTTTTTAAGAGCTTCCACCACGGCTAGTATTTCCCGTTCGTAACTGATGTATTTTCGTTCAGCGTCGGATGTTTTTCTGCTCATATAATAAACTAGGTGGAGTCTTCCGCCATCTGGTAATTTCTGCATCAAGATTGCACCGTATCCGTCAATTGAAGCATCCGCATGAACTTCTGTCTCGTTATTCTGGAAATATATACCAATTCGCATAAGTGGAAATTCATCATTTTCAGATTTTATTTTTCTGATAACCACACCAGTTGGACGTTTAATTACTTCGGCCTGCGAAAAAAGCTTTCTACAATAATTAAATCGACGTTAATTGAATCAGTTGGCACCACCACGAAGTTTATAATATAGGTCTCATCATTGATATTTACTGCCTTCTCGAACTGTCCAATTGGTTTGATTTTAATGCGCCCGAAACCGATTACACAAGTTATTGAATACATTTTCCGTCATGATGTTGAATTTACTACCCGTATCGATTAATGCCAAATGCTAACGATCATCTATTTTCACGTACTTGTGCATCAATTCATTTTTCTGTTCTAAGTATCGCGTATTGGATTTGTTCTCATTTAACACAGTACATTTTTTTGCTATATGGCCGAATTCATTGCATTGAAAACTCTTTGCACCTTTGTCGCCACAATCATAACACACGAATTCTTTTTTAACCACACGGCCACTGTCTGTTTTTTTTTCTTGTCCGATTTCTGTACCACCGTTTTCATACCGACCTCGTTACTTGACTTTTCGCGAAACGTTTCATAGCACTATAATTTCTGTGTAAAATCTCGAATATTTTCTGCACCGTACAGTAGTGCTTTGATTATATTCAAATCTTTGATACCGTCAATCACGTATTGCATTATCGAGCTTTAGTCGACAGAGCCTCGAGAAGCTATTTCTTTAATATTGAAAAAATACTCAAACACACTCTCATTCTATCTCATTTTTCTTTCGGACAGTTGTTTGTGTATTTGCGCGCTGGTCGTCGTTCTAGAAAATTCATTGACAAGAGCCGACTTCAATTTGTTCCAGAAAGTACTGCCCCTCTCACTGTGGATAAAAAGTTTTGCTAAACCTGTCAACGACTTTTTTGCAAATACATTGGAAATCATCCCACTGCATAATTGTTGCTGTTTGGTTTGGTTTGGTTTTGTACTAGTGCAGTCTTTTGTTCCAATAGCCTCTTGATTACCTTCTGATCTGACTTATGCGCAGACAGTCCTAGCTTAAATTTTGTCTGAGCTATGCCAATATACACCTTCTGGACTCGTAGCCGTAAGACTTAATTTTGTATACAATGTTAAATTTGTCTTTAATTTTGTTTTGTCGTGTTAAAAAAGTTATTTATTATGTTTGTCGATATTATAGCTAATGGATATTAATCTTTATTGTAGACGTCGGAGTTACAAATTCTTTCAGCGAATCTAGGAACATAGGTTGTTGATATGTATATGTTCTGTACCTGCTCCTTGTTATTTACTGCTTGTTTTCCCTTTACATGCTGTCAAATTCGTTCGATTAGTTCCTATGTTTGTAATATACACCACCTGACCACCTTGATTAGCTTTCCCAAACTATATCTATAATTCTGCGTCAAAGCTTGCACACGAACACACTTTTTGGTGTGTGTAAGCAGGCTTTTGTTCTTAAGATGGCTACAAGCTGGCGTATGTACTCTTTTCCTCGCTTTGTCACTACCAACATTGTAATAAACAATTCACTTGGTATCCAAACTCCATGCGATGCAGTTGCTCTTAATAAGGCGCTGCTCAAATTGTTCTATTTCAATAAAAAAAAGAAAAGTTCAATCTTTACTTCAGCCAAAATAATAGTTTGCCGATTTAACTACTTAATTAAGTCAGATACAATTAAGCTTAGATATGAAATGTTAAATATTTAACACATTTTCTCATAATCTTACTATTTGAGCCATGGCGGCAAGACTTAACAAAAAACCATCGATGGCGCGCGCTAGTTCTGTATGTTGGTCATTCAATCTGTTTTGTCGTTCTTGCTCCAATGTTATATATGGCCTGTTTCTCAATGTCGAATGAACGCATTCTTCACGAAAGAAATATGATTTGGGTTTCTCTCATTACATTCTATGCGAACGATGACCCGAACGACAAGGCGAAAGAACACGTAACACTTTTTTCACAAAAAGCTGTTCTCGAACGAGCTATTTTGCACTTGATAATTTGCTTTAGCGTGAAAAATATAGGTAAATAAGAAAGAAAGCTGCGTTTTGCTGTGAAAAAATTCTTTGTTTGGAATAATTTGTACTCGTATGTTTTGTTTTGAAAAATTTGTTTGATTTTTTTGTTTATCTGTTTGTCTTTTTTTAATTTTTTTCTGTGGTAGTTTTTTTTTAGAAATGTAGATATGGCAACTCAGTTACGTAACATACAATAATTGGCTTATGTAAGAGCAGATGAACAAAAGGTTTCGTTGTTGAGAAAAGCAAATTGAAACGAATTCGAATGACTGACTTTCGTTCACTCATGTTTTCGTTCAACGTAGGTATTAGATTTATTTGAATCAAGTGGAAGTGATTGGGCCAAAGAAACAGATGGAACAGCAAACATAATATCATTGTACTGATATAAATTGCTGCAAATGCGACAATGTGATAATAAGTCAACTAAGCAATTGCATATAAACGACAATAATTAACTAAAGAATTAAACGAATAAAACTGTATACTTATTATATGTACTCGTACTTAAAACCACATAATATTTATTTATATTTCCATCAACATTCTCCCCTTTAACTTATGTTCTTAAATGTGGCAGATAAGTTTAAGGACGGCCTATCGGTTATGGTATGTATTTTAGCCGAGTTATAGCTCTGCTATGGCCTTACAGCGTGTTGCAGTAGGCTCCGTCCGGTTGATTAAGCAATTGATAGATAGTAATTGATGCGAAGATGACTGCCCTAAGGCCAGTGTAGGTGTGGCGATTGACCTTATTATCCACTGAACATTGTTTAGCCCAAAGACAACAAATTAAAAGGGAACCAGGTAAAGAGTAGCTAGATTAGGTTGAAATGGGCGATAGATAGTTTGACAGATATCCAGTTTTATTTTATAGGTCGACAAAGGAACAAACTTCGTTGGCGCAGCGGGAATGCATAAGGGGAACGCCGAGTACTTTTGACAGCTTAAGGCTAACATTATTCACCAGACCCGGAAATTTTTACGTCCAGGTAGCCCGCACTCGGTTGACGTTAGAAGGCAGGAATCACATCTTTCACAAACAATCTATGGAAGTTAGGTTTAAAGAGCTTTCCTTGCAATGAGTCCTGTATGAATTCAAACCCTATACGGCTAGTGAAGATCCAAACTCAAAATTTGCAAGTAAAATATTTGCCCACTTACTTACCGAATCACCCGTTTATCCAAGACATGACAGCAACAATCAACAGCTCAACGCTTATACTTTTTAGCACATCATTACAAACGCGAATCACGATCTCAAAAACATGTCCATCGACAATCGTCACTTATATTGCGGTTAAATGTTAAGCAAAGGACCTCATCGCTAGATCTATGCGTTTTATGTTTTCCGCACAATAGTTGTCGTTTGTCGTTAAAAAAAAGTTATATACGTACATACCACATATAATAAAATACGACATCGTCGTCTGTCGTTTAAAAGAAAAAGGAAAATAAAATTGCATCAATTAACTAAAAAGAAGAAAAAATCCATACAAAATAAATGGAAAAAACAAGCAAACCATAACTTAAAGACAGCCAACTTCCTAAGAATGCAAAAATCTTATTGCGGTAAAAAAATGAATTAAAAAACAAGAAGTGACCAACACATAAGCGCAAAATATACATCAAATCAAATACCCGCGTTAACAAATATAACGCAAAAAAAATAAATCTCGTTTTAGTGCATTAGTTTCCCTTCCCCACCTTTACTTATCTAAGCATATCAATAATTCCGTAACGTCGGAATAAAACAGGTTTTGTTGCAAAAATAAAAAATATTTTTAACATAATCTCCTTTTCGCTCAATGCACTTAGACCAACGTTTTTCCAATTTTTGTATCCCTTCCAAAAAATGGGATTTTTTGAGGTCCATAATATAGACATCAGTTGGAAAAAACATCAGCATCGCTGATAAGCCAAAAAAACAAGGAAAGTGAAGTGACGAAGTGATTTTGCAGGTAGCCAAATCTAGAAACAAACGAAGAAATGAAGATTCCCCAGTTAACAACAACAATAAGAGAATTGCTCTGCATTATGGTCCATCTACTAGTAACAACATGTTTAATATACTACAAAATTATAACGAAGAGGAAAATCATGACGATACTGAAAGCGCTGCTTAAAAACCACCACCTATCATCATCACAGATATAAAACGTATGTTAAACAATATTTCTAATGTATTTATGCCAGAATAATATTCTTGTAAATCTCTAAGAGGCGGTCAAATAAGGATAATGACAAAATCGGTAGATGTATATAGGACACTAGTTACCCATCTCTATAATAACAAAATTAAGTTTCATACCTACCAATTAAAACAAAAAAGGTCCAACCGAGTTGTGGTTCAAATTTTACATTTCTCAACACCTGCTGACGATATAAAAAGTGTAATCTAGTAATATGGACACTTTGTAAGAGATGTGGTTTACGTATAAAGTCGATTCGAAAAAAGCTCCACTATCCATGTTGTTGTAGCGGTAACTGTGTGCCGGTGTGGCAGCCCTTGGGCGAAGAATTGCTGCTTCGGGTCAATCCGGTCCACTATCCATCTTTTTTGTTGCTGTGGCGCCAAGTCCGAAAAATACGGATGTTCACATTATTAAATACCTGCTCAATGCAATTGTTAAAATAGAACAACCTTTAAAAACTGACGATATTGTACAGAGTCTTAGATGCCAACAATTTGGACACACGAAATCATCATAAAACTGTGTTTAATGCGGCGTAAATCATCCCACTGTACTAAGAATAAAAATGTTCCTCCCCAATGTACCAACTGCCTTAAATATCACCCTTCAAATTATAAAGGTTGTAAAGTATATAAAGAACTCATTGAAAGGAAACGCCAAAACAGAAGGCAGTACAATTAAAGTAATCGGCCAAACTTCAACATGTTTCATGCTCCCAGCTCTAATAGAAACAGTGAGAACATTCCCAATAACTCTTCGAATGCTGAAGTTTGAATGATGTAAGCCCGCAAGGTACATCATTCAGCCAAATAGAAAGTGTATTAAAAAACAAATAGAATTGACAAACACACTGCTTAGCATGATGTTCATTCTCTTGTTAAAGTTATGCAATTAAATCTGAGATTGGCAATATGGAATGCTAATGAGCTTCCGATACACACACGTGAAGTTGAGTTATTTCTTAAAACAAATTACATTGTTTCTTGTTTCTGAGACTTATTTAACGAACCGAACTTATTTTTATTTAAGAGGATACGATCTTGTTCATACAAACCATCCACATAACCGTGCTCACGCAGGCTCTTGTATACTAATAAAAAACACTATTAAGTATGAGATGTTGGACGGAGTTCAACAAAACTATATACTTTACAGGCAACCTGTATTAAAGTTAAATGTGATAACGGTGATATAGTAATTTCTTCAATATATTGTCCACCTCGTCTTTTCATACCATACCAACAATATATAGACTTTTTTATGATGGGCAAGAGATTTATTGTTGGTGTAGATTTTAATTCTAAACACCCTTGTTGGGGCTGAAGGCTCAAAAGGGAGAGAACTATTTATATATAAATGTATATGCCGTGCTAAGTTGTCTACTTTATCGACTGGCTCACCAACATATTGGCCATATTATCCTTGCAAAATTCCATACTTTCTGGACTTTGCCATTTATTCTGGATTCCTTCGGATCGATTGGATATATGCAGTTGCAACGATCTCAGCTCAGATCATTCACCCGTAATTATAAATATATCTAGTGCGATTAACAATATTCACAAAAGTTATAATCTCATAACACCTCAAACAGATGTTGATTCTTTTAAACAACGGTTAAATGCTAATCGTAGTTTAAATGTAAGCCTGAAAACTTGCGGAGAATTGGACGACGCTGTGGAGCACTTCACAAATAGTATACATGAAGCTGCCTTTTTATCAACACCAAGATCTGATAAAGCATTTCAAAGTAATATACAAATATTAAACGAAATCAGGCAACTTTTAAATGCGAAAAGAAGACTTAGAAAAAGGTGACAGATTAGCAGAAGTCATTCCGACAATAGAGTGTTCAATAAAGCTTAGAGACTTAAAGAAAATGCTTGATAAATTTAAAGAGGATTCTACTGCGACGTAATTGGAGAAAATTAACAAATCAATATATGATGAACACCTTTTATGAAAATCTACCAAATGTATTAAACGGCCTGTTAAACGAAGTTCTCTTATTAAAAACATAGATGGATCCTGGTGCAAATATAATAAAAGCACTGCAGAAGCATTTGCACTTTATTTCAACCATTTTAATTCAACTTTTTCGACGATAATAATCAAACGAAGTTGTTTTTGGATACGCCATGTCAAATGGATCTACCACTGTCACATATTTCACCAAATGAAGTGCAGAATCAAAAAATCAAATTATTTTCTTCTTTAACTTTTAACGGTAATCGGAATAGTTAAAAATGGCTAACAACTAAATTGTCGGTTTTGCAATTCAGTAAAATTTTTAACGATAGTCGTTACTGTAAAATCAGTTGTTGTTGTTAAGAAAACAACAAGAAAATTTGTGTTGTTAAGAATTCGATAAACTGTTTTAAACGTTTTTAAAATGTCTTTTGAGTAGTTATATTTGGCATATAATTTGTCGCGGAATGAATCATTTAATCGTGTTCCAACCGTTAATAGCGATATTTAGATAGCCCATTTGAGTTCTCTGGAACCGAATTTCGGAAGCTCAACAGATTATCTTCAGACATAGTTGAAAATCTTGTTTTTCAGCTTGATGCCAAATTAAGAGGTTCGAGAATTAAAGCAATTTCAACTGAAAAGCAGGAAAAACCGTGCAATGGGTCATATTTGAATTAATTTAGAAGCGTTGTTATGCTAGGTTCTAGCTGCCTTGAGATTCTTTGCAACAGGATGTCGAGTTTATCAATGAGTCAAACGTAAATTAGTCGTTATATACATCGTGTATCGGACGCAATAAACGACTCCATGTTTTCCCAATGACTCAAGTGGAGCGCAAAGCGGCTAAAGCAGTGTTTGCTTCAGCACCCTCGCCATTTGTAGGAGACACTTTCGGAGCTATCGATTGTACACATGTCTCCATTTTGGCCCCAAAATATCATGAGGAAGCGTATGTCAACCACCATGGCTTCCTCTTAATCAATGTGCAAATGGTAAAAGTAAAATTACATAAAATGCAATCAAAATTATATACTATATGTATATTATTCTACTGATAGATATGTGATCCTAATCTAAAAATTTTAAATTTTAATGCGACAATTTGTGGTGCGTATTCATTTGTTTTTTTTGTATTCTTTTTTGTATTTTTCGCTTTTTTGACAGTTCGTTCGTCAGAGTTGCCTACTTAAGCCAAAAGTTGTCTACTGATGTTAAGCAGTAGTTACAGAATAAACTAATCGTTACTGAAAACAACAAAAGATGTTAACAACTTTAGCAATTCTTGTTATTGTTTAAAGTTACAGAATCGCACTGCAGGTAACGATTGCATAAACTTAAATGTCGTTAAGAATCTTACCCGTAAAGCCATCACATTCTTGACTTTAATTTTCAACTCTATATTAAGATTAGACCATTTTCCATCGCACTGGAAATGCGATGAAGTCATCATGATACCAAAGCCGAACAAACCTGAAAACATGTTAACATCATTTAGACCAATTAGTTTGCTTTCAATTTTATCTAAAATATTTGAAAAGTTGCTTCTACGAAGATTATTATCAGTTTTAGAGAAGCAGGACATTATCCCTGAATACCAGTTTGGATTTAGGCAAAAGCACGGCACTCCAGAGTAATGTCATCGGATAGTTAAAGTAATAACTGATACTCTAAAGAATGAAAAATATTGTTATGCAGTATTTTTGGATATTCAACAAGCGTTCGATCTAGCATGGCACCATGGTTTATTCTATAAAATTAAAAAAGTTCTACCGGCTCAATTTTACTTATTTTTTAAAAGCTATCTATCTCAAAGATACTTCTACTTTAAGGTAACAGATGAAAAATCTGATATTTATGAAATTAAAGCCGGAATTCCTTAAGGCAGCGTCCTGCGTCTAATTTTATATACTTTGTTCGCTGCCGATATGCCCATCTCACCCGAGGTTACTGTAGCCACGTACGCAGATGTCACCGCAATAATTGCCTCAAGTAAATGGCCAGAGGAAGCTTCACCATTTATACAAGCCCAACTCCAGGAAATACAGAAAATCTAGTCACATTACATTTACATTGCGATGAAAAGATTGCTGTCAAGTTAAAATATATGAAGACGAAATCCCTTAGCAAAATGTGGTCAAATACTTAGGTATGACACTAGATAGGCGATTAACCTGGAAACCGCATATAAAAGTGAAACAGACCTAACTAACAGCATTATATCGAGAGACCTGAGCATGCCTTCTGTTAAAGATGAAATTAGTACATTCAGCGAAAATTATATTGGAAGACTAAATCAGCACCAAAATCCCTTACCAACGAAACAAGAAGACTTAAGACAAAACATAATTAGTTATCTATCAAACATGTAACTTTGACTAATTTATAAATTTGATTAAGCTATAAATACTGCATATATTTTTTGAAATAGTTATAACATTCAGTAAGTATGCAAACAATATTAAAAAACTAAATATGCTTTGTAATAATTATGTACTTTACTGAAACCACACAATTCCTGTTATTTACCAATTGTGTTATCAGATTTGCTTATTGTCCTTTAAGATAGGTTGCATATAAAAAACACAAAAAAATTGCATAAGTATAATTATAAAAAACCTCTTCGGTACCTTTCTACCACTTCTTAATCAGTAAATAGATCGAATACATATACTTATATATCGATGGAATGGTTGCAACAGCTTTCAAAGATATCCATATTGCTTAATGGCTTAAATCTAGTTTAGTAGCAACTCTCGCACGGACACCAAATTTGCACCATCGATAGGTAATATAAAAAAATTGTCGGTCTCCCATAGTTTAGATATATGGGCCTCGAAAGTTCAGACGTATAATTCAGATATTGAGCCATATCTGTGAAATTTTTCCTTTATTATTAAGCAATATGGGTATCGTTAGAAAGCTTATTGCAACAGCATTCCAGCGATATGTAAGTAAACACGTTGCAGCCAACTCGATGATTTCGCACGATAAATTTACTTACGTAAGATCTTGCTATTTTAAAGCAACCCGACTTCACACACGGGTAGCAGCGTCAGGCATTCTGCCTGAATTCATAGTGGCGAGTGCCAATGTGTCAACAGGCAATATTATTAAGATCAGTGCTAAGGTAAAAAAAAGGTTACTAACGGAACTCAAACAAAACAGAAGTATTGAATAAAAATTGGATTACAACTAACGCTAAATCCATAACCAAACAAGCAAAGAACTCATAATACTTTAATTGGCGCCCAACGTGGGAAACATAAAATAAATACATAAAAGAATTGCCAGTGTAATTAATGCGATTGTTATAAAACAAAAACAAGAAGAAAAAACTAAACCAACACAACTACCAGTGTAATTAGTTTGATTGTGGCAAAAAGAAAAATAAAAACTATACCAACACAAACATCAGTGCAATTTCAGAAAAAACCAAAGCAAAAAGAAAACTCTAAACCAACAGCCCAAAGTGGTTGAATTATTTTATATTTTAAATTAAAACAACCACCAGGTTTTGATATAGCCTGAGCAGCGGGGGATATTCAAATAAACTTACCAGAGCTTCGAAATAGCCTGGGCAGCGATTATCCGAAAGATTAACCAACTACACAGTGGAACACCGAACCAGCCAGCGGTCGAGCCTACCATCAAGAACAAGATGCAGGTATTCCATACCATTATGGTTTTTTTTAATGAATAATTTATTTATTAATTTAGTTCAGAGTATTATTTGAGTTCAATCATTTAACAAAAATTAATGGTTGTATGAATGATGAAATTAAATGTTCTCCGTCGGCAGATCGTCGTAAACTGTCTTTCGTCTTTACTTCTTCACGTCGCGATTAGAACTAACTACTTTCTTTCCTCTTCTCAAACATAAAAGCTGTTGTTGGGTATGGTTGCCAAATTTTCAGGAAAAACCAATCCCACATCTCGGCCATTCTGCGTAAAATTCGGCTCGAATTCTTCTTCTTAATACATGGTCCACGGTTTCATGTACTCGGCGCATGTTGTAGTATTTCTGGGTCCTTCTGTATCGCTCACTTTTTTAACATCGTAGGTATCGTTCAACTTGGCTTTGATGACTTCATATGGACCTAAGTATTTCGCTTTCAACTTTAGTCCTGGCCCAAATTGTGTTCTTTTTACAGCGACAAGATCACCTATTTTATACTTATTTGCCTTTCTACGACTCAAATTATAGTCTTTTCGATTTTCGTTCTGAATTTTATATATTTGCTCCTTGGCGCTCTTCCTCATCTCATCACGCTGCTCGTTAAAATTCGTTACGATTACGCCTTCGATCCGTTTCTTTATGTGTAGTTGGTCCGGAGTTCGCATTTTGGTCCCAAGCAGAAGTTTGAATGGTGTGGTACTTATACTTCTAGAATACGAAGAATTTATGGCCTGCTGCACTTTGTCGAGGTATTTGTACCATTTCGTTGGATCTGCCGAACTTTATTTCGTCAAAACTCAAGCAATTACCGCATTCATCCTCTCTACTTGGCCATTTGCTCTTGGCAGTCCCGTCGTTATCACAATGTACTGAATGTTCTCTGATTCACAATACTGCTTGAACTCTTCAGAGGTAAACGCCGTCCCTCGGTCAGAAATAATTCGGACAGGATTCCCAAACACAACACTCTGCATTGACAACTTCGCAATTACTCCACCCGATGCTGTACTTTTTGTAGCATACAACCAACAAAACTTCGTAAAGGAATCTACGACCGCAAAGATATGTTTGTATTGTTTTCTAGTTGACTCGAACGGCCCAAGTGATCGACATGGTAGGTGTGTAACGGCTCGTCATGTTTTTGTAATGGGTGTAGTTCGCCTTCTTGTTTTCCCCTTTTTCTGTTACCGAGGATACACTGGACACAGTTGTCTATATGATGTTGAATCTTCTCGTCCATTTTTGGCATATAGTACTCACGACGTAGTAGTTCTTTAACTTTATTCCTCCTGATGATGTCGCATTGCATTATTTACGGCACAAATATTACTTCGTTATCATCAATTAACTTGAGCAGGATACCGCCTTTCATCACGTAGTCATTAAAAGAATCCTGATTTTGTAGAATGTGGGCAATTGCAGCAAGTTCTTCGTCGGTGTGCTGCGAATGTTTAATTCTTGCATAACTCCGTCCTCAGCAATCATCATAACAGGGTACCTACTCAAAAGTCGACATGATTCCTGCGCTTACCAACTCTGTGCTCCACTTCTTAATCGAATTCTTCAAGTAACCTTATCCACCTTGCTACTCGTGTACACAGGTCTCGTGAACGCATTGCAATCCGTTACTATTTTAAAATGCAAGCCCAGTAGATACACACGAAATTTTTTAAGAGCTTCCACCACGGCTAGTATTTCCCCTTCGTAACTGCTGTATTTTCGTTCAGCGTGGGATGTTTTTCTGCTCATATAATAAACTAGGTGGAGTCTTCCGTCATCTGGTAATTTCTGCATCAAGATTGCACCGTATCCGTCAATTGAAGCATCCGTATGAACTTCTGTCTCGTAATTCTGGTTGAAGATGCTCAAAACAGGAGTCTCACATAACATATTTTTCAACTGATTAAACGCTTCAATTTGATAGTCTACCATCACAAAATCCACATTGTCCTTGGTCAGGTCTGAGAATGTTTTTGCAACTATAGAAAAGTCTGGTATAAATTTTCGAAGATATCCGGCAAGGCCCAAAAAACTTTGTAGTTGCTTCAAATTCGTTGGTACAGGGAATTTCATAACCGCTTTTAATTTGGCCGGCGTTGGCGATACTTTTCCATCCACAATAACGTAGCCCAAAAATTCAATTATCTTCTTCAAAAATTTGCATTTCTTAATGTTCAATTCAAGTCCACAATCACGACAGAGGTCAATTATCGTTATTAAATTTCGTACAGCTTCATCTTCATCAGCTCCTGGTATAATCATATCGTCTACATACGGCAAAGCTATACCACGTCGGGTTGAGTCTCGGAAAATTGCGTTTATATATCTTTGGAATACGGCTGGTGAATTGGATAGTCCAAATGGCACTCTCTTAAACTGGAACTGTCCACTATGAGTCACAAATGAGGTGTTCTTTCAGCTTGCTTCAGCGACCGGAACGTGAAAGAAACCATTTTTTAGATCTAACGTTCTGAAGATTTTAGCATTTTGAAGACGATCCAGTTGGTCTTCGATCAGGGTAATGGAAAACGATCAGAGACAATGGAAAACGTTCTCCAGGACTATATTCATTTCAACACTGACTGTCTTACTTTTCTCCGGTTTGTAATTTCCAATAATATCAGCAACTATCGCTTTCGCTTCTTAGGTAGCCGTCTCTTCGATGTCTAATGCTGGCTCTGACTCTACAATACCAATTCGCATAAGTGGAAATTCATCATTTTCAGATTTTATTTTTCTGTCTGTTATGTTTTCAGTTGGCACCACCACGAAGTTTATAATATAGGTCTCATCATTGATATTTACTGCCTTCTCGAACTGTCCAATTGGTTTGATTTTAATGCGCCCAAAACCGATTAGATAAAAATTGCTTTTATTAAGATTGCCGTCACACAAGTTATTGAATACATTTTCCGTCATGATGTTGAATTTACTACCCGTATCGATTAATGCCAAATACTCACGATCATCTATTTTCAAGTACTTGTGCATCAATTCATTTTTCTGTTCTAAGTATCGCGTATTGGATTTGTTCTCATTTAACACAGTACAATTTTTTGCTATTTTTTTTAATTAGCCAACACTCAGGGGTTTTCCCCTATACATGCAATGCATTGCGTTATTCGTTGGAAAGCAAGGGATCGAAGGGGGGAAAGAGGAAGTAATGTTTATTGACATTTGCCTTGAATTTCTGGATGTCCTAATTGGTGGGAAATACATTTGTCGGAAGTCGACGGAGAGCACCATCGCTCTCCTTTGAACACGGTCCAGAAGCTCCAAGGATGATTTTGGAGCACCTGCCTATATATGGGAGTTATATTCCATCTTTGGCCTGATGTAGGTTGTATAGATATCGAAAAGATCAGAAGGAGTGAAATATTTTTTGCACTGCTTAAGGAAGCCTATACACTTGAGTGCTTCTTTTGACACTTCGAATACATGTCTCGCCCAACGAGCTTCACATTGTATTTTTATGCCCAGCACATCAAGGGCATCTGATTGTTTGACATCCATACCATCGATAGATAATGACGACACTGTTAGGTCAGCGAATCGCTTATGAGGCAACAAGCAGCACTGTGTCTTGCGCGCATTAAAATCTATTCTATTCCCTCGACCCCAGTCGGAAATGGCCAGTAAATCCCGGCCAAGTGTCTCTTTCATTATTCGCCTTTTGTCTTCAAAGAGTAGATTGGATTCACGGTCTGACCCAAAAGATCATCAATGAAAATGAGAAATAATGAGGGAGAAAGGACAGAGCCTTGTGGCACACCTGCGGTCAGAGCGCAGAGCAGATCGCGATTGACCGATAATTCGCAGGATTATTGGCTTCATCCTTTTTAGGGATCGGCTGGACGTTCGCAACCTTCCAACACGCTGGGAAGACTCCTGCACGATAAGCAAGGTTGAAAAGGTTGCGCAGTGGACGGGCTAGTGTCGAGGAGCACTTACATAGGACTAATGCCGAGATAGCACCCGGGCCCGGGGACTTACTAACATCGATCTTCGCAAGAACCCTTTTAACTCCATGAGTTCGAAAAAATATCTTAGGCATGGAACTAGATACGTTTTTGATCTCGGGGAGTGGTTGATTGCTTTCCGGCAAGGAAGAATTTCCTGCAAACATTTCAGCCAAAAGGTTGGCTTTATCAACCGGGTCAGTGAATGCCCGGTCGTTTTCAACAAGAGTTGGGATAGATGAAGAACTTTCCTTTACTCTTCTTACAAACGACCAAAAGCTCTTACTTCCCCTGGGAGAATTAAGTACCTTTGTACGTTGCTCGTAAAAAAAACTTTTCACGCCTAAGCACTCTGGCACACGACGTTCTTGCCTGTTTACGCATCAGTTCAGTATTGACGTTTATGTATAAACGCCAATTTCTGAACGCCTCCTCTTTTGATTTGACAGCATCCCTGCATGCCTGGTTAAACCAACTATTTTTGGCAGGCTTAACCGACATAATTTTAGTTGGAATAAACGTCTTCATTTCAAATAAAATTAAATTTTCGATCATTTCAGCCGCAGCATTAATGTTGTTATCGAGAAAGCATAGCTTCCAATTGAAATGCTGGAAAAACTGGTTGAGCTCAGCCCAACGTACATTTTCGTAAATAAAAATTGTCCGCATTGGGGCTGGAATCGAAGCGACACAAAGGGCGGCATACGACAAAGATACTGAAACAATGCAGTGATCGGAATTACCAAGAGGTGCAAGGACATTAACTTCATACTTTTCAGGGTGTGAAGTTAAGAAAAGGTCAAGAATATTGTGTTGGTGCCCTTCGACACACGGAATATGTGTCGGTTCATTCACTAATTGCGTTAAATCGTTTTGCGCGGCGAAGAACTCGGCGTATTGCCCTCCGGAGTTGTTTTGCTCGAATGGGAAAGCCAGGTAGAATTATGGACATTAAAATCCCCAGCAACGACAACTTCACTGTCCGGATAACTCTCCAAAACTTTCGTTATTGAATCAGAAAGGGCGTCGAAGCCGTTGAGGAAAGCCTCCCTTTCTATAAATAAACCCAAAATGAAGTACGTGTGTTCCAATCCTGAATTTTACCCAAAGCGAGTTAAATTCTGAATCTTGTGAGTTCAAGTATTGCTGGCTCTGAGAGAAATAAATAAAAAGGGATAGGGTGTGGTACACAGGGACGTGAAAATCCTGTGGATCAGAATCCTCGCGCACCTGGGTCTCACATAGAGCTAAGACATCAGGCCTATGGAAATGAATGTGGGAAAACACTGCGAAAAAATTCGCACGCAGCCCACGTATGTTGGCGAAATGAATTTTAAATCTCTTCATTACGCCAACCAAAAAACAAATGTCAGTGTGCCTTTCCGCGAAACATTTCATAGCACGATAATTTCTAAATAAATTTACTTACGTATATTCTTGCGATATTAAAGCAACCCGACTCCACACACGGGTAGCAGAGTCAGGCATTCTGCCTGAATTCATAGTGGTGAGTGCCAATGTGTCAACAGGCAATATTATTAAAATCAGTGCTAAGGTAAAATCAGGTTACTAACGGAACTCAAACCAAACAGAAGTATTGAATAAAAATTGGATTACAACTAACGCTAAATCCATAACCAAACAAGCAAAGAACTCATAATATTTTAATACATAAAAGAATTGCCAGTGTAATTACTGCGATTGTTATAAAACAAAAACAAGAAGAAAAAACTAAACCAACACTAAACCAAAAAGAAAAATAAAAACTATACCAACACAAACATCAGTGCAATTTCAGAAAAAACCAAAGCAAAAAGAAAACTCTAAACCAACAGCCCAAAGTGGTAGAATTATTTTATATTTTAAAATAATTTTTGGCGGGTCAAAATCCTGAGCAGCGGGGGATATTTAAATAAACTTACAAGAGCTTCGAAATAGCCTGGGCAGCGATTATCCGAAAGATTAACTAACTACACAGTGGAACACCGAACCAGCCAGCGGTCGAGCCAACCATCAAGCACAAGATGCAGGTATTCCATACCATTTTTTTGTAAGTAGATATAAGCCAACCTCTAAAATTCTAAAGAATTGTAAAGGATGATTTTCAAAAAAGAAACATTATTATGGTTTTTTTTTAATGAATAATTTATTTATTAATTTAATTCAGAGTACTATTTGATTTGAATGATTTAACAAAAATTAATGGTTGTATGAATGATGAAATTAAATGTTCTCCGTCGGCAGATCGTCGTAAACCGTCTTTCGTCTTTACTTCTTTACGTCGTGATTAGAACTAACTACTTTCTTTCCTCTTCTCAAACATTAAGCTGTTGTTGGGTATGGTTGCCAAATTTTCAGGAAAAACCAATCCCACATCTTGGCCATTCTGCGTAAAATTCGGCTCGAATTCTTCTTCTTAATACATGGTCCACGGTTTCATGTACTCGGCGCATGTTGTAGTATTTCTGGGTCCTTCTGTATCGCTCACTTTTTTAACATCGTAGGTATCGTTCAACTTGGCTTTGATGACTTCATATGGACCTAAGTATTTCGCTTTCAACTTTAGTCCTGGCCCAAATTGTGTTCTTTTTACAGCGACAAGATCGCCTATTTTATACTTATTTGCCTTTCTACGTCTCAAATTATAGTCTTTTCGATTTTCGTTCTGAATTTTATATATTTGCTCCTTGGCGCTCTTTCTCATCTCATCACGCTGCTCGTTAAAATTTGTTACGATTTCGCCTTCGATCCGTTTCATTATGTGTAGTTGGTCCGGAGTTCGTATTTTGGTCCCAAGCAAAATTTTGAATGGTGTGGTACTTATACTTCTAGAATACGAAGAATTTATGGCCTGCCGCACTTTGTCGAGGTATTTGTACCATTTCGTTGGATCTGCCGAACTTTATTTCGTCAAAACTCATGCAATTACCGCATTCATCCTCTCTACTTGGCCATTTGCTCTTGGCAGTCCCGTCGTTATCACAATGTACTGAATGTTCTCTGATTCACAATACTGATTGAACTCTTCAGAGGTAAACGCCGTCCCTCGGTCAGAAATAATTCGGACAGGATTCCCAAACACAACACTCTGCATTGACAACTTCGCAATTACTCCACCCGATGTTGTACTTTTTGTAGCATACAACCAACAAAACTTCGTAAAGGAATCTACGACCGCAAAGATATGTTTGTATTGTTTGCTAGTTGACTCTAACGGCCCAAGATGATCGACATGGTAGGTGTGTAACGGCTCGTCATGTTTTTGTAACGGGTGTAGTTCGCCTTCTTGTTTTCCCCTTTTTCTGTTAGCGAGGATACACTGGACACAGTTGTCTATATGATGTTGAATCTTCTCGTCCATTTTCGGCATATAGTACTCACGACGTAGTAGTTCTTTAACTTTATTTACAGAGAAGTGTCCTTTTTCAAGCGCCTTCCTGATGATTTCGCGTTGCATTATTTTCGGCACAAATATTACTTCGTTATCATCAATTAACTTGAGCAGGATACCGCCTTTCATCACGTAGTCTCTAAAAGAATCCTGATTTTGTAGAATGTGGACAATTCTTCGTCGGTGTGCTGCGAATGTTTTATTCTTGCCATAACTCCGTCCTCAGCAATCATCATAACAGGGTACCTACTCAAAAGTCGACATGATTCCTGCGCGTACCAGCTCTGCGCTCCACTTCGTAATCGAATTCTTCAAGTAACAGTATCCACCTTGCTACTCGAGTACACAGGTCTCGTGAACGCATTGCAATCCGTTACTATTTTAAAATGCAAGCCCAGTAGATACACACGCATTTTTTTAAGAGCTTCCACCACGGCTAGTATTTCCCGTTCGTAACTGATGTATTTTCGTTCAGCGTCGGATGTTTTTCTGCTCATATAATAAACTAGGTGGAGTCTTCCGCCATCTGGTAATTTCTGCATCAAGATTGCACCGTATCCGTCAATTGAAGCATCCGCATGAACTTCTGTCTCGTTATTCTGGAAATATATACCAATTCGCATAAGTGGAAATTCATCATTTTCAGATTTTATTTTTCTGATAACCACACCAGTTGGACGTTTAATTACTTCGGCCTGCGAAAAAAGCTTTCTACAATAATTAAATCGACGTTAATTGAATCAGTTGGCACCACCACGAAGTTTATAATATAGGTCTCATCATTGATATTTACTGCCTTCTCGAACTGTCCAATTGGTTTGATTTTAATGCGCCCGAAACCGATTAGATACAAATTGATTTTATTAAGATTGCCGTCACACAAGTTATTGAATACATTTTCCGTCATGATGTTGAATTTACTACCCGTATCGATTAATGCCAAATGCTAACGATCATCTATTTTCACGTACTTGTGCATCAATTCATTTTTCTGTTCTAAGTATCGCGTATTGGATTTGTTCTCATTTAACACAGTACATTTTTTTGCTATATGGCCGAATTCATTGCATTGAAAACTCTTTGCACCTTTGTCGCCACAATCATAACACACGAATTCTTTTTTAACCACACGGCCACTGTCTGTTTTTTTTTCTTGTCCGATTTCTGTACCACCGTTTTCATACCGACCTCGTTACTTGACTTTTCGCGAAACGTTTCATAGCACTATAATTTCTGTGTAAAATCTCGAATATTTTCTGCACCGTACAGTAGTGCTTTGATTATATTCAAATCTTTGATACCGTCAATCACGTATTGCATTATCGAGCTTTAGTCGACAGAGCCTCGAGAAGCTATTTCTTTAATATTGAAAAAATACTCAAACACACTCTCATTCTATCTCATTTTTCTTTCGGACAGTTGTTTGTGTATTTGCGCGCTGGTCGTCGTTCTAGAAAATTCATTGACAAGAGCCGACTTCAATTTGTTCCAGAAAGTACTGCCCCTCTCACTGTGGATAAAAAGTTTTGCTAAACCTGTCAACGACTTTTTTGCAAATACATTGGAAATCATCCCACTGCATAATTGTTGCTGTTTCTTCTAAATCAGAAATCCATACTTCAACAGGCAAACCGCTGCTACCATCAAATTGTCTTATGGAGTCCTCGATGTCGCGAAAGTTCAATGTAAATCTTGGTGTTGTCATGTTTGATGGATTTGTATGTAAAGCTTTCGTTACTCTCGTATTTTTGTCGTTGACAGCTGAAAAGAAACTTTCATTGTGTGTCCCATGTTACTATCGATCGCTTTCGTACTTCATATTCGCATTTCCCCTTGTTTCTTCGCTCGCAACATTATCTTCATTAGCACATCCCTCTTCGTCGTCGTCTTCGCAATCGTCACCATCGTTTGAAGTAAACAAACAACCCCACTTTAAGTTCTTGAAAATATGCAGCTTTAGGTCGTTTACGTTGTAGTTAATGTCCAACAAGTTGCAAATGGAAATTAAGTCCGCCACCGTCAAATTCGCATCAACATAATTCCCCTTCTGCTCATACGCTGCCATCGTTTCGTCATACTCAAACCCCTTAAACTCTCTCAAACGTTGTCGTTTTGATCGATCTCCATCACTCTCAAACACGAACTTGTAAAGGGCAGTTACACTCGCTTTTCTGCTCCTACGAAGATTCTCACGAGTACTGTCAAACATACCCAAGCTGGCCATTTTCGTCACTGCGTACTTGCAACACACGTGTGCACAAACTCAATCACACTATGTGCGTTTTACAACAACAAAAAGCTTCAACACTCTAACCAACGGCACTGTTTTTTCTCTTTTGCGTTTCTTTTGTTTAATTCCTTGAAATTTCTTCTTTTTGATTTTTTCTCAATTATGTCTAGGAGCTCACAAGTTATGAGGTTTTATTTCAAATGAATGAATTATTTATTAATTTAGTTCAGAGTATTATTTGATTTGAATCATTTAACAAAAATTAATGGTTGTATGAATGATGAAATTAAATGTTCTCCGTCGGCAGATCGTCGTTAACCGTCTTTCGTCTTTACTTCTTCACGTCGCGATTAGAACTAACTACTTTTTTTCCTTTTCTCAAACATAAAAGCTGTTGTTGGGTATGGTTGCCAAATTTTCAGGAAAAACCAATCCCACATTATTATTTTTTGCCCGAATATTATACAAAACAATGTTTAAGGATTAAAAGTAAAATCCATGTAAACAAATAGCGTTCTCGCTTATTTTTTGTAATAATAACCTAACTCGAAGTAGCTTAGGAAAGTTCGTAAATCTTTGCAACGGTCGTTCTTCGTGAAGAAAGAAGATAACAAATCTGCGCTAGAAGAGGTACTTGAGGGTCTTGGAAGATTAATTTTAGATAGGAAAGAAAACAATTCTGAACAGGACAACTGGTGGATTGAGGGCACAATGGCGATGAAACCAGATCAACTTAGGGTTATGATAGAGGTTGCTATACATACAGCCTTAAGGACAAAAAACTGCTTTCGAAAAACAGTTAGGAGATCTTAATCAGCGATATAACGAAGTTGTAGTCACGACACCCCACGTGGAGCCTTATAAAGACATAGACATAATTTCAGGACGACAATGCGACGAACCACCGGACGTAGTGAAATCCCTGCCGAACTTCGAGGGAAAACTGGAAACATACATTTCATGGCGGCAGGCAGCGCATACTGCCTATAAAATTTTTGAAAATTTCAATAGTAGCTCTAAACGCTTCCAGGCAGTTGCCATAATTCGAAATAAAAGGACCAGCTGATATTCTGCTGTCATCCTTAAACACTGTTCTTAACTTTAAGGCTATCATTGACCGTCTTGATTTCACGTTTTCCGACAAACGTCCGATTTACCTAATCGAACAGGAGCTCTGACTATTCTGCCTGGAAGAGTTGTTCCTTTCTAAAAGCGGCCGCTGGGCTTATGTTATTCTTAGTATATGACATCAATCGCTCTACATTTTGTCACAGAGTGAACTGTCCGATTATACTGTAATTTTGCAAGTAAAATGAGGTCAACCGTGCTGTCGATTTTCCTTTCTAATCAGAAGAGTACTGTGGAACCGCTCAACTTGTCCGTTTGAAGTGCTATGGAGTAAGGCCGCGTTTGCAATTGCAACGCCAAACTGGTTTCGAAGCATAGATGTAATGGTCTCAGATTTAAGTGACGGTTCATTGTCATTATAAATATTCGTTGTGTCCGGAAAGAGGTTCATTATTTGTATAATTGGAGGTTTCAAATCTATTATAATGCGCGAAGGAATTGTCTGGACAACAGCGAATTTGGAAAATTTGTCAAGAAAATATTTTTGGTCAGTGGAAAATATATCGATGTGTAGCATCGATATGGGTTGCACCCATCTCTTGTTTACACGGATGCCTATCGTATTTAGCCCTTGTACAGATCTTACAATTATCTATAATTTCACTGACTAATTTAGTCATTCTCGGAAAGTAGTAGTCAAGGAGAATTTGTTTGACATTTTCTTGAGCCGCCCTGTGAACACGATTGTGTTCCGTATAAACTATTTCTCTTTGCTCGTTTTTGTCGAAAATGTCTAGAGCCATATTTTTGCCGTGCCAGAATTTGGTAGCTGGGAAGTACCTTACTAGTTCATGTTGGATGCTAGCCAGCGTGGGCAGGTCGCAATGTATTGTGTTCACCACATTTGGAGTCACTGCTAAATTGACCTCTTCGCGAGGTCAATCCGAGATTTTGATTATATGCCGAGTTTTTTCAGAAAATAAAATGAAGCGTTTCTTTCTCGCGAATGATGCTTCTCCCAAGACCATTTGATTTCTGAAACAGTTGATGGGTTTGTCTTTAATTGTGTAGGTTAAGGAAACCTCGCTATAAACACTCGCAACATCGGGATGCGTTTCATCTTCAAAGGTATGAATATTCTGACGCGACAATGCGTCCGCGACGTAATTTTCTTTGCCGGGTTTGTAGAAAATTTTCACGTTGTGCTTGTCTATAAAATCGTTCCAGCGCTTTATCTTAGCATTAGCGTTTCGATCTGAAACTGCAAACGTAAGTGGCTGGTGATCTGTATAAATATTCAAGTCCCGTACGCCATAAAGATAGTTTCTTAGCATCGCTAGAGCCACACTGTGGCTAGCAATTCTCGTTCATGTGTTGCGAAGTTCATTTTCCTATCTTTAAGTGTTCTGGAAATCATAGTGATGGGTTAACCACCCTGTGACAAAACTGCACCCAAACCTAATGAAGAAGCATCTGTCGTCAAATCGAATGGCTTCTTAAAGTCCGGCTAAAGCAGTAAAACATCCTCCAAGGCTAACATTTCCTTTAGTCTATCAAAAGCCTGAGTATGTCTCTCGTTAAAATTCACACGGATTTTTCTGGACTGATGGGCACTGACTTTGCCGTTGTCACCTTTCAACATATCGGTAAGTGGTTTCGCCATTGAAGCAAAATTTCTAATAAAACACCTATAATAACTTGCCAATCCAAAAACGATCTGACGTTGAACGGTGTCGTTGGGTGTCATAGTTACAATTTGCATCTATTTCATCAGGACCCGTTCTGATGCAATTTTTGGATACGATAAAGCCGAGGAAAGTGTAGAATAACTTTCCTTAAACAAATACTTTTCTCTTTGCCTTATATTTGCGTCATATAGTCTGCTCAACCTCGTTTCTAAGAAAATTGTATAATTCCACGTCAACGTAGACGTAGCACGTCCTTCCTATTTGCTCTCTAAGAACGTCTTCAATTGCCCTTTAAACAATACTGGGGACATTTTTCAAGCCGAAAGGCAACCTGCAGAATTCATATTTGCTTTCTAAGAACGTCGTCAATTGCCCTTTAAACAATACTAGGGAAATTTTTCAAGCCGAAAGGCAACCTGCAGAATTCATATTTCCCGTTTCCAACGGAAAATGCAGTCTTTTCCCCTTCCTGTTCCGCGAGAGATATTTGGTGAAACCCGGATTTCAAATCAAGAGTGGTGAAATATTTGTCCTTTTCCAGATTTGATAGAATAATAACAGCTATTCTGTCCGGAATAGGGTACTTGTCATCAACGGTTCCTTGATTTAATTTCCTTAAATCTATGACGAGTCTTTTCTTGACAATCCCATACTCGTCGTTTCCTTTCCTGTATCAAGGCTAGCATTGACCGCCTTGATTATACGTTTTCCTACAAACGTCCGATTTACCTAATCGAACAGAAACATTCAATTCTCCGTCAAGGAAATATGACCCTACTACACTTTTAAGACGAGGTTGAAAAGAAAATGACACTTTTGACAAACAAGACCATCATGACGTATGATAAGCCCATGGCGGCATCTATAAATGAAAAGTATAAAATGGATGCACTTCGGGTGTTCATATCTAGAACTAAAAGGGGTTGAGTGATGTCATTTTTTCCGCTCGACCGAGCGACTTACCTTCGGCTTTGGCACAAGAAGTTGAGTCGAATCATTAAATTTTCGTGTTCACCAACTACGCAAAGTCCCTTGAGGATTAGGAAAAACAACAAAATAGGAACTACCTTGCAGGGAACCAGACAGATAAAAATCAATATTTTTCAAAATGCAGAGACTTTGGCAACAGGTCTTCCCAGAAAGAGGAACCCTTCCAACCAATGGATGTTGACGACTCCATGCGGATTAGGCAATCAACCAGATTCCGAGCAAACAATAGTGGTCCACCTCATGTAGCGTACCACGACACCCAGATGCACACTCAATACGTCGAACCATCACAGGCTCGACACTATAATAATGAGGCCTTTGGACAGGCTCAGAAGAGATAAAATATTGATTCTGCTAAGTTCGCTGGCCCTAAACAACAAAGAATATATTTTATTAAAGAAGACGACAGGATCAAAACGAATATCAAGAAAGAGCAGAGTCAGTAGCATCGGAGATCGACGATGAGGAAGACTTTGAACAGATTACTTTTTTGGAAAAAAAAATTCCTTGCTGCTGACAGTCGCAGAGTGAACTGTCCGATTATACTGTACTGTTGCAAGTAAAATGTGGTCAACCGTGCTGTCGATTTTCTTTTCTAATTTGAGGAATCTTACGATCTCCAGAAGTATACTGTGGAACCGCTCAACTTGTCCGTTTGAGGTGCTATGGAGTGAGGCCCCGTTTGCAATTGCAACGCCAACCTGGTTTCGAAGCAAAGATGTAATGGTCTCGGATTTAAGTGGTGGTTCGTTGTCATAATAAATATTCGTTGTGTCCGGAAAGAGGTTCATTAATTGTATAATTGGTGGTTTAAAATCTATAATAATGCGCGAAGAAATTGTCTGGACAACAGCGAATTTGGAAAAATTATCAAGAAAATATTTTTGGTCAGTGGAAAATACAGATCTAACAATTATATATAATTTCATTGGCTAGTTTGGTCATTCTCGGAAAGTAGTAGTCAAGGAGAATTTGTTTGAAATTTTCTTGAGCCGCCCTGTGAACACGATTGTGTTCCTTATAAACTATTTCTGTTTGCTCGCTTTTGTCGAAAATGTCTAGAGCCACATTTTTGCCGTGCCAGAATTTGGTAGCTGGGAGGTACCTAACAAGGTCATGTTGGATGCTAGCCAGCGTGGGCAGGTCACAATATAATGCGTTCACCACGTTTGGATTCACTGCTAACTTTACCTCTTCGATGAGAGCGTTCTTATCCGAGATTTTGATTATATGCCGAGATGTTTCAGAAAATATAAATGAAGCGTTTCTTTCTCGCGAATGATGCTTCTCCCAAGACCATTTGATTTCTGAAACAGTTGAGGGTTTGTCTTTAATTTTGTAGGTTAGGGAAACCTCGCTATGAACAGTCGCAACATCGGAATGCGTTTCTTCCTGAAAGGTATGAATATTCTGACGCGACAATGCGTCCGCGACGTAATTCTCTTTGCCAGGTTTGTAGACAATTTTCGCGTTGTGCTTGTCTATAAAAGCTTTCCAGCGCTTTATTTTAGCGTTAGGGTTTCGATCTCAAACTGCAAACGTAAGTGGCTAGTGATCTGTATAAATATTCAAGTCCTTACGCCATAGAGATAGTTTTTTAGTATCGCTAGAGCCACAATGGGGCTAGCAGTTCTCGTTCATTTGTTGCGAAGTTCATTTCCCTATCTTTAAGTGTTCTGGAAATCATAGTGATGAGTTAACCACCATGTGACAAAACAGCACCCAAAGCCAATGAAGAAGCATCTGTCGTCAAACCGAATGGCTTTTTAAAATCCGGGTAAAGCAGTAAAACATCCTCCAAGGCTAAAATTTCCTTTAGTCTATCAAAGTCTATCTGACTTATAACATATCGGTAAGTGGTTTCGCCATTGAAGCAAAATTTCTAATAAAACACCTATAGTAACTTGCCAATCGTAAAAACGATCTGACGTTGAACAGTGTTGTTGGGTGTCACAGTTACGAATAGCATCTATTTCATCAGGACTCGTTCTGATGCAATTTTTGACTACGATAAAGCCGAGGTATTATACACTTTCCTTAAAGAAAATTACTTTTCTCTGGAGACCCTAATATTTGCGTCATATTGTCTGCTCAACTTTGTTTTCTAAGAAAATTATAACATCGCCCACGTATACGTAGCACGTCCTTCCTATTTGCTTTCAAAGAACGTCGTCAATTGCCTTTTAAAAAATACTGGGGACATTTTTCAAGCCGAAAGGCAGCCTGCAGAATTCATATTTCCCGTTTCCAACGGAAATTTCAGCCATTTCCCTATCCTGTTCCGCGAGAGATATTTGGTGAAACTGTTGAGAAATGAACTACCAGTTTAAACCTTTTTCTGTTAGTGCATCGTAGAATACAACTCTATTGTATTCTACCTACCACTACAACTCTGTATACATATTCACCACACACAACTGCATTCATTCACTCTGTACATATTCAATAGTTTCAGTCTCAATAAAACTCTTTACAACAGGTTTCGGGCTGTTTGTCGCGCACGCACTCGCATTGTTAAGTGAAAAATAAAAAAAAGAAAACACACAAGAAAAATGGCAAGTGGTTTTGGTTCATCGTTTCCTTTTGGAAGATTATGCGGCCGTGAAAATTTCAATACGTGGAAAAGGCAAGCGAAATCAAGTCTCGTAATAAAGGGTTGCTGGAAAGTAATTGAAACTGGAGCGATAAGGACAACGACCAAAATGAACGTGCGCTGGCGGAGATTACTCTGATGATAGATCCCTGTAATTTCGGTCATATTGCCAGTGAAACTACTGCCAAAGGGGCATGGGGTGCATTAGTAAGTGCTTTTGAGGATTCGGGCTTAACTAGAAAAGTAGAACTCTTAAAGCAACTAGTGAACATGAAACTCGAGAATTACAATTCAGTAGAGGAATATGTAAATGAGCTGATCATGGTTTCCATCAAATTGCGCGGTGCTGGTTTGAAAATCGACGACGAGTTGGCTGCTTCGTTGATGCTGGCTGGACTTCCGAACGAGTTCAGATCGCTGGTGTTGGCTGTGGAAAACTCCAAGCAGAAGCTGTCCGTCAATATGGTAAAAAATCTACTTTTACAAGATGTAAAATTCGACGCAAATGTGAAGACAGAAAATTCAGCTTTATACACGCAAAACACAAAGAAAAAATCGAACAACTTCAAATGTCACGTATGCAAAGCTGTTGGTCATTTTGCTAGAAACTGTCCAAATAGAAATAACAGCAATAAGAATTCGCCAAACAACAATAAAAAACACAATAGAAGTGATGCCTTGTTTGCAATAAATGGTGGTGGTTTTGGCGAGCAAAAACAACAACGAAGACGAGAGTCCACTCGGAGCGACGAGAGTGACGATGCTTACAACGTCGTGGACACATGCGCAAAAGCAAGAACATCAAATGCTCATGCGGCGGTTCTGTCTTCGAATGATTGGTATGTTGACTCTGGCGCCAGTAACCACATGACGAACAACAACAATTTTCTACAAAATGTGTGTGCTGTTACAAATAAAAAAATTGTTGTTGCGAACAGGCAGGAAATTCCAGTGAATTGTGCGGGCGACATCGATTTATTGCTGTGTAATAAAAGGGCAAAAAGGACAGTTACGGTCAAAAATGTCGAGTGTGTGCCAGACTTAGCAGCAAATTTACTGTTGATTCGCCAAATCACAAAATTTGGAAAAAGGGTTGTTTTCGAGGGTGACAAATGTACCATTTTTGACGAATACAAAAATGTGATGGCGACGGCAAGTGTGCATAATGACTTGTACCGTTTGAATTGTGAGCATGTGTACAACAACAACGCGTTTCTTGTACAAAACTCAATCGATTTATGGCATCGAAGACTTGGGCACATATGCAACAACAATTTGCGTAAAGTAAGAAGTTGCAGTAAAGGCTTAGATTTCGGAGAAATCAACAACAACGAGCAATGCGTAGTTTGCGTAAAAGGAAAGCAGACTCGTAGACCGTACAGAGAAAAGGGTATACGCGCGAATGAACTGTTGAAAATTGTACATTCAGATGTGCTAGGCCCGTTAAAAACAAAATCATTTTCTGGTGCGAGGTTCTTAGTGA
The DNA here is from genome assembly GCA_963513945.1 of Hydrotaea diabolus. Classification (NCBI taxonomy): domain Eukaryota; kingdom Metazoa; phylum Arthropoda; class Insecta; order Diptera; family Muscidae; genus Hydrotaea; species Hydrotaea diabolus. The sequence goes on along the minus strand of OY740717.1, from coordinate 102,577,233 downwards.
CGTTCGTTGATGACTTCTCAAGGAAGGTTTTCGCGTATCCCATTATAAAGAAATCTGATGTGTTCGAAACGTTTAAAGACTTCAAGGTAATGGTGGAGAATCAAGTAAACGCGAAAATTAAAATTCTCCGAACTGACAATGGCACAGAATATGTAAACGAATGCTTCAATAAATTCTTAAGAGGCTCTGGAATTATACATCAGAAAACGTTTCCGTACGCACCCGAGCAAAATGGCGTGGCGGAGAGAATGAATAGGACTCTGATTGAACGTGTTCAATGTATGCTGATAGACAGTGGCCTTGCGAATTGTTATTGCACAGAAGCGGCATCAACCGCTGCATATTTAACAAACCGTGTTCCTTGTCGAGAAAACGATCGATGCCCAGAAGAATTGTTTTCAAACAGAAAGCCGAATCTGAAATATCTACGCGTGTTTGGTAGCAAAGCCCTAGTTCATGTACCAAAGGAAAAGCGAAACAAGTTGGATGCGAAATCGATCGAATGTGTTATGGTTGGGTATAGCGCTGGAAGCAAAGCGTACCGGTTACTAAATCCACGCAACAAGAAGATCGTAATAAGTCGTGATGTCGTGTTTTTCTAAAATGATAACAGCAAGACTGAACCCGATGATACCGCTAACTTGTATTTTCCTGAAAGTGTCAATTCAGGAGGGGTTGGTAATGACGCCGAATTGCCACTTACCGAAAACACCAACGCAGAAGGTAGTACTGTGAAAGACGAGGTTGCCACCGACGATAGTTTTGAAGACGCCGAGGATGATGCTGAAATTGCACCGTGTTCTCCTGCAGTTCGCCGTTCTGAAAGAATAGCAAACCTTTCAGAGAAGACCTTAAATTTTTGTGCTGTTGAATACGTGTCCAGCGATCCATCAACTATGGAAGAGGCGTTGTCATCGGACAACAGCGATGAATGGTTACCTGCAATGCAAAGCGAACTTGAGTCACTCCGAATCAACAACACATGGATGTTGACTGGCCTTCCGCCTGGCAAGAAGGCCATAAAGTGCAAGTGGGTGTTCAAAACCAAGAACGATGCAAATGGTGTTCCGTTTCGAAGAAAAGCCAGACTAGTAGCAAAGGGGTTTTCACAAAAAGAAGGGATTGACTACAACGAAACATTCGCGCCTGTAGTTAGATATGAGTCGATCAGATACCTGTTAGCTATGGCGGTGAAGCATGACATGAAAGTACACCAAATGGATGCTGTGTGCGCATACCTGAATGGTACATTGAAAGAAGAAGTGTACATGCAACAGCCTAGTGGTTTCGACGATGGTTCCGGAAAAGTGTGCAAGCTAATGAAGTCGATCTATGGTTTGAAGCAATCAGGACGAGTATGGAACGGGACACTAAATAGTGAATTGCTGAAGATTGGTATCGAAAGAAGTCAAGTCGACCAATGCATTTACTACAGCGTTAAAGATGGTCTCATGCTATTTCTGACAATCTATGTTGATGATGTCCTGATATTCTCTAACGACACCAAAGCGATAATGTCCGTGAAGAAGCAACTTGCGAAGAAATTCAAAATGAAGGACATGGGAGAGGCTTCATCTGTGTTAGGAATCAAAATTAGGCGTGATGACAACTCAATATACATCGATCAATCGAAATACATCGAAGAAGTATTGGTTCGTTTTGGTATAAACGACTGCAATCCGACAGCTGCACCGTTTGACTACAAACAGAAGCTAACTTCGGAGATGTGTCCCAAAACTGATGAAGAAAGGCGTAATATGTCGAAGGTGCCATATATGCAAGCAATTGGCTGTCTGCTATTTGCCGCGCAAATCTCACGACCAGACATTTGTTATGCCGCAAATGTTCTGAGCAGGTATAGTACCAATCCTGGGAAGGCTCATTGGGAGGCTGTCAAACAAATCATGCGATATCTGAAAGGCACAGTGGACAAATCGTTATCATACACCAAAGACACAACGGGTAACATCGAAGGTTTCTGTGATGCTGATTGGGATGGTGATTTATATAGCCGTCGTTCAACAACAGGCTATGTTTTCATATTTCAATCTGGAGCTGTATCATGGTCAACAAAACGACAGAAAACCGTAGCATTATCATCGACCGAAGCAGAATTTATGTCGATCGTCGCAGGAATTCAAGAAGCTATTTGGTTGAAACGATTAGAAGAAGAACTTGATCCTGGTGTTGACACAACTTTAACATTGTGGTGTGACAACAAGAGTGCAATTCAAATTGCGCAAGATAACTCTTACTCCTACCGTACAAAGCATGTAGACATTAAAGCAAAATTTATTCGTGAGAAGTTAAATAGTAAAGTAATTGACTTGATGTATGTGTCGACCAATGAAATGTTAGCAGATATACTAACAAAAGGTTTGACTCCTCAAAAACTTAACTATTTATCGGATAAATTCGGCCTTAATAACTAATGAAATGCTCGTATATAATATATCATTGTTTTGATGCTTAACTTTAATTAATGTAGAATTAGAATTGAAATGGATTAATGAATTTTTAAAGTTTAAGTATGATGTAATTAAAATGATTTTTTAAGATTTTAATGTAAATGAAAAAAGGTAACTAGTCGTTCAGGGAAGGTGTTGAGAAATGAACTACCAGTTTAAACCTTTTTCTGTTAGTGCATCGTAGAATACAACTCTATTGTATTCTACCTACCACTACAACTCTGTATACATATTCACCACACACAACTGCATTCATTCACTCTGTACATATTCAATAGTTTCAGTCTCAATAAAGAACTCTTTACAACAGAAACCAAGATTTCAGATCAAGAGTGGTGAAATATTTGGCCTTTTCCAGATTTGATAGAATAATAGCAGTTATTCTGTCCGGAATAGGGTACTTGTCATCAACGGTTCCTTGATTTAATTTTCTATAATCTATGACGAGTCTTTTCTTGACAATCCCATACTCGTCCATGCTTTTCCTGTATCAAGGCTAGCATTGACCGCCTTGATTACACGTTTTCCGACAAACGTCCGATTTACCTAATCGACCAGAAACTTTCAGTTCCCCGTCAAGGGAATATGACCCTACTACAATTTTATGACGAGGCTGAAAAGAAACTGAAACTTTTCACAAACAAGACCATCATGACGTATAATAGGCCCATGGCGGCATCTATAAATGAGAAGTATATAATGGATGTACTTCGGGTGTTCATATCTTGAGTTGATTGAGTGATGTCATTTTTTCCGCTCGTCCGAGCGACTTACCTTCGGCTGTGGCACAAGAAGTTGATTCGAATCACTTAAGATACGTGTTCGCCACCAACTAACACATAGTCCCTTAAGGATAAGGAAAAGCAACAAAATAGGAGCCACCTTGCACGGAACCAGACAGATAAAAATACATATTTTTCAAAACGCAGAGACTTTGGCAACAGGTCTTCTCAGAAAGAAGAACCCGTCCAACCAATGGATGTTGACGACTCCATGCGGAGTAGACAATCAACCATATTCCGAGCAAACAATAGTGGTCCACGTCATGTAGCGTACCACGACACCCAGATGCAAACTCAGTAGAAGAGACAAAATACTGATTCTGCTAGGCTCACTGGGCCTAAACAACAAAGGATAAATTTTATTAAAGAAGAGGACAGGATCAAAACGAATGTCAAGAAAGAGCAGAGTTAGTAGCATCGGAGATCGACGATGAGGAAGACTTTGAACAAATCAATTTTTTGGATAAAAATTCCACAGTAAGTCGCAGAGAGAAATATTAGATTATTGATAGACACAGGAGCTTCAAAGAACTACATAAAGCCCCTAAGGGAACTTAGTAACATAGTTCCGGTAGACAATCCATTGCTAGTGAAATCAATACATGGTTTCAGTTCCGTCAAAGAGAAGTGTACTTTGAATATATTTAATACAAATTACCCATTCTTCATATTGCCATCGCTTTCAACCATCGATGGTATAATTGGTCTTGACCTACTAACACAGACAAGTGCAAAGCTAGATTTAAGGAATAAAGAAATCCAAACTAAACTTGGTTCTGAGAAATTAAATTTTTAAAATGTGCGAAGGAAAACTTCACACAGGTAGAGGACATAATAGTGCCTCAAACAATTACCAAAAGTTTTCGAGAGATGATGAAAGATATTATAGGAGCTTTTGCAAACCCTAACGAGGCATTGCCTTTTTATACAAATGTCGTGGAGAATAATGAGCCGATTTATTCAAAATTATACTCTTACCCTATGGGTGTGGCTGATTTCGGTAAGAGCGAGGTACAGGGCTTATAGAAAAATGGAATAATCAGGCCATCTCGGTCCCGATACAACAACCCAGTTTGGATGGTCCATAAGAAATTCAAGGACAAGTATTGGAATGTCAAGAAAAGATTCATCATAGATTTTAGGAAATTGAATCAAGGAACCGTTGATGATAAGTACCCTATTCCGTATATAGCAGTTATTCTATCAAATCTGAACAAGGCCAAATATTTCACCACTCTTGATTTGAAATCCGGGTTTCACCATATATCTCTCGCTTAACAGGATAGGGAAAACACAGCATTTTCCGTTGGAAACGGGAAATATGAAGTCTGCAGGTTGCCCCTCGGCTTGAAAAATGCCCCCAGTATTTTTCAAAGGGCAATTGACGTCGTTCTTAGAGAGCAGATAAGAAGGACATGCTACGTCTACGTGGACAGAGTTTTAATTTTCTCAGAAAACGAGGTTGAGCATGTCAAACATATTGGATGGGTACTACGTGGACTATATGAAGCAAATATGAGGGTCTCCAGAGAAAAGTCAATTTTTTTAAGGAAAGTCTAGAATACCTCGGCTTTATCGTATCCAAAAATTGCATCAGAACGAGTCCTGATAAAATAGATGCAATTCGTAACTATGACACCCAACGACACTGTTCTTATTATACACTGGCAAGTTATTATAGGTGTTTTATTAGAAATTTTGCATCAATAGCGAAACCACTTACCGATATGTTGAAAGGTGACAACGGCAAAGTCAGTGCCCCTCAGTCCAGAAAATGATGGTGATGGGTTTACCACCCTGCGACAAAACTGCACCCAAACCTAATGAAAAAGCATCTTCGTCAAATCCAATGGCTTCTTAAAGTGAGGGTAAAGCAGTAAAATACCTCCGAGGCTAACATTTCCTTCAGTCTATCAAAGGCCTAAGTCTGTCTCTCGTTAAAATTCACACGGATTTTTCTGGACTGATGGGCACTGACTTTGCCGTCGTCACCTTTCCACATATCGGTAAGTGGTTTCGCTATTGAAGCAAAATTTTTAATAAAACACCTATAATATCTTGCCAATCCTAAAAACCATCTGACGTTGAACAGTGTCGTTGGGTGTCATAGTTACGAATTGCATCTATTTCATCAGGACTCGTTCTGATGCAATTTTTGGATACGACAAAGCCGAGGTATTCTACACTTTCCTTAAAGAAAATTACTTTTCTCTGGAGACTCTAATATTTGCGTCATATAGTCTGCTTAACCTCGTTTTAGAAGAAAATTATAACATCGTCCACGTAGACGTAGCACGTCCTTCCTATTTGCTTTCTAGGAACGTCGTCAATTGCCCTTTAAAAAATACTGGGGACATTTTTCAAGCCGAAAGGCAGCATGCTGAATTCATATTTCCCGTTACCAACGGAAAATTCAGTCTTTTCCCTATCCTGTTCCGCGAGAGATATTTGGTGAAACCCGGATTTCAAATCAAGAGTGGTGAAATATTTGGCCTTTTCCAGATTTGATAAAATTTGATAGCAGATATTCTGTCCGGAAAAGGGTACTTGTCATCAACGGTTCCTTGATTTAATTTCCTTAAATCTATGACGAGTCTTTTCTTGACAATCCCATACTCGTCGTTTCCTTTCCTGTAACAAGGCTAGCATTGACCGCCTTGATTATACGTTTTCCGACAAACGTCCGATTTACCTAATCGAACAGAAACATTCAATTCTCCGTCAAGGAAATATGACCCTACTACACTTTTAAGACGAGGTTGAAAAGAAAATGACACTTTGGACAAACAAGACCATCATGACGCATGATAAGCCCATGGCGGCATCTATAAATGAAAAGTATAAAATGGATGCACTTCGGGTGTTCATATCTAGAACTAAAAGGGTTTGAGTGATGTCATTTTTTCCGCTCGACCGAGCGACTTACCTTCGGCTTTGGCACAAGAAGTTGAGTCGAATCATTAAATTTACGTGTTCGCCACCAACTACGCAAAGTCCCTTGAGGATTAGGAAAAACAACAAAATAGGAACTACCTTGCAGGGAACCAGACAGATAAAAATCAATATTTTTCAAAATGCAGAGACTTTGGTAACAGGTCTTCCCAGAAAGAGGAACCCTTCCAACCAATGGATGTTGATGACTCCATGCGGATTAGGCAATCAACCAGATTCCGAGCAAACAACAGTGGTCCACCTCATGTAGCGTACCACGACATCCAGATGCAAACTCAATACGTCGAATCATCACAGGCTCGATACTATAATAATGGGGCCTTTGGACAGGCACAGAAGAGATAAAATATTGATTCTGCTAGGTTCGCTGGCTCTAAACAACAAAGAATATATTTTATTAAAGAAGACGACAGGATCAAAACGAATATCAAGAAAGAGCAGAGTCAGTAGCATCGGAGATCGACGATGAGGAAGACTTTGAACAGATTACTTTTTTGGAAAAAAAATTCCTTGCTGCTGACAGTCGCAGAGAGAAATATTAGATTATTGATAGACACAGTAGCTTCAAAGAACTATATAAAGCCCCTAAGGGAAATTATTAACATAGTTCCGTTAGACAATCCATTCCTAGTCAAATCATCACATAGTTTCAGTTCCGTCAAAGAGAAGTACACTTTTAATCTATTTAATACAAATACTACATTCTTCATATCGCTTTCAACCTTCGATGGTATAATTGGTCTTGACCAGCTAACACAGACAAATGCAAAGCTAGATTTTTGGAATAAAGAAATCCAAACTAAACTTGGTTCTGAGAAATTAAATTTTTAAAATGTGCAACGTTAAACTTCACGCAGGTAGAGGACAATTACTAAAAGTTTTCGAGAGATGATGATATTTATTATAGGAGTTTTTGCAAACCTTTTAATACAAATGTCGTGGAGAATAATGAGCCGATTTATTCAAAATTATACCCTTATCCAGTGGGTGTGGCTAATTTCGGTAACAGCAAGGTACAGGGGTTATTGAAAAATGGAATAGTGAGGCCATCTAGGTCCCGATACAACAACCCAATTTGGGTAATCGATAAGAAAGGCAAGGACGAGTATGGGAATTTCAAGAAAAGATCCATCATAGATTTTAGTAAATTAAATCAAGGAACCGCTGATGACAAGTACCCTATTCCGGATATAGCAGTTATTCTATCAAATCTGGACACGAACAGATATTTCACCACTCTTGATTTGAAATCCGGGTTTCACCAAATATCTCTCGCGGAACAGGATAGGGAAAAGACTGCATTTTCCGTTGGAAACGGAAATAGGAATTCTGCAGGTTGCACTTCGTCTTGAAAAATGCCCCCAGTATTTTTCCAAGGGCAATTGACGTCGTTCTTAGAGAGCAAATAGGAAGGGCGTGCTAAGTCTAAGCGGACGATGTTTTAATTTTCTCAGAAAACGAGGTTGAGCATGTCAAACATATCGGATGGATACTACGTGGACTATATGAAGCAAATATGCGGGTCTCCAGAGGAAAGTCAATTTTTTTAAGGAAAGCGTAGAATACCTCTGCATTATCGTATCCAAAAATTGCATCAGAACTAGTCCTGATAAAATAGATGCAATTCGTAACTATGACACCCAACGATACTGCCCTTATTATACACTGACAAGTTATTATAGGTGTTTTATTAGAAATTTTGCTTCAATAGCGAAACCACTTACCAATATGTTGAAAGGTGACAACGGCAAAGTCATTGCCCATCAGTCCAGAAAATCTGTGTGAATTGTAATGAGAGACAGACTCAAGCTTTTGACAGACTGAAGGAAATGTGAGCCTCGGAGGATGTTTTACTGCTTTACCCGGACTTTAAGAAGCCATTCGATTTGATGACAGATGCTTCTTTCATTAGGTTTGGGTTCAGTTTTGTCACATGGTGGTAAACCCATCACTGTGATTTCCAGAACACTTAATGATAGGGAAATGAACTTCGCAACAAATGAACGAGAATTGCTAGCCACAGTGTGGGCTCTAGCAATACTAAGAAACTATCTCTATGGCGTAAGAGACTTGAAAATTTATACAGATCACTAGCCACTTACGTTTGCAGTTTTAGATCAAAACCCTAACGCTAAGATAATGCGCTGGAAAGATTTTATAGACGAGCACAACGCGATTTTCTACAAACCTGGCAAAAGAATTACGTCACGGACGCATTGTCGCGTCAGAATACTGATACCTTTAAGGAAGAAACGCATTCCGATCTTGCAACTGTTCATCGCGAGGATTCCTTAACCACACGATTAAAGACAAACTCATCAACTATTTCAGAAATCAAATGGTCTTGGGAGAAGCATCTTTCGCGGGAAGAAAAGCTTTATTTTATTTTCTGAAAAATCTCGGCATATAATCAAATTCTCGGTTAAGAGCGCTCTAATCGAAGAGGTCAAGCTAGCAGTGAATTCAAACGTAGTGAACTCAATACATTGCGACCTTCCCACGCTGGCTAGCATCCAACATGATCTAGTTAGGTACTTCCCAGCTATCAAATTCTGGCACTACAAAAATATGGCTCTAGATATTTTCGACAAAAACGAGCAAATAGAAATACTTTTTGCGGAACACAATCGTGCTCACAGGGCGGCTCAAGAAAATGTCAAACAAATTCTCCTTGACTACTACTTTCCGAGAATGACAAAATTGGCCTATGAAGTGATAGCTTGTTGTAAGACCTGTAAAAGGGCTAAATACGATAGGCATCCGTGTAAACAAGAGATGGGTGCAACCCCTATCGGTGCTACACATCTATATATTTTCCACTGACCAAAAATATTTTCTTGACAAATTTTCCAAATTCGCTGTTGTGCAGACAATTCCTTCGTGCACTATAATAGATTTGAAACCAATTATACAATTAATGAACCTCTTTTCGGACACAACGAATATTTATTATGACTGTCGATTTTCGTTTCTAACTTGAGGAATCTTACGATCTCCAGAAGAATACTGTGGAACCGCTCAACTTGTCCGTTTGAGGTGCTTTGGAGTGGGGCTGCGTTTGCAATTGCAACGCCAAACTGGTTTCGAAGCAAAGATGTAATGGTCTCGGATTTAAGTGATGGTTCGTTGTCATAATAAATATTCGTTGTGTCCGGAAAGAGGTTCATTGATTGTATAATTGGTGGTTTAAAATCTATAATAGTGCGCGAAGAAATTGTCTGGACAACAGCGAATTTGGAAAAATTGTCAAGAAAATATTTTTGGTCAGTGGAAAATACAGATCTAACAATTATATATAATTTCATTGGCTAATTTGGTCATTCTCCGAAAGTAGTAGTCAAGGAGAATTTGTTTGAAATTTTCTTGAGCCGCCCTGTGAACACGATTGAGTTCCTTATAAACTATTTCTGTTTGCTCGCTTTTGTCGAAAATGTCTAGAGCCATATTTTTGCCGTGCCAGAATTTGGTAGCTGGGAGGTACCTAACTAGGTCATGTTGCATGCTAGCCAGCGTGGGCAGGTCACAATGTATTGCGTTCACCACGTTTGGATTCACTGCTAACTTTACCTCTTCGATGAGAGCGTTCTTATCCGAGATTTTGATTATATGCCGAGATTTTTCAGAAAATATAAATGAAGCGTTTCTTTCTCGCGAATGATGCTTCTCCCAAGACCATTTGATTTCCGACACAGTTGAGGGTTTGTCTTTAATTGTGTAGGTTAGGGAAACCTCGCTATGAACAGTTGCAACATCGGAATGCGTTTCTTCCTGAAAGGTATGAATATTCTGACGCGACAATGCGTCCGCGACGTAATACTCTTTGCCAGGTTTGTAGACAATTTTCGCGTTGTGCTTGTCTATAAAAGCTTTCCAGCGCTTTATTTTAGCGTTAGGGTTTCGATCTCAAACTGCAAACGTAAGTGGCTGGTGATCTGTATAAATATTCAAGTCCCTTACGCCATAGAGTTAGTTTTTAGTATCGCTAGAGCCACAATGGGGCTAGCAGTTCTCGTTCATTTGTTGCGAAGTTCATTTCCCTATCTTTAAGTGTTCTGGAAATCATAGTGATGAGTTAACCACCATGTGACAAAACAGCACCCAAAGCAAATGAAGAAGCATCTGTCGTCAAATCGAATGGCTTTTTAAAATCGGGGTAAATCAGTAAAACATCCTCCGAGGCTAAAATTTCTTTTAGTCTATCAAAGTCTATCTGACTTATAACATATCGGTAAGTGGTTTCGCCATTGAAGCAAAATTTCTAATAAAACACCTATAGTAACTTGCCAATCGTAAAAACGATTTGACGTTGAACAGTGTCGTTGGGTGTCATAGTTACGAATTGCATCTATTTCATCAGGACTCGTTCTAATGCAATTTTTGACTACGATAAAGCCGAGGTATTCTACACTTTCCTTAAAGAAAATTACTTTTCTCTGGAGACCCTAATATTTGCGTCATATAGTCTGCTCAACCTCGTTTTCTAAGAAAATTATACCATCGTCTACGTAAACGTAGCACGTCCTACCTATTTGCTTTCAAAGAACGTCGTCAATTGCCTTTAAAAAAATACTGGGGACATTATTCAAGCCGAAAGGCAGCCTGCAGTATTCATATTTCCCGTTACCAACGGAAAATTCAGTCTTTTCCCTATCCTGTTCCGCGAGAGATATTTGGTGAAACCAAGATTTCAAATAAAGAGTGGTGAAATATTTGGCCTTTTCCAGATTTGATAGAATAATAGCAATTATTCTGTCCGGAATAGGGTACTTGTCATCAACGGTTCCTTGATTTAATTTTCTATAATCAATGATGAGTCTTTTCTTGACAATCCCATACTCGTCCATGCTTTTCCTGTATCAAGGCTAGCATTGACCGCCTTGATTACACGTTTTCCGACAAACGTCCGATTTACCTAATCGAACAGAAACTCTCAGTTCCCCGTCAAGGGAATATGATCCTACTACAATTTTATGACGAGGTTGACCACATTTTACTGTTGCAAGTAAAATGTGGTCAACCGTGCTGTCGATTTTCTTTTCTAATTTGAGGAATCTTACGATCTCCAGAAGTATACTGTGGAACCGCTCAACTTGTCCGTTTGAGGTGCTATGGAGTGAGGCCCCGTTTGCAATTGCAACGCCAAACTGGTTTCGAAGCAAAGATGTAATGGTCTCGGATTTAAGTGATGGTTCGTTGTCATAATAAATATTCGTTGTGTCCGGAAAGAGGTTCATTAATTGTATAATTGGTGGTTTAAAATCTATAATAATGCGCGAAGAAATTGTCTGGACAACAGCGAATTTGGAAAAATTATCAAGAAAATATTTTTGGTCAGTGGAAAATACAGATCTAACAATTATATATAATTTCATTGGCTAGTTTGGTCATTCTCGGAAAGTAGTAGTCAAGGAGAATTTGTTTGAAATTTTCTTGAGCCGCCCTGTGAACACGATTGTGTTCCTTATAAACTATTTCTGTTTGCTCGCTTTTGTCGAAAATGTCTAGAGCCACATTTTTGCCGTGCCAGAATTTGGTAGCTGGGAGGTACCTAACTAGGTCATGTTGGATGCTAGCCAGCGTGGGCAGGTCACAATATAATGCGTTCACCACGTTTGGATTCACTGCTAACTTTACCTCTTCGATGAGAGCGTTCTTATCCGAGATTTTGATTATATGCCGAGATGTTTCAGAAAATATAAATGAAGCGCTTCTTTCTCGCGAATGATGCTTCTCCCAAGACCATTTGATTTCTGAAACAGTTGAGGGTTTGTCTTTAATTTTGTAGGTTAGGGAAACCTCGCTATGAACAGTCGCAACATCGGAATGCGTTTCTTCCTGAAAGGTATGAATATTCTGACGCGACAATGCGTCCGCGACGTAATTCTCTTTGCCAGGTTTGTAGACAATTTTCGCGTTGTGCTTGTCTATAAAAGCTTTCCAGCGCTTTATTTTAGCGTTAGGGTTTCGATCTCAAACTGCAAACGTAAGTGGCTAGTGATCTGTATAAATATTCAAGTCCCTTACGCCATAGAGATAGTTTTTTAGTATCGCTAGAGCCACAATGGGGCTAGCAGTTCTCGTTCATTTGTTGCGAAGTTCATTTCCCTATCTTTAAGTGTTCTGGAAATCATAGTGATGAGTTAACCACCATGTGACAAAACAGCACCCAAAGCCAATGAAGAAGCATCTGTCGTCAAACCGAATGGCTTTTTAAAATCCGGGTAAAGCAGTAAAACATCCTACAAGGCTAAAATTTCCTTTAGTCTATCAAAGTCTATCTGACTTATAACATATCGGTAAGTGGTTTCGCCATTGAAGCAAAATTTCTAATAAAACACCTATAGTAACTTGCCAATCGTAAAAACGATCTGACGTTGAACAGTGTTGTTGGGTGTCACAGTTACGAATAGCATCTATTTCATCAGGACTCGTTCTGATGCAATTTTTGACTACGATAAAGCCGAGGTATTATACACTTTCCTTAAAGAAAATTACTTTTCTCTGGAGACCCTAATATTTGCGTCATATTGTCTGCTCAACCTTGTTTTCTAAGAAAATTATAACATCGCCCACATATACGTAGCACGTCCTTCCTATTTGCTTTCAAAGAACGTCGTCAATTGCCTTTTAAAAAATACTGGGGACATTTTTCAAGCCGAAAGGCAGCCTGCAGAATTCATATTTCCCGTTTCCAACGGAAATTTCAGCCATTTCCCTATCCTGTTCCGCGAGAGATATTTGGTGAAACTGTTGAGAAATGAACAACCAGTTTAAACCTTTTTCTGTTAGTGCATCGTAGAATACAACTCTATTGTATTCTACCTACCACTACAACTCTGTATACATATTCACCACACACAACTGCATTCATTCACTCTGTACATATTCAATAGTTTCAGTCTCAATAAAACTCTTTACAACAGGTTATGGGCTGTTTGTCGCGCACGCACTCGCATTGTTAAGTGAAAAATAAAAAAAGAGAACACACAAGAAAAATGGCAAGTGGTTTTGGTTCATCGTTTCCTTTTGGAAGATTATGCGGCCGTGAAAATTTCAATACGAAAGTAATTGAAACTGGAGCGATAAGGACAACGACCAAAATGAACGTGCGCTGGCGGAGATTACTCTGATGATAGATCCCTGTAATTTCGGTCATATTGCCAGTGAAACTACTGCCAAAGGGGCATGGGGTGCATTAGTAAGTGCTTTTGAGGATTCGGGCTTAACTAGAAAAGTAGAACTCTTAAAGCAACTAGTGAACATGAAACTCGAGAATTACAATTCAGTAGAGGAATATGTAAATGAGCTGATCATGGTTTCCATCAAATTGCGCGGTGCTGGTTTGAAAATCGACGACGAGTTGGCTGCTTCGTTGATGCTGGCTGGACTTCCGAACGAGTTCAGATCGCTGGTGTTGGCTGTGGAAAACTCCAAGCAGAAGCTGTCCGTCAATATGGTAAAAAATCTACTTTTACAAGATGTAAAATTCGACGCAAATGTGAAGACAGAAAATTCAGCTTTATACACGCAAAACACAAAGAAAAAATCGAACAACTTCAAATGTCACGTATGCAAAGCTGTTGGTCATTTTGCTAGAAACTGTCCAAATAGAAATAACAGCAATAAGAATTCGCCAAACAACAATAAAAAACACAATAGAAGTGATGCCTTGTTTGCAATAAATGGTGGTGGTTTTGGCGAGCAAAAACAACAACGAAGACGAGAGTCCTCTCGGAGTGACGATGCTTACAACGTCGTGGACACATGCGCAAAAGCAAGAACATCAAATGCTCATGCGGCGGTTCTGTCTTCGAATGATTGGTATGTTGACTCTGGCGCCAGTAACCACATGACGAACAACAACAATTTTCTACAAAATGTGTGTGCTGTTACAAATAAAAAAATTGTTGTTGCGAACAGGCAGGAAATTCCAGTGAATTGTGCGGGCGACATCGATTTATTGCTGTGTAATAAAAGGGCAAAAAGGACAGTTACGGTCAAAAATGTCGAGTGTGTGCCAGACTTAGCAGCAAATTTACTGTTGATTCGCCAAATCACAAAATTTGGAAAAAGGGTTGTTTTCGAGGGTGACAAATGTACCATTTTTGACGAATACAAAAATGTGATGGCGACGGCAAGTGTGCATAATGACTTGTACCGTTTGAATTATGAGCATGTGTACAACAACAACGCGTTTCTTGTACAAAACTCAATCGATTTATGGCATCGAAGACTTGGGCACATATGCAACAACAATTTGCGTAAAGTAAGAAGTTGCAGTAAAGGCTTAGATTTCGGAGAAATCAACAACAACGAGCAATGCGTAGTTTGCGTAAAAGGAAAGCAGACTCGTAGACCGTACAGAGAAAAGGGTATACGCGCGAATGAACTGTTGGAACTTGTACATTCAGATGTGCTAGGCCCGTTAAAAACAAAATCATTTTCTGGTGCGAGGTTCTTAGTGACGTTCGTTGATGACTTCTCAAGGAAGGTTTTCGCGTATCCCATTATAAAGAAATCTGTTGTGTTCGAAACGTTTAAAGACTTCAAGGTAATGGTGGAGAATCAAGTAAACGCGAAAATTAAAATTCTCCGAACTGACAATGGCACAGAATATGTAAACGAATGCTTCAATAAATTCTTAAGAGGCTCTGGAATTATACATCAGAAAACGTTTCCGTACGCACCCGAGCAAAATGGCGTGGCGGAGAGAATGAATAGGACTCTGATTGAACGTGTTCAATGTATGCTGATAGACAGTGGCCTTGCGAATTGTTATTGGACAGAAGCGGCATCAACCGCTGCATATTTAACAAACCGTGTTCCTTGTCGAGAAAACGATCGATGTCCAGAAGAATTGTTTTCAAACAGAAAGCCGAATCTGAAATATCTACGCGTGTTTGGTAGCAAAGCCCTAGTTCATGTACCAAAGGAAAAGCGAAACAAGTTGGATGCGAAATCGATCGAATGTGTTATGGTTGGGTATAGCGCTGGAAGCAAAGCGTACCGGTTACTAAATCCACGCAACAAGAAGATCGTAATAAGTCGTGATGTCGTGTTTTTCTAAAATGATAACAGCAAGACTGAACCCGATGATACCGCTAAAGTGTCAATTCAGGAGGGGTTGGTAATGACGCCGAATTGCCACTTACCGAAAACACCAACGCAGAAGGTAGTAGTGTGAAAGACGAGGTTGCCACCAACGATAGTTTTGAAGACACCGAGGATGATGCTGAAATTGCACCGTGTTCTCCTGCAGTTCGTCGTTCTGAAAGAATAGCAAACCTTTCAGAGAAGACCTTAAATTTTTGTGCTGTTGAATACGTGTCCAGCGATCCATCAACTATGGAAGAGGCGTTGTCATCGGACAACAGCGATGAATGGTTACCTGCAATGCAAAGCGAACTTGAGTCACTCCGAATCAACAACACATGGATGTTGACTGGCCTTCCGCCTGGCAAGAAGGCCATAAAGTGCAAGTGGGTGTTCAAAACCAAGAACGATGCAAATGGTGTTCCGTTTCGAAGAAAAGCCAGACTAGTAGCAAAGGGGTTTTCACAAAAAGAAGGGATTGACTACAACGAAACATTCGCGCCTGTAGTTAGATATGAGTCGATCAGATACCTGTTAGCTATGGCGGTGAAGCATGACATGAAAGTACACCAAATGGATGCTGTGTGCGCATACCTGAATGGTACATTGAAAGAAGAAGTGTACATGCAACAGCCTAGTGGTTTCGACGATGGTTCCGGAAAAGTGTGCAAGCTAATGAAGTCGATCTATGGTTTGAAGCAATCAGGACGAGTATGGAACGGGACACTAAATAGTGAATTGCTGAAGATTGGTATCGAAAGAAGTCAAGTCGACCAATGCATTTACTACAGCGTTAAAGATGGTCTCATGCTATTTCTGACAATCTATGTTGATGATGTCCTGATATTCTCTAACGACACCAAAGCGATAATGTCCGTGAAGAAGCAACTTGCGAAGAAATTCAAAATGAAGGACATGGGAGAGGCTTCATCTGTGTTAGGAATCAAAATTAGGCGTGATGACAACTCAATATACATCGATCAATCGAAATACATCGAAGAAGTATTGGTTCGTTTTGGTATAAACGACTGCAATCCGACAGCTGCACCGTTTGACTACAAACAGAAGCTAACTTCGGAGATGTGTCCCAAAACTGATGAAGAAAGGCGTAATATGTCGAAGGTGCCATATATGCAAGCAATTGGCTGTCTGCTATTTGCCGCGCAAATCTCACGACCAGACATTTGTTATGCCGCAAATGTTCTGAGCAGGTATAGTACCAATCCTGGGAAGGCTCATTGGGAGGCTGTCAAACAAATCATGCGATATCTGAAAGGCACAGTGGACAAATCGTTATCATACACCAAAGACACAACGGGTAACATCGAAGGTTTCTGTGATGCTGATTGGGATGGTGATTTATATAGCCGTCGTTCAACAACAGGCTATGTTTTCATATTTCAATCTGGAGCTGTATCATGGTCAACAAAACGACAGAAAACCGTAGCATTATCATCGACCGAAGCAGAATTTATGTCGATCGTCGCAGGAATTCAAGAAGCTATTTGGTTGAAACGATTAGAAGAAGAACTTGATCCTGGTGTTGACACAACTTTAACATTGTGGTGTGACAACAAGAGTGCAATTCAAATTGCGCAAGATAACTCCTACTCCTACCGTACAAAGCATGTAGACATTAAAGCAAAATTTATTCGTGAGAAGTTAAATAGTAAAGTAATTGACTTGATGTATGTGTCGACCAATGAAATGTTAGCAGATATACTAACAAAAGGTTTGACTCCTCAAAAACTTAACTATTTATCGGATAAATTCGGCCTTAATAACTAATGAAATGCTCGTATATAATATATCATTGTTTTGATGCTTAACTTTAATTAATGTAGAATTAGAATTGAAATGGATTAATGAATTTTTAAAGTTTAAGTATGATGTAATTAAAATGATTTTTTAAGATTTTAATGTAAATGAAAAAAGGTAACTAGTCGTTCAGGGAAGGTGTTGAGAAATGAACTACCAGTTTAAACCTTTTTCTGTTAGTGCATCGTAGAATACAACTCTATTGTATTCTACCTACCACTACAACTCTGTATACATATTCACCACACACAACTGCATTCATTCACTCTGTACATATTCAATAGTTTCAGTCTCAATAAAGAACTCTTTACAACAGAAACCAAGATTTCAGATCAAGAGTGGTGAAATATTTGGCTTTTTCCAGATTTGATAGAATAATAGCAGTTATTCTGTCCGGAATAGGGTACTTGTCATCAACGGTTCCTTGATTTAATTTTCTATAATCTATGACGAGTCTTTTCTTGACAATCCCATACTCGTCCATGCTTTTCCTGTATCAAGGCTAGCATTGACCGCCTTGATTACACGTTTTCCGACAAACGTCCGATTTACCTAATCGACCAGAAACTTTCAGTTCCCCGTCAAGGGAATATGACCCTACTACAATTTTATGACGAGGCTGAAAAGAAACTGAAACTTTTCACAAACAAGACCATCATGACGTATAATAGGCCCATGGCGGCATCTATAAATGAGAAGTATATAATGGATGTACTTCGGGTGTTCATATCTTGAGTTGATTGAGTTATGTCATTTTTTCCGCTCGTCCGAGCGACTTACCTTCGGCTGTGGCACAAGAAGTTGATTCGAATCACTTAAGATACGTGTTCGCCACCAACTAACGCATAGTCCCTTAAGGATAAGGAAAAACAACAAAATAGGAGCCACCTTGCACGGAACCAGACAGATAAAAATACATATTTTTCAAAACGCAGAGACTTTGGCAACAGGTCTTCTCAGAAAGAAGAACCCGTCCAACCAATGGATGTTGACGACTCCATGCGGAGTAGACAATCAACCATATTCCGAGCAAACAATAGTGGTCCACGTCATGTAGCGTACCACGACACCCAGATGCAAACTCAGTAGAAGAGACAAAATACTGATTCTGCTAGGCTCACTGGGCCTAAACAACAAAGGATAAATTTTATTAAAGAAGAGGACAGGATCAAAACGAATGTCAAGAAAGAGCAGAGTTCGTAGCATCGGAGATCGACGATGAGGAAGACTTTGAACAAATCAATTTTTTGGATAAAAATTCCACAGTCAGTCGCAGAGAGAAATATTAGATTATTGATAGACACATGAGCTTCAAAGAACTACATAAAGCCCCTAAGGGAACTTAGTAACATAGTTCCGGTAGACAATCCATTGCTAGTGAAATCAATACATGGTTTCAGTTCCGTCAAAGAGAAGTGTACTTTGAATATATTTAATACAAATTACCCATTCTTCATATTGCCATCGCTTTCAACCATCGATGGTATAATTGGTCTTGACCTACTAACACAGACAAGTGCAAAGCTAGATTTAAGGAATAAAGAAATCCAAACTAAACTTGGTTCTGAGAAATTAAATTTTTAAAATGTGCGAAGGAAAACTTCACACAGGTAGAGGACATAATAGTGCCTCAAACAATTACCAAAAGTTTTCGAGAGATGATGAAAGATATTATAGGAGCTTTTGCAAACCCTAACGAGGCATTGCCTTTTTATACAAATGTCGTGGAGAATAATGAGCCGATTTATTCAAAATTATACTCTTACCCTATGGGTGTGGCTGATTTCGGTAAGAGCGAGGTACAGGGCTTATAGAAAAATGGAATAATCAGGCCATCTCGGTCCCGATACAACAACCCAGTTTGGATGGTCCATAAGAAATTCAAGGACAAGTATTGGAATGTCAAGAAAAGATTCATCATAGATTTTAGAAAATCAAGGAACCGTTGATGATAAGTACCCTATTCCGTATATAGCAGTTATTCTATCAAATCTGAACAAGGCCAAATATTTCACCACTCTTGATTTGAAATCCGGGTTTCACCATATATCTCTCGCTTAACAGGATAGGGAAAATACAGCATTTTCCGTTGGAAACGGGAAATATGAATTCTGCAGGTTGCCCCTCGGCTTGAAAAATGCCCCCAGTATTTTTCAAAGGGCAATTGACGTCGTTCTTAGAGAGCAGATAAGAAGGACATGCTACGTCTACGTGGACAGAGTTTTAATTTTCTCAGAAAACGAGGTTGAGCATGTCAAACATATTGGATGGGTACTACGTGGACTATATGAAGCAAATATGAGGGTCTCCAGAGAAAAGTCAATTTTTTTAAGGAAAGTCTAGAATACCTCGGCTTTATCGTATCCAAAAATTGCATCAGAACGAGTCCTGATAAAATAGATGCAATTCGTAACTATGACACCCAACGACACTGTTCTTATTATACACTGGCAAGTTATTATAGGTGTTTTATTAGAAATTTTGCATCAATAGCGAAACCACTTACCGATATGTTGAAAGGTGACAACGGCAAAGTCAGTGCCCCTCAGTCCAGAAAATGATGGTGATGGGTTTACCACCCTGCGACAAAACTGCACCCAAACCTAATGAAAAAGCATCTTCGTCAAATCCAATGGCTTCTTAAAGTGAGGGTAAAGCAGTAAAATACCTCCGAGGCTAACATTTCCTTCAGTCTATCAAAGGCCTAAGTCTGTCTCTCGTTAAAATTCACACGGATTTTTCTGGACTGATGGGCACTGACTTTGCCGTCGTCACCTTTCCACATATCGGTAAGTGGTTTCGCTATTGAAGCAAAATTTTTAATAAAACACCTATAATATCTTGCCAATCCTAAAAACCATCTGACGTTGAACAGTGTCGTTGGGTGTCATAGTTACGAATTGCATCTATTTCATCAGGACTCGTTCTGATGCAATTTTTGGATACGACAAAGCCGAGGTATTCTACACTTTCCTTAAAGAAAATTACTTTTCTCTGGAGACTCTAATATTTGCGTCATATAGTCTGCTTAACCTCGTTTTAGAAGAAAATTATAACATCGTCCACGTAGACGTAGCACGTCCTTCCTATTTGCTTTCTAGGAACGTCGTCAATTGCCCTTTAAAAAATACTGGGGACATTTTTCAAGCCGAAAGGCAGCATGCTGAATTCATATTTCCCGTTACGAACGGAAAATTCAGTCTTTTCCCTATCCTGTTCCGCGAGAGATATTTGGTGAAACCCGGATTTCAAATCAAGAGTGGTGAAATATTTGGCCTTTTCCAGATTTGATAAAATTTGATAGCAGATATTCTGTCCGGAAAAGGGTACTTGTCATCAACGGTTCCTTGATTTAATTTCCTTAAATCTATGACGAGTCTTTTCTTGACAATCCCATACTCGTCGTTTCCTTTCCTGTAACAAGGCTAGCATTGACCGCCTTGATTATACGTTTTCCGACAAACGTCCGATTTACCTAATCGAACAAAAACATTCAATTCTCCGTCAAGGAAATATGACCCTACTACACTTTTAAGACGAGGTTGAAAAGAAAATGACACTTTGGACAAACAAGACCATCATGACGCATGATAAGCCCATGGCGGCATCTATAAATGAAAAGTATAAAATGGATGCACTTCGGGTGTTCATATCTAGAACTAAAAGGGTTTGAGTGATGTCATTTTTTCCGCTCGACCGAGCGACTTACCTTCGGCTTTGGCACAAGAAGTTGAGTCGAATCATTAAATTTACGTGTTCGCCACCAACTACGCAAAGTCCCTTGAGGATTAGGAAAAACAACAAAATAGGAACTACCTTGCAGGGAACCAGACAGATAAAAATCAATATTTTTCAAAATGCAGAGACTTTGGTAACAGGTCTTCCCAGAAAGAGGAACCCTTCCAACCAATGGATGTTGATGACTCCATGCGGATTAGGCAATCAACCAGATTCCGAGCAAACAACAGTGGTCCACCTCATGTAGCGTACCACGACATCCAGATGCAAACTCAATACGTCGAATCATCACAGGCTCGATACTATAATAATGGGGCCTTTGGACAGGCACAGAAGAGATAAAATATTGATTCTGCTAGGTTCGCTGGCTCTAAACAACAAAGAATATATTTTATTAAAGAAGACGACAGGATCAAAACGAATATCAAGAAAGAGCAGAGTCAGTAGCATCGGAGATCGACGATGAGGAAGACTTTGAACAGATTACTTTTTTGGAAAAAAAATTCCTTGCTGCTGACAGTCGCAGAGAGAAATATTAGATTATTGATAGACACAGTAGCTTCAAAGAACTATATAAAGCCCCTAAGGGAAATTATTAACATAGTTCCGTTAGACAATCCATTCCTAGTCAAATCAACACATAGTTTCAGTTCCGTCAAAGAGAAGTACACTTTTAATCTATTTAATACAAATACTACATTCTTCATATCGCTTTCAACCTTCGATGGTATAATTGGTCTTGACCAGCTAACACAGACAAATGCAAAGCTAGATTTTTGGAATAAAGAAATCCAAACTAAACTTGGTTCTGAGAAATTAAATTTTTAAAATGTGCAACGTTAAACTTCACGCAGGTAGAGGACAATTACTAAAAGTTTTCGAGAGATGATGATATTTATTATAGGAGTTTTTGCAAACCTTTTAATACAAATGTCGTGGAGAATAATGAGCCGATTTATTCAAAATTATACCCTTATCCAGTGGGTGTGGCTAATTTCGGTAACAGCAAGGTACAGGGGTTATTGAAAAATGGAATAGTGAGGCCATCTAGGTCCCGATACAACAACCCAATTTGGGTAATCGATAAGAAAGGCAAGGACGAGTATGGGAATTTCAAGAAAAGATCCATCATAGATTTTAGTAAATTAAATCAAGGAACCGCTGATGACAAGTACCCTATTCCGGATATAGCAGTTATTCTATCAAATCTGGACACGAACAGATATTTCACCACTCTTGATTTGAAATCCGGGTTTCACCAAATATCTCTCGCGGAACAGGATAGGGAAAAGACTGCATTTTCCGTTGGAAACGGAAATAGGAATTCTGCAGGTTGCACTTCGTCTTGAAAAATGCCCCCAGTATTTTTCCAAGGGCAATTGACGTCGTTCTTAGAGAGCAAATAGGAAGGGCGTGCTAAGTCTAAGCGGACGATGTTTTAATTTTCTCAGAAAACGAGGTTGAGCATGTCAAACATATCGGATGGATACTACGTGGACTATATGAAGCAAATATGCGGGTCTCCAGAGGAAAGTCAATTTTTTTAAGGAAAGCGTAGAATACCTCTGCATTATCGTATCCAAAAATTGCATCAGAACTAGTCCTGATAAAATAGATGCAATTCGTAACTATGACACCCAACGATACTGCCCTTATTATACACTGACAAGTTATTATAGGTGTTTTATTAGAAATTTTGCTTCAATAGCGAAACCACTTACCAATATGTTGAAAGGTGACAACGGCAAAGTCATTGCCCATCAGTCCAGAAAATCTGTGTGAATTGTAATGAGAGACAGACTCAAGCTTTTGACAGACTGAAGGAAATGTGAGCCTCGGAGGATGTTTTACTGCTTTACCCGGACTTTAAGAAGCCATTCGATTTGATGACAGATGCTTCTTTCATTAGGTTTGGGTTCAGTTTTGTCACATGGTGGTAAACCCATCACTGTGATTTCCAGAACACTTAATGATAGGGAAATGAACTTCGCAACAAATGAACGAGAATTGCTAGCCACAGTGTGGGCTCTAGCAATACTAAGAAACTATCTCTATGGCGTAAGAGACTTGAAAATTTATACAGATCACTAGCCACTTACGTTTGCAGTTTTAGATCAAAACCCTAACGCTAAGATAATGCGCTGGAAAGATTTTATAGACGAGCACAACGCGATTTTCTACAAACCTGGCAAAAGAATTACGTCACGGACGCATTGTCGCGTCAGAATACTGATACCTTTAAGGAAGAAACGCATTCCGATCTTGCAACTGTTCATCGCGAGGATTCCTTAACCACACGATTAAAGACAAACTCATCAACTATTTCAGAAATCAAATGGTCTTGGGAGAAGCATCTTTCGCGGGAAGAAAAGCTTTATTTTATTTTCTGAAAAATCTCGGCATATAATCAAATTCTCGGTTAAGAGCGCTCTAATCGAAGAGGTCAAGCTAGCAGTGAATTCAAACGTAGTGAACTCAATACATTGCGACCTTCCCACGCTGGCTAGCATCCAACATGATCTAGTTAGGTACTTCCCAGCTATCAAATTCTGGCACTACAAAAATATGGCTCTAGATATTTTCGACAAAAACGAGCAAATAGAAATACTTTTTGCGGAACACAATCGTGCTCACAGGGCGGCTCAAGAAAATGTCAAACAAATTCTCCTTGACTACTACTTTCCGAGAATGACAAAATTGGCCTATGAAGTGATAGCTTGTTGTAAGACCTGTAAAAGGGCTAAATACGATAGGCATCCGTGTAAACAAGAGATGGGTGCAACCCCTATCGGTGCTACACATCTATATATTTTCCACTGACCAAAAATATTTTCTTGACAAATTTTCCAAATTCGCTGTTGTGCAGACAATTCCTTCGTGCACTATAATAGATTTGAAACCAATTATACAATTAATGAACCTCTTTTCGGACACAACGAATATTTATTATGACTGTCGATTTTCGTTTCTAACTTGAGGAATCTTACGATCTCCAGAAGAATACTGTGGAACCGCTCAACTTGTCCGTTTGAGGTGCTTTGGAGTGGGGCTGCGTTTGCAATTGCAACGCCAAACTGGTTTCGAAGCAAAGATGTAATGGTCTCGGATTTAAGTGATGGTTCGTTGTCATAATAAATATTCGTTGTGTCCGGAAAGAGGTTCATTGATTGTATAATTGGTGGTTTAAAATCTATAATAGTGCGCGAAGAAATTGTCTGGACAACAGCGAATTTGGAAAAATTGTCAAGAAAATATTTTTGGTCAGTGGAAAATACAGATCTAACAATTATATATAATTTCATTGGCTAATTTGGTCATTCTCCGAAAGTAGTAGTCAAGGAGAATTTGTTTGAAATTTTCTTGAGCCGCCCTGTGAACACGATTGAGTTCCTTATAAACTATTTCTGTTTGCTCGCTTTTGTCGAAAATGTCTAGAGCCATATTTTTGCCGTGCCAGAATTTGGTAGCTGGGAGGTACCTAACTAGGTCATGTTGCATGCTAGCCAGCGTGGGCAGGTCACAATGTATTGCGTTCACCACGTTTGGATTCACTGCTAACTTTACCTCTTCGATGAGAGCGTTCTTATCCGAGATTTTGATTATATGCCGAGATTTTTCAGAAAATATAAATGAAGCGTTTCTTTCTCGCGAATGATGCTTCTCCCAAGACCATTTGATTTCCGACACAGTTGAGGGTTTGTCTTTAATTGTGTAGGTTAGGGAAACCTCGCTATGAACAGTTGCAACATCGGAATGCGTTTCTTCCTGAAAGGTATGAATATTCTGACGCGACAATGCGTCCGCGACGTAATACTCTTTGCCAGGTTTGTAGACAATTTTCGCGTTGTGCTTGTCTATAAAAGCTTTCCAGCGCTTTATTTTAGCGTTAGGGTTTCGATCTCAAACTGCAAACGTAAGTGGCTGGTGATCTGTATAAATATTCAAGTCCCTTACGCCATAGAGTTAGTTTTTAGTATCGCTAGAGCCACAATGGGGCTAGCAGTTCTCGTTCATTTGTTGCGAAGTTCATTTCCCTATCTTTAAGTGTTCTGGAAATCATAGTGATGAGTTAACCACCATGTGACAAAACAGCACCCAAAGCAAATGAAGAAGCATCTGTCGTCAAATCGAATGGCTTTTTAAAATCGGGGTAAATCAGTAAAACATCCTCCGAGGCT
Organism: Hydrotaea diabolus; assembly: GCA_963513945.1. Lineage (NCBI taxonomy): Eukaryota > Metazoa > Arthropoda > Insecta > Diptera > Muscidae > Hydrotaea > Hydrotaea diabolus. The sequence continues at coordinate 102,552,204 of OY740717.1, read as the reverse complement.
AAAATTTCTTTTAGTCTATCAAAGTCTATCTGACTTATAACATATCGGTAAGTGGTTTCGCCATTGAAGCAAAATTTCTAATAAAACACCTATAGTAACTTGCCAATCGTAAAAACGATTTGACGTTGAACAGTGTCGTTGGGTGTCATAGTTACGAATTGCATCTATTTCATCAGGACTCGTTCTAATGCAATTTTTGACTACGATAAAGCCGAGGTATTCTACACTTTCCTTAAAGAAAATTACTTTTCTCTGGAGACCCTAATATTTGCGTCATATAGTCTGCTCAACCTCGTTTCCTGAGAAAATTAAAACATCGTCCATGTAGACTTAGCACGCCCTTCCTATTTGCTCTCTAAGAACGACGTCAATAGTCCTTGGAAAAATACTGGGGGCATTTTTCAAGCCGAAGTGCAACCTTCAGAGTTCCTATTTCCCATTTCCAACGGAAAATGCAGTCTTTTCCCTACCCCATTCCGCGAGAGATATATGGTGAAACCCGGATTTCAAATCATGAGTGGTGAAATATTTGGCCTTTTCCAGATTTGATAGAATAACTGCTATATCCAGAGTAGGGTATTTGTCAACAACGGTTCCTTGATTTAATTTCTTAAAATCTATGACGAGTCTTTTCTTGACAATCCCATACTCGTCGTTTCCTTTCCTGTAACAAGGCTAGCATTGACCGCCTTGATTATACGTTTTCCGACAAACGTCCGATTTACCTAATCGAACAGAAACATTCAATTCTCCGTCAAGGAAATATGACCCTACTACACTTTTAAGACGAGGTTGAAAAGAAAATGACACTTTGGACAAACAAGACCATCATGACGCATGATAAGCCCATGGCGGCATCTATAAATGAAAAGTATAAAATGGATGCACTTCGGGTGTTCATATCTAGAACTAAAAGGGTTTGAGTGATGTCATTTTTTCCGCTCGACCGAGCGACTTACCTTCGGCTTTGGCACAAGAAGTTGAGTCGAATCATTAAATTTACGTGTTCGCCACCAACTACGCAAAGTCCCTTGAGGATTAGGAAAAACAACAAAATAGGAACTACCTTGCAGGGAACCAGACAGATAAAAATCAATATTTTTCAAAATGCAGAGACTTTGGTAACAGGTCTTCCCAGAAAGAGGAACCCTTCCAACCAATGGATGTTGATGACTCCATGCGGATTAGGCAATCAACCAGATTCCGAGCAAACAACAGTGGTCCACCTCATGTAGCGTACCACGACATCCAGATGCAAACTCAATACGTCGAATCATCACAGGCTCGATACTATAATAATGGGGCCTTTGGACAGGCACAGAAGAGATAAAATATTGATTCTGCTAGGTTCGCTGGCTCTAAACAACAAAGAATATATTTTATTAAAGAAGACGACAGGATCAAAACGAATATCAAGAAAGAGCAGAGTCAGTAGCATCGGAGATCGACGATGAGGAAGACTTTGAACAGATTACTTTTTTGGAAAAAAAATTCCTTGCTGCTGACAGTCGCAGAGAGAAATATTAGATTATTGATAGACACAGTAGCTTCAAAGAACTATACAAAGCCCCTAAGGGAAATTATTAACATAGTTCCGTTAGACAATCCATTCCTAGTCAAATCAACACATAGTTTCAGTTCCGTCAAAGAGAAGTACACTTTTAATCTATTTAATACAAATACTACATTCTTCATATCGCTTTCAACCTTCGATGGTATAATTGGTCTTGACCAGCTAACACAGACAAATGCAAAGCTAGATTTTTGGAATAAAGAAATCCAAACTAAACTTGGTTCTGAGAAATTAAATTTTTAAAATGTGCAACGTTAAACTTCACGCAGGTAGAGGACAATTACTAAAAGTTTTCGAGAGATGATGATATTTATTATAGGAGTTTTTGCAAACCTTTTAATACAAATGTCGTGGAGAATAATGAGCCGATTTATTCAAAATTATACCCTTATCCAGTGGGTGTGGCTAATTTCGGTAACAGCAAGGTACAGGGGTTATTGAAAAATGGAATAGTGAGGCCATCTAGGTCCCGATACAACAACCCAATTTGGGTAATCGATAAGAAAGGCAAGGACGAGTATGGGAATTTCAAGAAAAGATCCATCATAGATTTTAGTAAATTAAATCAAGGAACCGCTGATGACAAGTACCCTATTCCGGATATAGCAGTTATTCTATCAAATCTGGACACGAACAGATATTTCACCACTCTTGATTTGAAATCCGGGTTTCACCAAATATCTCTCGCGGAACAGGATAGGGAAAAGACTGCATTTTCCGTTGGAAACGGAAATAGGAATTCTGCAGGTTGCACTTCGTCTTGAAAAATGCCCCCAGTATTTTTCCAAGGGCAATTGACGTCGTTCTTAGAGAGCAAATAGGAAGGGCGTGCTAAGTCTAAGCGGACGATGTTTTAATTTTCTCAGAAAACGAGGTTGAGCATGTCAAACATATCGGATGGATACTACGTGGACTATATGAAGCAAATATGCGGGTCTCCAGAGGAAAGTCAATTTTTTTAAGGAAAGCGTAGAATACATCTGCATTATCGTATCCAAAAATTGCATCAGAACTAGTCCTGATAAAATAGATGCAATTCGTAACTATGACACCCAACGATACTGCCCTTATTATACACTGACAAGTTATTATAGGTGTTTTATTAGAAATTTTGCTTCAATAGCGAAACCACTTACCAATATGTTGAAAGGTGACAACGGCAAAGTCATTGCCCATCAGTCCAGAAAATCTGTGTGAATTGTAATGAGAGACAGACTCAAGCTTTTGACAGACTGAAGGAAATGTGAGCCTCGGAGGATGTTTTACTGCTTTACCCGGACTTTAAGAAGCCATTCGATTTGATGACAGATGCTTCTATCATTAGGTTTGGGTTCAGTTTTGTCACATGGTGGTAAACCCATCACTGTGATTTCCAGAACACTTAATGATAGGGAAATGAACTTCGCAACAAATGAACGAGAATTGCTAGCCACAGTGTGGGCTCTAGCAATACTAAGAAACTATCTCTATGGCGTAAGAGACTTGAAAATTTATACAGAATACTAGCCACTTACGTTTGCAGTTTTAGATCAAAACCCTAACGCTAAGATAATGCGCTGGAAAGATTTTATAGACGAGCACAACGCGATTTTCTACAAACCTGGCAAAAGAATTACGTCACGGACGCATTGTCGCGTCAGAATACTGATACCTTTAAGGAAGAAACGCATTCCGATCTTGCAACTGTTCATCGCGAGGATTCCTTAACCTACACGATTAAAGACAAACTCATCAACTATTTCAGAAATCAAATGGTCTTGGGAGAAGCATCTTTCGCGGGAAGAAAAGCTTTATTTTATTTTCTGAAAAATCTCGGCATATAATCAAATTCTCGGTTAAGAGCGCTCTAATCGAAGAGGTCAAGCTAGCAGTGAATTCAAACGTAGTGAACTCAATACATTGCGACCTTCCCACGCTGGCTAGCATCCAACATGAACTAGTTAGGTACTTCCCAGCTATCAAATTCTGGCACTGCAAAAATATGGCTCTAGATATTTTCGACAAAAACGAGCAAATAGAAATACTTTTTGCGGAACACAATCGTGCTCACAGGGCGGCTCAAGAAAATGTCAAACAAATTCTCCTTGACTACTACTTTCCGAGAATGACAAAATTGGCCTATGAAGTGATAGCTTGTTGTAAGACCTGTAAAAGGGCTAAATACGATAGGCATCCGTGTAAACAAGAGATGGGTGCAACCCCTATCGGTGCTACACATCTATATATTTTCCACTGACCAAAAATATTTTCTTGACAAATTTTCCAAATTCGCTGTTGTGCAGACAATTCCTTCGTGCACTATAATAGATTTGAAACCAATTATACAATTAATGAACCTCTTTTCGGACACAACGAATATTTATTATGACTGTCGATTTTCGTTTCTAACTTGAGGAATCTTACGATCTCCAGAAGAATACTGTGGAACCGCTCAACTTGTCCGTTTGAGGTGCTTTGGAGTGGGGCTGCGTTTGCAATTGCAACGCCAAACTGGTTTCGAAGCAAAGATGTAATGGTCTCGGATTTAAGTGATGGTTCGTTGTCATAATAAATATTCGTTGTGTCCGGAAAGAGGTTCATTGATTGTATAATTGGTGGTTTAAAATCTATAATAGTGCGCGAAGAAATTGTCTGGACAACAGCGAATTTGGAAAAATTGTCAAGAAAATATTTTTGGTCAGTGGAAAATACAGATCTAACAATTATATATAATTTCATTGGCTAATTTGGTCATTCTCCGAAAGTAGTAGTCAAGGAGAATTTGTTTGAAATTTTCTTGAGCCGCCCTGTGAACACGATTGAGTTCCTTATAAACTATTTCTGTTTGCTCGCTTTTGTCGAAAATGTCTAGAGCCATATTTTTGCCGTGCCAGAATTTGGTAGCTGGGAGGTACCTAACTAGGTCATGTTGCATGCTCGCCAGCGTGGGCAGGTCACAATGTATTGCGTTCACCACGTTTGGATTCACTGCTAACTTTACCTCTTCGATGAGAGCGTTCTTATCCGAGATTTTGATTATATGCCGAGATTTTTCAGAAAATATAAATGAAGCGTTTCTTTCTCGCGAATGATGCTTCTCCCAAGACCATTTGATTTCTGACACAGTTGAGGGTTTGTCTTTAATTGTGTAGGTTAGGGAAACCTCGCTATTAACAGTTGCAACATCGGAATGCGTTTCTTCCTGAAAGGTATGAATATTCTGACGCGACAATGCGTCCGCGACGTAATTCTCTTTGCCAGGTTTGTAGACAATTTTCGCGTTGTGCTTGTCTATAAAAGCTTTCCAGCGCTTTATTTTAGCGTTAGGGTTTCGATCTCAAACTGCAAACGTAAGTGACTGGTGATCTGTATAAATATTCAAGTCCCTTACGCCATAGAGTTAGTTTTTAGTATCGCTAGAGCCACAATGGGGCTAGCAGTTCTCGTTCATTTGTTGCGAAGTTCATTTCCCTATCTTTAAGTGTTCTGGAAATCATAGTGATGAGTTAACCACCATGTGACAAAACAGCACCCAAAGCAAATGAAGAAGCATCTGTCGTCAAATCGAATGGCTTTTTAAAATCGGGGTAAATCAGTAAAACATCCTCCGAGGCTAAAATTTCTTTTAGTCTATCAAAGTCTATCTGACTTATAACATATCGGTAAGTGGTTTCGCCATTGAAGCAAAATTTCTAATAAAACACCTATAGTAACTTGCCAATCGTAAAAACGATTTGACGTTGAACAGTGTCGTTGGGTGTCATAGTTACGAATTGCATCTATTTCATCAGGACTCGTTCTAATGCAATTTTTGACTACGATAAAGCCGAGGTATTCTACACTTTCCTTAAAGAAAATTACTTTTCTCTGGAGACCCTAATATTTGCGTCATATAGTCTGCTCAACCTCGTTTCCTGAGAAAATTAAAACATCGTCCATGTAGACTTAGCACGCCCTTCCTATTTGCTCTCTAAGAACGACGTCAATAGTCCTTGGAAAAATACTGGGGGCATTTTTCAAGCCGAAGTGCAACCTTCAGAGTTCCTATTTCCCATTTCCAACGGAAAATGCAGTCTTTTCCCTACCCCATTCCGCGAGAGATATATGGTGAAACCCGGATTTCAAATCATGAGTGGTGAAATATTTGGCCTTTTCCAGATTTGATAGAATAACTGCTATATCCAGAGTAGGGTATTTGTCAACAACGGTTCCTTGATTTAATTTCTTAAAATCTATGACGAGTCTTTTCTTGACAATCCCATACTCGTCGTTTCCTTTCCTGTAACAAGGCTAGCATTGACCGCCTTGATTATACGTTTTCCGACAAACGTCCGATTTACCTAATCGAACAGAAACATTCAATTCTCCGTCAAGGAAATATGACCCTACTACACTTTTAAGACGAGGTTGAAAAGAAAATGACAATTTGGACAAACAAGACCATCATGACGCATGATAAGCCCATGGCGGCATCTATAAATGAAAAGTATAAAATGGATGCACTTCGGGTGTTCATATCTAGAACTAAAAGGGTTTGAGTGATGTCATTTTTTCCGCTCGACCGAGCGACTTACCTTCGGCTTTGGCACAAGAAGTTGAGTCGAATCATTAAATTTACGTGTTCGCCACCAACTACGCAAAGTCCCTTGAGGATTAGGAAAAACAACAAAATAGGAACTACCTTGCAGGGAACCAGACAGATAAAAATCAATATTTTTCAAAATGCAGAGACTTTGGTAACAGGTCTTCCCAGAAAGAGGAACCCTTCCAACCAATAGATGTTGATGACTCCATGCGGATTAGGCAATCAACCAGATTCCGAGCAAACAACAGTGGTCCACCTCATGTAGCGTACCACGACATCCAGATGCAAACTCAATACGTCGAATCATCACAGGCTCGATACTATAATAATGGGGCCTTTGGACAGGCACAGAAGAGATAAAATATTGATTCTGCTAGGTTCGCTGGCTCTAAACAACAAAGAATATATTTTATTAAAGAAGACGACAGGATCAAAACGAATATCAAGAAAGAGCAGAGTCAGTAGCATCGGAGATCGACGATGAGGAAGACTTTGAACAGATTACTTTTTTGGAAAAAAAATTCCTTGCTGCTGACAGTCGCAGAGAGAAATATTAGATTATTGATAGACACAGTAGCTTCAAAGAACTATATAAAGCCCCTAAGGGAAATTATTAACATAGTTCCGTTAGACAATCCATTCCTAGTCAAATCAACACATAGTTTCAGTTCCGTCAAAGAGAAGTACACTTTTAATCTATTTAATACAAATACTACATTCTTCATATTGCTTTCAACCTTCGATGGTATAATTGGTCTTGACCAGCTAACACAGACAAATGCAAAGCTAGATTTTTGGAATAAAGAAATCCAAACTAAACTTGGTTCTGAGAAATTAAATTTTTAAAATGTGCAACGTTAAACTTCACGCAGGTAGAGGACAATTACTAAAAGTTTTCGAGAGATGATGATATTTATTATAGGAGTTTTTGCAAACCTTTTAATACAAATGTCGTGGAGAATAATGAGCCGATTTATTCAAAATTATACCCTTATCCAGTGGGTGTGGCTAATTTCGGTAACAGCAAGGTACAGGGGTTATTGAAAAATGGAATAGTGAGGCCATCTAGGTCCCGATACAACAACCCAATTTGGGTAATCGATAAGAAAGGCAAGGACGAGTATGGGAATTTCAAGAAAAGATCCATCATAGATTTTAGTAAATTAAATCAAGGAACCGCTGATGACAAGTACCCTATTCCGGATATAGCAGTTATTCTATCAAATCTGGACACGAACAGATATTTCACCACTCTTGATTTGAAATCCGGGTTTCACCAAATATCTCTCGCGGAACAGGATAGGGAAAAGACTGCATTTTCCGTTGGAAACGGAAATAGGAATTCTGCAGGTTGCACTTCGTCTTGAAAAATGCCCCCAGTATTTTTCCAAGGGCAATTGACGTCGTTCTTAGAGAGCAAATAGGAAGGGCGTGCTAAGTCTAAGCGGACGATGTTTTAATTTTCTCAGAAAACGAGGCTGAGCATGTCAAACATATCGGATGGATACTACGTGGACTATATGAAGCAAATATGCGGGTCTCCAGAGGAAAGTCAATTTTTTTAAGGAAAGCGTAGAATACCTCTGCATTATCGTATCCAAAAATGCATCAGGACGAGTTCTGATAAAATAGATGCTATTCGCAACTATGACACTCTACGACACTGTTTTTATTATACACTGGTAAGTTATTATAGGTGTTTTATTAGAAATTTTGCTTCAATATCGAAACCACTTACCGATATGTTGAAAGGTGACAACGACAAAGTTAGTGCCCATCAGTCCAGAAAAATCCGTGTGAATTGTAATGAGAGACAGACTCAGGCTTTTGATAGACTGAAGGAAATGTTAGCCTCGGAGGATGTTTTACTGCTTTACCCGGACTTTAAGAAGTCATTCGATTTGACGACAGAACCTTCTTTATTAGTTTGTGTTCAGTTTTGTCACAGGGTGGTAAACCCAACACTATGATTTCCAGAACACTTAAAGATAGGGAAATGAACTTCGCAACAAATAAAAGAGAATTGCTGGCCACAGTGTGGGCTCTAGCGATACTAAGAAACTATCTCTATGGCGTAAGGGACTTGAATATTTATACAGATCACTAGCCACTTACGTTTGCAGTTTTAGATCGAAACCCTAACGCTAAGATAAAGCGCTGAAAAGATTTTATAGACGAGCACAACGCGATTTTCTACAAACCTGACAAAGAGAATTACGTCGCCGACGCATTGTCGCCTCGAATACTATTACCTTTGAGGAAGAAACGCATTCCGATGTTGCGACTGTTCAGAGCGAGGATTCTTTAACCTACACGATTAAGGACAACCCCATCAACTGTTTCAGAAATCAGATGGTCTTGGGAAATGCATCTTTTGCGAGAAAGAAATGCTTCATTTTATTTTCTGAAAAAACTCGGCATATAATCAAATTCTCGGATAAGAGCGCTCTTATCGAAGAGGTCAAGTTAGAAGGGAATCCAAACGTGGTGAACGCAATACATTGCGACCTGCCCACTCTGGCTAGCATTCAACATGAACTAGTAAGGTACCTCCCAGCTATCAAATTATGGCACTGCAAAAATATGGCTCTAGACATTTTTGACAAAAACGAGCAAATAGAAATACTTTATACGGAACACAATCGTCACAGGGTGGCTCAAGAAAATGTCAAACAAATTCTCCTTGACTACTACTTTCCGAGAATGACAAAATTAGCCAATGAAGTGATAGCTAATTGTTAGATCTGTACAAGCGCTAAATACGATAGGCATCCGTGTAAACAAGAGATGGGTGCAACCCCTATCGATGCTACACATCGATATATTTTCCACTGGCCAAAAATATTTTCTTGGCAAGTTTTTCAAACTCGCTGTTGTTCAGACAATTCCTTTGCGCACTACAAAAAAGATTTGAAACCAATTATTCAATTAATGAACCTCTTTCCGGACACAACGAATATTTATTATGACTATGAACCATCAGCGGTTCCACAGTACCCTTCTGGAGATCGCAAGATGCCTCAAATTAGAAAGGAAAATTGACAGCACGGTTGACCTCATTTTATTTGCAACAGTACAGTATAATCTAATAGTTCACTTTGTGACAGCATGTAGACCGATTGATGTCATATACTCCGCATCTTCCAATATTAGGGAACAAAAAATGACAAGAATAACAGAAGCCCAGCGGATGCTTTTAGAAAGGAACAACTCTTCGAGGCAGAATAGAACGTTTCGCGTGGGAGAGTCTGTATTGGTCAAGAACAACAAGAGGATAGGGAATAAACTTACCTCCTTATATTCTGAAGAGAAAATAGAAGCAAAATTAGGAACCACAGTTCTTATTAAGGGGAGGTTGGTCCATAAGGACAACCTAAGATAGGAAAAATAGATCCCTTTACCATTGTTTCCTCCTTCCTGATTATTCTGTTTTTGCTCTCATCTTTTAGGATTTTGATTATGATGATCCTCATATGGCCAACGACATAAAAACTGATGGACTACACTAACTCGGACTACATACCAATTATGGAAGGTAATGTCATCATTTGGCGGGACTTCGACTACGTAAAACAAAGCATTAACTTGGCCAGGCACTTTGAGATAGTGGAAGAAACGAGAAAACTTACAGACCATTTCCCCTTATCTCGCATGAAGAAGTTAATGGAGTCCGATATAAAACACATAGTAAATCTTTTGGTGTTGCTGAACATCCACCACAGGCACACACGGATACCAGATTTTGACGACTTCAAGAGTATAAAATTCAAACAACAAGAGCTAATCAATGCAGAAAATAAACAAATAGTCATAAACACGAAGACGCATGACCAGATCAATAGACTAACAGATACCGTAAATAACATAATAAGAAGATAAGCACACAGACAAATCGATACAGGCCATTTGTACGAAACACTGCTAGCCAGAAATTACTAGGATTATTATTTCCGAAATCGAAACACTCATGCTATCCGTAACCCTTGCAAAGATATGAATTATAAATCCCATACTTCTAGATTCTGAAGACTTAGGGAAAATTATGTACCAAACATCCATAACACAACTGTAGCAGATTAAATGGAGTCTTCATATGTTATGGTATTTTTAGATAATGATTTTCTGCATTTCCTAATTAAGTATCCTAGACCTAGAATAGTATGTAAAAAAATAATATTGTTTCCAGTACAACATAACTGCACTTTGTTGAGAACACCGTTGACGATTGCGAAAGTGAAATACTTGCCATAGGAAATTGTACTGCCACACTCACGTCAACATTCTGTAGAGAGCTACCTGAGCTGTCATGTGGTCAACAAATCTACTCTATCACACTTCACTACCAGACCTATTAACACGTTGCAGTCAACTCCACAATTCGTTGCAGTCAACTCGATGATTTCGCACGATAAATTTACTTACGTAAGGTCTAGCAATATTAAATCAACCCGATTCCACAAACGGGTAATAGCGTCAGGTATTCTGCAATCCACACACGGGTAGCAGCGTCAGGCATTCTGCAATCCAACACCACACACGAGTAGCAACGTCAGACATTCTGCCTCATTCTTCATAGCGACGAATGCCAATGTGTCAACAGGCAATATTATTAAGATCTGTGTTAAGGTAAGTTTACTAACGAAACCCAAACAAAGCAGAGGTATTGAATAAAAATTGGATTACATCTAAAGCTGAATCCATAATCAAACAAGCGAAGAACTCTTAATATTTTAATTTATACATTTATTCGATCAGTTTACCCATTAAGAAGCGGTAACTTTTTACGAAACATACCTGATAACTGGAAAAATACTTTTTTAAGGATGTATGTATCGATCTAGTTTGCAGCCAACATATTAATTTTTCATTTAATGAATTTTGTACCTTTTTAACCCTTCTAGAATATGCTCATTATTAAAAAAAAAGTTATTTGAAAAAAATTGCGCTATTTCCAGTAGAAAACCTACCATTTCTAAAGACTATATAACTTTTATTTCTTATACGTGGATTTAACCCTTTTAGAACAGGAGATAACCCTTTAAAAAAAAGTAAAACATTTTCAAAGATATTTTTGCCTCTGGAGCATTATTCAATTCGAACATATTTTATATCCATATTACATTTCTGTTTTCATACTTTTCTTAAAGATTTTCATGTATTTCTTATATGCAAATCTACCATCAGCAACATTTTCTAGTGTAACGAGCCTCAGATGATGGCCTTTTGGGTAGAAATATTCCCCCTCTTTTGGAATTAAGCCCACAGTTTCTTAAAGTTATTTTTCGAGCAGGGATGGCCCTTCTATCTTCATCGCTGAACAATTTTCGCACTTCCAAACTTTTTTATATTCATTTTACTACACTTTACGTTTCTAACGAGTTTTATAGAATGAAACTTGTTTCCGTTACTAAAAGAAATGCTATCACAGCGTGCAATTTCGCCTACAAATGTTGTCATATTGTAAGAAAATGGCATAATTCCGTATCGGAAAAAAGATCTTTGTTAATTTTTTGTGAACATTTTCTTGAAATTTTGAGCAAAAGCTCAAACTAAAATGTTAATATCTCCAGCATTTCAGGGGAAATATCAAAGTCCCAATTGAAAGCAAAAAGATGGACAAGGCAAGATATTTCACCACTCATGATTTGAAATCCGGGTTTCACCATATATCTCTCGCGGAATGGGGTAGGGAAAAGACTGCATTTTCCGTTGGAAATGGGAAATAGGAACTCTGAAGGTTGCACTTCGGCTTGAAAAATGCCCCCAGTATTTTTCCAAGGACTATTGACGTCGTTCTTAGAGAGCAAATAGGAAGGGCGTGCTAAGTCTACATGGACGATGTTTTAATTTTCTCAGGAAACGAGGTTGAGCATGTCAAACATATTGGATGGGTACAACGTGGACTATATGAAGCAAATATGACGGTCTCCTGAGAAAAGTAAATTTTTTAAGGAAAGTGTAGAATACCTCGGCTTTATCGTATCCAAAAATGCATCAGGACGAGTTCTGAATGAATTGTAATGAGAGACAGACTCAGGCTTTTGATAGACTGAAGGAAATGTTAGCCTCGGAGGATGTTTTACTGCTTTACCCGGACTTTAAGAAGTCATTCGATTTGACGACAGAACCTTCTTTATTAGTTTGGGTTCAGTTTTGTCACAGGGTGGTAAACCCAACACTATGATTTCCAGAACACTTAAAGATAGGGAAATGAACTTCGCAACAAATAAAAGAGAATTGCTAGCCACAGTGTGGGCTCTAGCGATACTAAGAAACGATCTCTATGGCGTAAGGGACTTGAATATTTATACAGATCACTAGCCACTTACGTTTGCAGTTTTAGATCGAAACCCTAACGCTAAGATAAAGCGCTGAAAAGATTTTATAGACGAGCACAACGCGATTTTCTACAAACCTGACAAAGAGAATTACGTCGCCGACGCATTGTCGCCTCGAATACTATTACCTTTGAGGAAGAAACGCATTCCGATGTTGCGACTGTTCAGAGCGAGGATTCTTTAACCTACACGATTAAGGACAACCCCATCAACTGTTTCAGAAATCAGATGGTCTTGGGAAATGCATCTTTTGCGAGAAAGAAATGCTTCATTTTATTTTCTGAAAAAACTCGGCATATAATCAAATTCTCGGATAAGAGCGCTCTAATCGAAGAGGTCAAGTTAGAAGGGAATCCAAACGTGGTGAACGCAATACATTGCGACCTGCCCACTCTGGCTAGCATTCAACATGAACTAGTAAGGTACCTCCCAGCTATCAAATTATGGCACTGCAAAAATATGGCTCTAGACATTTTCGACAAAAACGAGCAAATAGAAATACTTTATACGGAACACAATCGTCACAGGGCGGCTCAAGAAAATGTCAAACAAATTCTCCTTGACTACTACTTTCCGAGAATGACAAAATTAGCCAATGAAGTGATAGCTAATTGTTAGATCTGTACAAGCGCTAAATACGATAGGCATCCGTGAAAACAAGAGATGGGTGCAACCCCTATCGATGCTACACATCGATATATTTTCCACTGGCCAAAAATATTTTCTTGGCAAATTTTTCAAACTCGCTGTTGTCCAGACAATTCCTTCGCGCACTACAAAAAAGATTTGAAACCAATTATTCAATTAATGAACCTCTTTCCGGACACAACGAATATTTATTATGACTATGAACCATCAGCGGTTCCACAGTACCCTTCTGGAGATCGCAAGATGCCTCAAATTAGAAAGGAAAATTGACAGCACGGTTGACCTCATTTTATTTGCAACAGTACAGTATAATCTAATAGTTCACTTTGTGACAGAATGTAGACCGATTGATGTCATATACTCCGCATCTTCCAATATAAGGGAACAAGAAATGACAAGAATAACAGAAGCCCAGCGGATGCTTTTAGAAAGGAACAACTCTTCGAGGCAGAATAGAACGTTTCGCGTGGGAGAGTCTGTATTGGTCAAGAACAACAAGAGGATAGGGAATAAACTTACCTCCTTATATTCTGAAGAGAAAATAGAAGCAAAATTAGGAACCACAGTTCTTATTAAGGGGAGGTTGGTCCATAAGGACAACCTAAGATAGGAAAAATAGATCCCTTTACCATTGTTTCCTCCTTCCTGATTATTCTGTTTTTGCTCTCATCTTTTAGGATTTTGATTATGATGATCCTCATATGGCCAACGACATAAAAACTGATGGACTACACTAACTCGGACTACATACCAATTATGGAAGGTAATGTCATCATTTGGCGGGACTTCGACTACGTAAAACATAGCATTAACTTGGCCAGGCACTTTGAGATAGTGGAAGAAACGAGAAAACTTACAGACCATTTCCCCTTATCTCGCATGAAGAAGTTAATGGAGTCCGATATAAAACACATAGTAAATCTTTTGGTGTTGCTGAACATCCACCACAGGCACACACGGATACCAGATTTTGACGACTTCAAGAGCATAAAATTCAAACAACAAGAGCTAATCAATGCAGAAAATAAACAAATAGTCATAAACACGAAGACGCATGACCAGATCAATAGACTAACAGATACCGTAAATAACATAATAAGAAGATAAGCACACAGACAAATCGATACAGGCCATTTGTACGAAACACTGCTAGCCAGAAATTACTAGGATTATTATTTCCGAAATCGAAACACTCATGCTATCCGTAACCCTTGCAAAGATATGAATTATAAATCCCATACTTCTAGATTCTGAAGACTTAGGGAAAATTATGTACCAAACATCCATAACATAACTGTAGCAGATTAAATGGAGTCTTCATATGTTATGGTATTTTTAGATAATGATTTTCTGCATTTCCTAATTAAGTATCCTAGAATAGTATGTAAAAAAATAATATTGTTTCCAGTACAACATAACTGCACTTTGTTGAGAACACCGTTGACGATTGCGAAAGTGAAATACTTGCCATAGGAAATTGTACTGCCACACTCACGTCAACATTCTGTAGAGAGCTACCTGAGCTGTCATGTGGTCAACAAATCTACTCTATCACACTTCACTACCAGACCTATTAACACGTTGCAGTCAACTCCACAATTCGTTGCAGTCAACTCGATGATTTCGCACGATAAATTTACTTACGTAAGGTCTAGCAATATTAAATCAACCCGATTCCACAAACGGGTAATAGCGTCAGGTATTCTGCAATCCACACACGGGTAGCAGCGTCAGGCATTCTGCAATCCAACACCACACACGAGTAGCAACGTCAGACATTCTGCCTCATTCTTCATAGCGACGAATGCCAATGTGTCAACAGGCAATATTATTAAGATCTGTGTTAAGGTAAGTTTACTAACGAAACTCAAACAAAGCAGAGGTATTGAATAAAAATTGGATTACATCTAACGCTGAATCCATAATCAAACAAGCGAAGAACTCTTAATATTTTAATTTATACATTTATTCGATCAGTTTACCCATTAAGAAGCGGTAACTTTTTACGAAACATACCTGATAACTGGAAAAATACTTTTTTAAGGATGTATGTATCGACCTAGTTTGCAGCCAACATATTAATTTTTCATTTAATGAATTTTGTACCTTTTTAACACTTCTAGAATATGCTCATTATTAAAAAAAAAGTTATTTGAAAAAAATTGCGCTATTTCCAGTAGAAAACCTACCATTTCTAAAGACTATATAACTTTTATTTCTTATACGTGGATTTAACCCTTTTAGAACAGGAGATAACCCTTTAAAAAAAAGTAAAACATTTTCAAAGATATTTTTGCCTCTGGAGCATTATTCAATTCGAACATATTTTATATCCATATTACATTTCTGTTTTCATACTTTTCTTAAAGATTTTCATGTATTTCTTATATGCAAATCTACCATCAGCAACATTTTCTAGTGTAACGAGCCTCAGATGATGGCCTTTTGGGTAGAAATATTCCCCCTCTTTTGGAATTAAGCCCACAGTTTCTTAAAGTTATTTTTCGAGCAGGGATGGCCCTTCTATCTTCATCGCTGAACAATTTTCGCACTTCCAAACTTTTTTATATTCATTTTACTACACTTTACGTTTCTAACGAGTTTTATAGAATGAAACTTGTTTCCGTTACTAAAAGAAATGCTATCACAGCGTGCAATTTCGCCTACAAATGTTGTCATATTGTAAGAAAATGGCATAATTCCGTATCGGAAAAAGATCTTTGTTAATTTTTTGTGAACATTTTCTTGAAATTTTGAGCAAAAGCTCAAACTAAAATGTTAATATCTCCAGCATTTCAGGGGAAATATCAAAGTCCCAATTGAAAGCAAAAAGATAGACAAGGCAAGATATTTCACCACCCATGATTTGAAATCCGGGTTTCACCATATATCTCTCGCGGAATGGGGTAGGGAAAAGACTGCATTTTCCGTTGGAAATGGGAAATAGGAACTCTGAAGGTTGCACTTCGGCTTGAAAAATGCCCCCAGTATTTTTCCAAGGACTATTGACGTCGTTCTTAGAGAGCAAATAGGAAGGGCGTGCTAAGTCTACATGGACGATGTTTTAATTTTCTCAGGAAACGAGGTTGAGCATGTCAAACATATTGGATGGGTACAACGTGGACTATATGAAGCAAATATGACGGTCTCCTGAGAAAAGTAAATTTTTTAAGGAAAGTGTAGAATACCTCGGCTTTATCGTATCCAAAAATGCATCAGGACGAGTTCTGAATGAATTGTAATGAGAGACAGACTCAGGCTTTTGATAGACTGAAGGAAATGTTAGCCTCGGAGGATGTTTTACTGCTTTACCCGGACTTTAAGAAGTCATTCGATTTGACGACAGAACCTTCTTTATTAGTTTGGGTTCAGTTTTGTCACAGGGTGGTAAACCCAACACTATGATTTCCAGAACACTTAAAGATAGGGAAATGAACTTCGCAACAAATAAAAGAGAATTGCTAGCCACAGTGTGGGCTCTAGCGATACTAAGAAACGATCTCTATGGCGTAAGGGACTTGAATATTTATACAGATCACTAGCCACTTACGTTTGCAGTTTTAGATCGAAACCCTAACGCTAAGATAAAGCGCTGAAAAGATTTTATAGACGAGCACAACGCGATTTTCTACAAACCTGACAAAGAGAATTACGTCGCCGACGCATTGTCGCCTCGAATACTATTACCTTTGAGGAAGAAACGCATTCCGATGTTGCGACTGTTCAGAGCGAGGATTCTTTAACCTACACGATTAAGGACAACCCCATCAACTGTTTCAGAAATCAGATGGTCTTGGGAAATGCATCTTTTGCGAGAAAGAAATGCTTCATTTTATTTTCTGAAAAAACTCGGCATATAATCAAATTCTCGGATAAGAGCGCTCTAATCGAAGAGGTCAAGTTAGAAGGGAATCCAAACGTGGTGAACGCAATACATTGCGACCTGCCCACTCTGGCTAGCATTCAACATGAACTAGTAAGGTACCTCCCAGCTATCAAATTATGGCACTGCAAAAATATGGCTCTAGACATTTTCGACAAAAACGAGCAAATAGAAATACTTTATACGGAACACAATCGTCACAGGGCGGCTCAAGAAAATGTCAAACAAATTCTCCTTGACTACTACTTTCCGAGAATGACAAAATTAGCCAATGAAGTGATAGCTAATTGTTAGATCTGTACAAGCGCTAAATACGATAGGCATCCGTGAAAACAAGAGATGGGTGCAACCCCTATCGATGCTACACATCGATATATTTTCCACTGGCCAAAAATATTTTCTTGGCAAATTTTTCAAACTCGCTGTTGTCCAGACAATTCCTTCGCGCACTACAAAAAAGATTTGAAACCAATTATTCAATTAATGAACCTCTTTCCGGACACAACGAATATTTATTATGACTATGAACCATCAGCGGTTCCACAGTACCCTTCTGGAGATCGCAAGATGCCTCAAATTAGAAAGGAAAATTGACAGCACGGTTGACCTCATTTTATTTGCAACAGTACAGTATAATCTAATAGTTCACTTTGTGACAGAATGTAGACCGATTGATGTCATATACTCCGCATCTTCCAATATAAGGGAACAAGAAATGACAAGAATAACAGAAGCCCAGCGGATGCTTTTAGAAAGGAACAACTCTTCGAGGCAGAATAGAACGTTTCGCGTGGGAGAGTCTGTATTGGTCAAGAACAACAAGAGGATAGGGAATAAACTTACCTCCTTATATTCTGAAGAGAAAATAGAAGCAAAATTAGGAACCACAGTTCTTATTAAGGGGAGGTTGGTCCATAAGGACAACCTAAGATAGGAAAAAAAGATCCCTTTACCATTGTTTCCTCCTTCCTGATTATTCTGTTTTTGCTCTCATCTTTTAGGATTTTGATTATGATGATCCTCATATGGCCAACGACATAAAAACTGATGGACTACACTAACTCGGACTACATACCAATTATGGAAGGTAATGTCATCATTTGGCGGGACTTCGACTACGTAAAACATAGCATTAACTTGGCCAGGCACTTTGAGATAGTGGAAGAAACGAGAAAACTTACAGACCATTTCCCCTTATCTCGCATGAAGAAGTTAATGGAGTCCGATATAAAACACATAGTAAATCTTTTGGTGTTGCTGAACATCCACCACAGGCACACACGGATACCAGATTTTGACGACTTCAAGAGCATAAAATTCAAACAACAAGAGCTAATCAATGCAGAAAATAAACAAATAGTCATAAACACGAAGACGCATGACCAGATCAATAGACTAACAGATACCGTAAATAACATAATAAGAAGATAAGCACACAGACAAATCGATACAGGCCATTTGTACGAAACACTGCTAGCCAGAAATTACTAGGATTATTATTTCCGAAATCGAAACACTCATGCTATCCGTAACCCTTGCAAAGATATGAATTATAAATCCCATACTTCTAGATTCTGAAGACTTAGGGAAAATTATGTACCAAACATCCATAACACAACTGTAGCAGATTAAATGGAGTCTTCATATGTTATGGTATTTTTAGATAATGATTTTCTGCATTTCCTAATTAAGTATCCTAGACCTAGAATAGTATGTAAAAAAATAATATTGTTTCCAGTACAACATAACTGCACTTTGTTGAGAACACCGTTGACGATTGCGAAAGTGAAATACTTGCCATAGGAAATTGTACTGCCACACTCACGTCAACATTCTGTAGAGAGCTACCTGAGCTGTCATGTGGTCAACAAATCTACTCTATCACACTTCACTACCAGACCTATTAACACGTTGCAGTCAACTCCACAATTCGTTGCAGTCAACTCGATGATTTCGCACGATAAATTTACTTACGTAAGGTCTAGCAATATTAAATCAACCCGATTCCACAAACGGGTAATAGCGTCAGGTATTCTGCAATCCACACACGGGTAGCAGCGTCAGGCATTCTGCAATCCAACACCACACACGAGTAGCAACGTCAGACATTCTGCCTCATTCTTCATAGCGACGAATGCCAATGTGTCAACAGGCAATATTATTAAGATCTGTGTTAAGGTAAGTTTACTAACGAAACTCAAACAAAGCAGAGGTATTGAATAAAAATTGGATTACATCTAACGCTGAATCCATAATCAAACAAGCGAAGAACTCTTAATATTTTAATTTATACATTTATTCGATCAGTTTACCCATTAAGAAGCGGTAACTTTTTACGAAACATACCTGATAACTGGAAAAATACTTTTTTAAGGATGTATGTATCGACCTAGTTTGCAGCCAACATATTAATTTTTCATTTAATGAATTTTGTACCTTTTTAACCCTTCTAGAATATGCTCATTATTAAAAAAAAAGTTATTTGAAAAAAATTGCGCTATTTCCAGTAGAAAACCTACCATTTCTAAAGACTATATAACTTTTATTTCTTATACGTGGATTTAACCCTTTTAGAACAGGAGATAACCCTTTATAAAAAAGTAAAACATTTTCAAAGATATTTTTGCCTCTGGAGCATTATTCAATTCGAACATATTTTATATCCATATTACATTTCTGTTTTCATACTTTTCTTAAAGATTTTCATGTATTTCTTACATGCAAATCTACCATCAGCAACATTTTCTAGTGTAACGAGCCTCAGATGATGGCCTTTTGGGTAGAAATATTCCCCCTCTTTTGGAATTAAGCCCACAGTTTCTTAAAGTTATTTTTCGAGCAGGGATGGCCCTTCTATCTTCATCGCTGAACAATTTTCGCACTTCCAAACTTTTTTATA
Organism: Hydrotaea diabolus; assembly: GCA_963513945.1. NCBI lineage: Eukaryota > Metazoa > Arthropoda > Insecta > Diptera > Muscidae > Hydrotaea > Hydrotaea diabolus. The sequence goes on along the minus strand of OY740717.1, from coordinate 102,532,299 downwards.
TTCATTTTACTACACTTTACGTTTCTAACGAGTTTTATAGAATGAAACTTGTTTCCGTTACTAAAAGAAATGCTATCACAGCGTGCAATTTCGCCTACAAATGTTGTCATATTGTAAGAAAATGGCATAATTCCGTATCGGAAAAAGATCTTTGTTAATTTTTTGTGAACATTTTCTTGAAATTTTGAGCAAAAGCTCAAACTAAAATGTTAATATCTCCAGCATTTCAGGGGAAATATCAAAGTCCCAATTGAAAGCTAAAAGAGTTGGATATAAACCAGAAGGAAGAAATAATAGGCAATTCATTCAATAGGCAATTTTTTAAGTTTTGACCTATTTTTCACGGTAAATCGGGTCAAAAAAATATTGGCTTAAAGGAGAGATAAAATTTATATACCGCTTGAAGGGTGTTTTCAAACTTTCTTACGATACCCATTTAATTAAGGGTCCCGTAACTCGGATACTATAGGTTGCCGCTAACTTTTTTCAAACTTATTTGTTTTTAATTTATTTTTTTGGCAATTGTTACAAAACTAGATTTGTTCCATATCTCGGAAAGGCCGATTATGTATTTAGCATTTTCTGCTTAGATCAAAAGTTCTATCGATGGTGCACATTTGGTGTCTGGCCAAGTGTTGTTGCTAAACTAGATTTAAGCCGATACAAAATGTGCGATATCGTGTTTCGCGAGGTTTAGGAAAGCCGCATTCCTTGCAATATTTAATGTTCTTACATCGGTTTTTAGTGTGTCCCAATGTATGTCAAATGTTATGATTGTGGCCGAAATTTCACTTTCTTTCACTAAGCTTTCTTGCTTTCTGGACTTTAAGGGATGAAATAATTTTTCTTCTGTGTTTGTATGATTTTTCTAGAGAAGATACAACCTGTTTGGTGTTTAATGTTTTGTGCAGAGCAAACTTTACTGGAATAATACCCAAGAAAAAAGTTTTAGGAAATGTTTCTGCTGTTTTGTTGTCTCCACTTCTCATTTCGTTCACCTCCAAATGATGTTTAGAAATATAGTTTATTTTTTTTTTTAAATTTGGAACACATTATACGATGCCAACGGTAATAATTGTTGTTGTAACAACAATATATTAATTTTTAAGTCTTGTTCGTCTATGGGGGATCTGCTTCGATATCCAGGTGAAGGAAACGCGCCATTTGAACTGGATGCGTCCACAGAGACCTGGGGGTCGTCTGAGTGGGCTTACCCGGACAATTGAAGAGCAACAGCACGTCATGTGGTCTCTGATGGCAGGCGGGACAGATGTCCAGAACGTTAGCATCAATTCGTGTCCAGTAAGAATTGAGGTGGCTGCACCATCCAGATCTCAGCTTAGCCGGAACCACTCACGTCTGCCGAGGTAGTGCCTTCTCCTCAGATAAAATCTCCGCTGGATGCTCCACTAGCACTACATTCACACTATATCTGGATACTGCTGCTCCCACTTAATCAGCGTGAAGGTTGTCAGAGCTGCCTGATAGTTTCGAAGACCTAAACGTTCTGTCTTATACCGCTGGACCTCTCCCTCTAGATCATGAAGAGCGTACTTGATATGCCTGTGCGGAGGCATCCTGTCCAAGAGATGGTGGTTAGGATGACTGCTGCGAAAACACCCTAGGAGGTATTGCTTAAACAGCAGTAAATTGTGTCTGCGCACGGTAAGGGTTCTCGTTTCCTTATGTAGATGGTCCTCGGATGGCATAAGAAGATACCCTGTTGATGTTCTGAGGGGGGCATTCTGGCAAGTCTGAATTTTGTTCAACTGCGTCGTACTCATGTTCGCCGACCATACAAATGCTACATAATTTGTTACAGACCAACCTATCGCTTTGTAAGAGGCCAACAAGGTTTCTTTGACGGCTCCCCAAGTACTGCCGGCAAGTGACTTGAGGACCTTGTTCCTACTTTTGAGTTTATCGCAGATAGCTGTAGCATGGCAGAGGATCGAAAAAGGCTGTCTAATGTGACCCCAAAGATTTTGGGGTAGTTGCTAGTAGGGATGTTGACGTCATCGACTTGCACATTGAGTGACAACCGACCTCTGCGGACCATGCAGTAAACAGTTTGGCTGATGATTTGGAGGCGGATGCTAAGTTAGTGAGGTAAGAGTTTATTTTCTCGCATATGTCATCCACTTTAGGTCCTGACGCCAGAATTGTGCAATCATCAGCGTACGACACAATTTCAACGCCGTCTGGTAGTGCAGGAATTTTAGAAGGTAGAGGTTAAACAGAGCCGGGGATATGACTGCACCCTGGGGAACTCCTTGTTTAACTCCACGGGTCTTCGTCTTTCTGTCTCTAAATTCTACATATGACTGGCGCCCACACATATAGTTTACGACCCATCGTTTCAAAATGGGCGGAACGGATGTATCTTCAATGACCTCGAACAGATTGGCATGCACGACACGGTCGAAGGCTTTTGTTAGGTCAAGACCCGCAAGGACCTCCTGTCGATGGGCTTTTTCTGGTTTACGCCGAGACCTAAACGTGTGGTGATGGCGTGACAATCAGTTGTTTTTCTGAGCTGCTTACGGAACACATGCTGATGATCAGCACAAGAAAAGTGTTCGATCAGGATGGGGAGGAGCTGTGCTTCAAGTGTCTTTGCTACAGGAAAAAACAAGGAGATCGGCCAGTAGCGGAACCACTCTGCCCATTTTCCAGGCATCGGACACTGAGTGAGTGGCTAGCGACAGATTGAGCACTTTGGACATATACTCTACTCCCGGGGTATCCAAGTGCAGCAACATCAGCATTGCGATTCCTTTCGGACCCAGCGCCTTTGATGACTTTGCGCTGCGGATGACATGGGCAACTTCGCCAACGGTAAATTGTGCGGTGCCTCTACAACGCAATACTCTCCTTTTCGCCTTATCTTTGGGTGCTCAATAAAAAGCCGATTAAAATAACACGCCCACCGCTTCGGATCTGTCACTGTTCTATCACCGAATGTGACGGCTGTCCCACCATCCTTTCCTCCATGGTTAGAGAGCGATTTCACCGTTCCCCACAACTTACCGATTCCGGAACTTAAGTTCCACAGACACATATTCTGAGTGCCGTAGGGCACCATCACAATATTCTGATCTTAACTTCGCATCCTGTACTTAACTTCGCAACCTGAAAAGTACGAAGATAATGTCCTTGCACCTCTTAGTACCACTGATCACTGCATTGTTTCAGCATCCTTTTCGTATTCCGCTCTTCGTGTCGCTTGGATACCAGCCCTAAATCGGACAGTTTTTATCTACGAAAAGGCATGCTGGGCTGAGCTCAATCCCTTTTTTTAGCATATTAATTGGAACTGTGCTTTCTTGACAACGATGTAAATGCTGCTGCTGAAATGATCCAAAATATAATTTTATTTGGAATGAAGACACTAATTCCAAATAAAGTTATATCGGCTAAACCAGCCAGCCAGTTGGTTTAACCAGGCATGCAGGGATGCTGTCAGATGTAAAGAGGAGGCGTTCAGAATTTGGCGCCTGAACAAAAACGCCAATTCTGAACTGCTGCGGAAACAGGCAAGAAATTCGTGTGTTTAGGTTCTTGCTTCCCCCAGAGGAAGTACGAGCTTTTGATCATTTGTAAGAAGGATAGTTAATCATATATCCCAACCACAATAAAGTATAGTTCATCATCTATCCCAACTCTTGTTAAAGATGATCAGGCATTCACTGACCCGGTTGATTAAGCTAACCCATTGGCTGAAATGTTCGGAGGAAATTCTGCCTTGCCGGAAAGCAATCAACCACTCCCCGTGATCGTAAACGCCTCAGATATTTTTTCAAACACGTGGGGGTTCTTGCAAATCTCGACGTAGATAAGTTACCGGGCCCGGATGGTATTTCGGCACTTGTCCTATGTAAGCTCTCATTGGCGCTAGACCGTCCATTACGCAACCTTTTCGACTTTGCTTATCGTGTTGGAGTCTTCCATGCGTGTTGGAAGGTTGCAATCGTCCAGCTAAAAGTGGTGAAGCAAATAATCCTGCAAATTATCGACCAATTGCGATGTGCTCTGCGCAACTGTCTATTCAACAGTTTGGTGAGAGTAAGGTTGTTGTTCTGGCTATCTCCAAGGCCTTTGATAGGGTCTGGCACGGTGCACTCTTATCAAAGGTGATGGCTTTTGGTGTCGGTGATACTTTCGCTCGTTTTATATCGAGCTTTCTTAGAGATCGCACTATAAGAGTTGTTGTAGATGGATTCTCATCCAACAAACATATGTTTACTGCAGGAGTACCACAGAGCTCTGTACTTTCTCCCTCTTTATTTCTAATATTCATTGATGATGTGTTGGGTCAGACCGTGAATCCATTATACTCCTTTGCGGATGACAGTAACCTCTGTCATTCATATTGATTCCGTAGGCCGAGTCTTCAATATATTGAAGAGTAAAGGCGAATAATGGATGAGTCACTTGGCCGGGATCTAATGGTCATTCTCAAATGGGATCGACTGAAAAGAGTAGATTTTTAACCGCGTAAGCACAGTGGTGCTTGTTGTCTCACAAGCGATTCGCTGGCCCAACAATATCGTCAATTTCTATCGATGGTACGCATATTGAACAATCGAAGCTCTTGATGTTCTGGGCATGAAAATACAACCTGAAGATCGTTGGGCTAGACATGTATTCGAAGTGTCGAAAGAAGCACTCAATTGTATAGACTTTTTAAGGCGGTGCAAGAAAAATTTCACTCCTTCTGATCTTTTCAATATCTATACAACTTTATCAGGCCAAAGATGGAATACAACTTCCATATATGGACAGGTGCTCCAAAATCATCCCTGGAGATATCTGACCTTGTTCAAAGAAGAGCGATGGTGCTGATAGGTGACAGTAGGGTATCCTACTCTAGTGTTTCCCTTGAGCATCGTCGGAATGTAGGTCGCGTGACGCTGTTCTATCGTTAATTTCATGGTGTGTGCTCATCAGACATCCGTCGCCTTATTCGTGACGTGAGAATGTACGTCGCCTTATTCGTGACGTGAGGATGTACGCGACTTTCTAGGAATTCACACCCGTTTGTTTTCGATTGGCCAGTTGACCGCACTATACACTACAGATCAAATTCGTTTTTCGCTCGTACTGTCCGTATGTGGATTCAACTTCCGGCAAATGTATTTCTCACTAATTGCGACACACAGAAGGTCAAGGCAAGTGTTAATAAACATTACTCCCTCTTCCCATCCTCGGATCCTTTACTTTCCACTCGCCAACGCAATGCATGTATAGGGTACATCCCCTGAGTGTTGGCTATTTAAAAAAACACATTGCTTCTTGAGCTGCTTCACTGCCTTCGATGAAATTGAAACACATTGCTGTTTGTGGCTTGACCAACTTACCGATATTGTATTTGAAAACATATACCCTGTTTGATTTCCTTACGAATTATCCTAAGCCCAATCCGCATCTACATATCCAATAAAGCCTCGATTTTTCTTGCCGTTATGTTTAAGAGTTAAATCCATAGTACATTAAAGATACTTCAATGACCTTTTTTGTTGTGTCCTTTCTTATTCCATTGGTTAGCTAATATGCGGACTGAGTATAGATGCTGAAGTTGTTATATAGCTTACTGTTAACACCAAGTTAAAAAACTTACAATAAGCTTTTCATACTGTTTTTTGTTTTACATTTTCTTAAAATTGATTCTGTTTAGTTTGATATATCTCACATATAAAAGTATCGCAAGTACCTTGCTAACATGCAATTTTCAGTAATACCGGAAATGTATAGACATTGATGTATGTGGAAATACCAATTAATTTCGACACCGAGATAAAATCTGCTGTCTGCAAAATATATATTTATCACCGATCAGAATTCGGTCTAGATACATTGGAAACTAGGTCTTGATCTACTCCCTCAGAATTATCTAGGGACATCTTGATGGTAGATTAAGTTCAACAGGAAGTGCCCCTAAGGGGGCCTTCCATAATGGCGTCCATATTAAAGGAAGACATTTAGTGCATGTCATATATCTCCGATCTGAATTCTGCCTAGGATGTATGGTAAATTAGGTCGTTCTCTACTCGCTCAGACCTATCTAGAAACCTCTTGATGGTCGATTATGTTCGACCGGAAGTGCCCTCAAAGGGGCCTCCAATAATGGCGTCCATATTAAAGGCAGAGGTTTAGTAAATGCCATATAGCTCCGGCCTGAAATCGGTCTAGTATATATGGTAAATTAGGTCGTGATCTACTCCCTCATACCTATTTATGGCACATCTCGATGGTCGATTAAGTTCGACCGGAAGTGCCCCTAAAGGGACCTTTACTAATGGCCTCCAATAATGGCGTCCATATTAAAGGAAGACATTTATTGCATGACATATATCTCCGATCTAAAATCGGTCTAGGATATATGGTAAATTGGGTCGTGATCTACTCCCTTAGACCAATTAAGGGACATCTTGATGGTCGATTCAGTTCGAGCGACAGTGTCCCTAAAGGGACCTTTACTAATGGCGTCCATTTTAAAGCCAGAGGTTTAGTTCATGCCATATGTTTCCGATCGGCAATCGGTCTAAAATATATGGTAAATTATGTAGTGATGTACTCCCCCAGGCCTATCTAGGAACATCACGATGGTTGATTAAGTTTAACCGAAAGTGCCCCTAAAGGAGCCTCCTATAATGGCGTCCATTTTAAAGGAAGACATTTGGTGCATACCATATACCTTCGATCTGAAATTGGTCTAGGATATATGGTAAATTGGGTCGTGATCTACTTCCTCAGACCTATCTAGGGACATCTCGATGGTGGATTAAGTTTGACCGGAAGTGCCCCTAAAGGGTCTAGGATATATGTTGAACTAGGTCGTAATCTACTTCGACCGTAGGCCGAATCTTCAAGATATTGAAGACTAAAGGCAATTTATGGATGAGACACTTGACCGGGATCTAATGGCCATTTTCAATTGGGGTCGACTGAAAAGATTTTTTAGCGCGTAAGACACAGTGCTGCTTGTTGTCTCACAAGCGATTCGCTGACCCAACAATATCAATTTTTATCGATGATATGGGCATTGAACAATAATACATCTTGATGTTCTCGTTGGGCGAGACATGTATTCGAAGTTCCGAAAGAACACTCAAGTGCATAGGCTTTTTGAAGCGGTGCGAGAAATATTTCACTCCTTCTGACCTTGTCAATATCTATGCAACTTACATCAGGCCGAAGATGGAATACAACTCCCATATACGGGTAGGTTCTCCAAAATCATCATTGGAGCTACTTGACCGTGTTCAAAGGAGAGCGATGGTGCTAATAGGTGACAGTAGGGTATCCAACTATATTGTTTCCCTTGAGCATCGTCGGAGTGTGGAGTCATCAGACATGCGTCTCCTTATTTGTGACGTGTGGATTTTCGGCAGGGATACGCGACTTTCTAGGAATTCACACCCGTTTGTTATCGCCAGTTGACCGCACTATATACTACAGATCAAATTTGTTTTTCGCTCGTACAGTCCGTATGTGGAATCGACTTCCGGCAAATGTATTTCCCACTAATTGCGTCATCCAGAAGTTCAAGGCAAGTGTACATAAACATTACTCCCTCTTTCCCCCTCCCCCTCGATCCTTTACTTTCCACTCGCCAACGCAATGCACGGCATGTATAGGGTGCATACCCTGGGTGTTGGTTATTTAAAAAAAAATCCGTATTGCTTTTTGAGCTGCTCCAGTGCCGTCGATGAAATTGAAACACATTGCTGTTTGTGGCTTGACCAACTACCGATATTGTATTTCAAAACATAAACATACCTTTTTTCAATAATACCGGAAATGTATAGACATTGATGTATGTGGAAATACCAATTAATTTCGACACCGAGATAAAAACTGCTGTCTGCAAAACATATCTCCGATCTGAAACCAGTCTATGATTTATGGTAAACTAGGTCGTGATCTTCTCCCTCAGACCTATTTAGGGACAACACGATGGTTGATTCAGTTCGACCTGAAGTGCCCCTAAAGGAGTCCATTTTAAAGGAAGACATTTGGTGCACGCCATATATCTTCGATCTGAAATCGGTCTAAGGTATATGGTAAATTGGATCGTGATCTACTTCCTCAGACCTATTTAGGGGCATCTTGATGGTCGATTAAGTTCGACCGGAAGTGCCCCTAAAGGGGCCTTCAATAATGGCGTCCATTTTAAAGGCAGAGTTTAAGCACATGTCATATATCTCCGATCCAAAATCGATCTAGGATATATAGTAAATCAGGTCGTAGTCTACTTCCTCAGACCTATCTAGAAACATCTCAATGTTTGATTAAGTTTGACCGGAAGTGCTCCTAAAGTGGCCTCCAAAAATGGCATGCTATCGAGAAAATGTGTTAATATAAAGTACAATCAACGCAAAATGCTTTTTATCTTATGTGTTTTTCTTATTTAATATATTATAAATTTTCGTAAATTTATAAATTAATCTGTATACTTTTGTTATATGTATATTTCAAGGATTTAACGAAAAGAGTTAAATTTCGAAATTTCTCAGTCAAGCAGCAAAATTTCTCAGTCGCGCAGCACATTAGGGTGTTTCGGTTGCAGACAAATTTAACTTATAAATTTATTTTCACACCCTTGAAAGTCAATAATAGTGGTTCGAGGAGAAAAATAGATTCTATTATTCGATTATCAAAAACCACTAAAATTTTTCACGAAGCCAAAGATTATTTATTTATTTTGGCTAAATTTGGGTTATGAACTCCAATGCAAATAATCGGGACAATTTAAACTTGGACATAAAGGTAACCAAGGATAAAGAACTTTTTTACATATTGTCTTAAAATTTAACGACGTTCATTAATATATACACTTAATAAGGTCTCTGATCAATATTTCGTTTTTCGCTCGTACTGTCCGTACGTGGATTCATCTTCCGGCAAATGTATTTCTCACTAATTGCGACACACAGAAGGTCAAGGCAAGTGTTAATAAACATTACTTCCTCTTTCCCCCCTCGGATCCTTTACTTTCCACTCGCCAACGCAATGCATGTATAGGGTGCATCCCCTGAGTGTTGGTTATTTAAAAAAAACACATTGCTTCTTGAGCTGCTTCACTGCCATCGATGAAATTGAAACACATTGCTGTTTGGCTTGACCAACTTACCGATATTGTATTTGAAAACATATACCCTGTTTGATTTCCTTTCGAATTATCCTAAGCCCAATCCGCATCTACATATCCAATAAAGCCTCGATTTTTCTTGCCGTTATGTTTAAGAGTCAAATCCATAGTACATTAAAGATACTTCAATGACCTTTTTTGTTGTGTCCTTTCTTATTCCATTGGTTAGCTAATATGCGGACTGAGTATAGATGCTGAAGTTGTTATATAGCTTACTGTTAACACCAAGTTAAAAAACTTACAATAAGCTTTTCATATTGTTTTTTGTTTTACATTTTCTTAAAATTGATTCTGTTTAGTTTGATATATCTCACATATAAAAGTATCGCAAGTACTTTGCTAACATGCAATTTTCAGTAATACCGGAAATGTATAGACATTGATGTATGTGGAAATACCAATTAATTTCGACACCGAGATAAAATCTGCTGTCTGCAAAATATATATTTATCACCGATCAGAATTCGGTCTAGATACATTGGAAACTAGGTCCTGGTCTACTCCTTCAGAATTATCTAGGGACATCTTGATGGTAGATTAAGTTCAACAGGAAGTCCCCCTAAAGGGGCCTTCCATAATGGCGTCCATATTAAAGGAAGACATTTAGTGCATGCCATATATCTCCGATCTGAATTCTGCCTAGGATGTATGGTAAATTAGGTCGTTATCTACTCGCTCAGACCTATCTAGAAACCTCTTGATGGTCGACCGGAAGTGCCCTCAAAGGGGCCTCCAATAATGGCGTCCATATTAAAGGCAGAGGTTTAGTAAATGCCATATAGCTCCGGCCTGAAATCGGTCTAGTATATATGGTAAATTAGGTCGTGATCTACTCCCTCAGACCTATTTATGGCACATCTCGATGGTCGATTAAGTTCGACCGGAAGTGCCCCTAAAGGGACCTTTACTAATGGCCTCCAATAATGGCGTCCATATTAAAGGAAGACATTTATTGCATGACATATATCTCCGATCTAAAATCGGTCTAGGATATATGGTAAATTGGGTCGTGATCTACTCCCTTAGACCAATTAAGGGACATCTTGATGGTCGATTCAGTTCGAGCGACAGTGTCCCTAAAGGGACCTTTACTAATGGCGTCCATTTTAAAGCCAGAGGTTTAGTTCATGCCATATGTTTCCGATCGGCAATCGGTCTAAAATATATGGTAAATTATGTAGTGATGTACTCCCCCAGGCCTATCTAGGAACATCACGATGGTTGATTAAGTTTAACCGAAAGTGCCCCTAAAGGAGCCTCCTATAATGGCGTCCATTTTAAAGGAAGACATTTGGTGCATACCATATACCTTCGATCTGAAATTGGTCTAGGATATATGGTAAATTGGGTCGTGATCTACTTCCTCAGACCTATCTATGGACATCTCGATGGTGGATTAAGTTTGACCGGAAGTGCCCCTAAAGGGTCTAGGATATATGTTGAACTAGGTCGTAATCTACTTCGACCGTAGGCCGAATCTTCAAGATATTGAAGACTTAAGGCAATTTATGGATGAGACACTTGACCGGGATCTAATGGCCATTTTCAAATGGGGTCGACTGAAAAGATTTTTTAGCGCGTAAGACACAGTGCTGCTTGTTGTCTCACAAGCGATTCGCTGACCCAACAATATCGTCAATTTTTATCGATGATATGGGCATTGAACAATAATACATCTTGATGTTCTCGTTGGGCGAGACATGTATTCGAAGTTCCGAAAGATCACTCAAGTGCATAGGCTTTTTGAAGCGGTGCGAGAAATATTTCACTCCTTCTGACCTTGTCAATATCTATGAAACTTACATCAGGCCGAAGATGGAATACAACTCCCATATACGGGTAGGTTCTCCAAAATCATCATTGGAGCTACTTGACCGTGTTCAAAGGAGAGCGATGTTGCTAATAGGTGACAGTAGGGTATCCAACTATATTGTTTCCCTTGAGCATCGTCGGAGTGTGGAGCTATTCTATCGTTAATTCATTGTGTGTGTTCATCAGACATGCGTCTCCTTATTTGTGACGTGTGGATTTTCGGCAGGGATACGCGACTTTCTAGGAATTCACACCCGTTTGTTATCGCCAGTTGACCGCACTATATACTACAGATCAAATTTGTTTTTCGCTCGTACAGTCCGTATGTGGAATCGACTTCCGGCAAATGTATTTCCCACTAATTGCGTCATCCAGAAGTTCAAGGCAAGTGTACATAAACATTACTCCCTCTTTCCCCCTCCCCCTCGATCCTTTACTTTCCACTCGCCAACGCAATGCACGGCATGTATAGGGTGCATCCCCTGGGTGTTGGTTATTTAAAAAAAATCCGTATTGCTTTTTGAGCTGCTCCACTGCCGTCGATGAAATTGAAACACATTGCTGTTTGTGGCTTGACTAACTACCGATATTGTATTTCAAAACATAAACATACGTTTTTTCAATAATACCGGAAATGTATAGACATTGATGTATGTGGAAATACCAATTAATTTCGACACCGAGATAAAAACTGCTGTCTGCAAAACATATCTCCGATCTGAAACCGGTCTATGATTTATGGTAAACTAGGTCGTGATCTACTCCCTCAGACCTATTTAGGGACAACACGATGGTTGATTCAGTTCGACCTGAAGTGCCCCTAAAGGAGCCTGCAATAATGGAGTCCATTTTAAAGGAAGACATTTGGTGCACGCCATATATCTTCGATCTGAAATCGGTGTAAGATATATTGTAAATTGGATCCTGATCTACTTCCTCAGACCTATTTAGGGGCATCTTGATGGTCGATTAAGTTCGACCGGAAGTGCCCCTAAAGGGGCCTTCAATAATGGCGTCCATTTTAAAGGCAGAGATTAAGCACATGTCATATATCTCCGATCCAAAATCGATCTAGGATATATAGTAAATCAGGTCGTAGTCTACTTCCTCAGACCTATCTAGAAACATCACAATGTTTGATTAAGTTTGACCGGAAGTGCTCCTAAAGTGGCCTCCAAAAATGGCATGCTATCGAGAAAATGTGTTAATATAAAGTACAATCAACGCAAAATGCTTTTTATCTTATGTGTTTTTCTTATTTAATATATTATAAATTTTCGTAAATTTATAAATTAATCTGTATACTTTTGTTATATGTATATTTCAAGGATTTAACGAAAAGAGTTAAATTTCGAAATTTCTCAGTCAAGCAGCAAAATTTCTCAGTCGCGCAGCACATTAGGGTGTTTCGGTTGCAGACAAATTTAACTTATAAATTTATCTTCACACCCTTGAAAGTCAATAATAGTGGTTCGAGGAGAAAAATAGATTCTATTATTCGATTATCAAAAACCACTAAAATTTTTCACGAAGCCAAAGATTATTTATTTATTTTGGCTAAATTTGGGTTATGAACTCCAATGCAAATAATCGGGACAATTTAAACTTGGACATAAAGGTAACCAAGGATAAAGAACTTTTTTACATATTGTCTTAAAATTTAACGACGTTCATTAATATATACACTTAATAAGGTCTCTGATCAATATTTCGTTTTTCGCTCGTACTGTCCGTACGTGGATTCATCTTCCGGCAAATGTATTTCTCACTAATTGCGACACACAGAAGGTCAAGGCAAGTGTTAATAAACATTACTCCCTCTTTCCCCCCTCGGATCCTTTACTTTCCACTCGCCAACGCAATGCATGTATAGGGTGCATCCCCTGAGTGTTGGTTATTTAAAAAAAACACATTGCTTCTTGAGCTGCTTCACTGCCATCGATGAAATTGAAACACATTGCTGTTTGTGGCTTGACCAACTTACCGATATTGTATTTGAAAACATATACCCTGTTTGATTTCCTTTCGAATTATCCTAAGCCCAATCCGCATCTACATATCCAATAAAGCCTCGATTTTTCTTGCCGTTATGTTTAAGAGTCAAATCCATAGTACATTAAAGATACTTCAATGACCTTTTTTGTTGTGTCCTTTCTTATTCCATTGGTTAGCTAATATGCGGACTGAGTATAGATGCTGAAGTTGTTATATAGCTTACTGTTAACACCAAGTTAAAAAACTTACAATAAGCTTTTCATATTGTTTTTTGTTTTACATTTTCTTAAAATTGATTCTGTTTAGTTTGATATATCTCACATATAAAAGTATCGCAAGTACTTTGCTAACATGCAATTTTCAGTAATACCGGAAATGTATAGACATTGATGTATGTGGAAATACCAATTAATTTCGACACCGAGATAAAATCTGCTGTCTGCAAAATATATATTTATCACCGATCAGAATTCGGTCTAGATACATTGGAAACTAGGTCCTGGTCTACTCCTTCAGATTTATCTAGGGACATCTTGATGGTAGATTAAGTTCAACAGGAAGTCCCCCTAAAGGGGCCTTCCATAATGGCGTCCATATTAAAGGAAGACATTTAGTGCATGCCATATATCTCCGATCTGAATTCTGCCTAGGATGTATGGTAAATTAGGTCGTTATCTACTCGCTCAGACCTATCTAGAAACCTCTTGATGGTCGACCGGAAGTGCCCTCAAAGGGGCCTCCAATAATGGCGTCCATATTAAAGGCAGAGGTTTAGTAAATGCCATATAGCTCCGGCCTGAAATCGGTCTAGTATATATGGTAAATTAGGTCGTGATCTACTCCCTCAGACCTATTTATGGCACATCTCGATGGTCGATTAAGTTCGACCGGAAGTGCCTCTAAAGGGACCTTTACTAATGGCCTCCAATAATGGCGTCCATATTAAAGGAAGACATTTATTGCATGACATATATCTCCGATCTAAAATCGGTCTAGGATATATGGTAAATTGGGTCGTGATCTACTCCCTTAGACCAATTAAGGGACATCTTGATGGTCGATTCAGTTCGAGCGACAGTGTCCCTAAAGGGACCTTTACTAATGGCGTCCATTTTAAAGCCAGAGGTTTAGTTCATGCCATATGTTTCCGATCGGCAATCGGTCTAAAATATATGGTAAATTATGTAGTGATGTACTCCCCCAGGCCTATCTAGGAACATCACGATGGTTGATTAAGTTTAACCGAAAGTGCCCCTAAAGGAGCCTCCTATAATGGCGTCCATTTTAAAGGAAGACATTTGGTGCATACCATATACCTTCGATCTGAAATTGGTCTAGGATATATGGTAAATTGGGTCGTGATCTACTTCCTCAGACCTATCTAGGGACATCTCGATGGTGGATTAAGTTTGACCGGAAGTGCCCCTAAAGGGTCTAGGATATATGTTGAACTAGGTCGTAATCTACTTCGACCGTAGGCCGAATCTTCAAGATATTGAAGACTTAAGGCAATTTATGGATGAGACACTTGACCGGGATCTAATGGCCATTTTCAAATGGGGTCGACTGAAAAGATTTTTTAGCGCGTAAGACACAGTGCTGCTTGTTGTCTCACAAGCGATTCGCTGACCCAACAATATCGTCAATTTTTATCGATGATATGGGCATTGAACAATAATACATCTTGATGTTCTCGTTGGGCGAGACATGTATTCGAAGTTCCGAAAGATCACTCAAGTGCATAGGCTTTTTGAAGCGGTGCGAGAAATATTTCACTCCTTCTGACCTTGTCAATATCTATGAAACTTACATCAGGCCGAAGATGGAATACAACTCCCATATACGGGTAGGTTCTCCAAAATCATCATTGGAGCTACTTGACCGTGTTCAAAGGAGAGCGATGTTGCTAATAGGTGACAGTAGGGTATCCAACTATATTGTTTCCCTTGAGCATCGTCGGAGTGTGGAGCTATTCTATCGTTATTTCATTGTGTGTGTTCATCAGACATGCGTCTCCTTATTTGTGACGTGTGGATTTTCGGCAGGGATACGCGACTTTCTAGGAATTCACACCCGTTTGTTATCGCCAGTTGACCGCACTATATACTACAGATCAAATTTGTTTTTCGCTCGTACAGTCCGTATGTGGAATCGACTTCCGGCAAATGTATTTCCCACTAATTGCGTCATCCAGAAGTTCAAGGCAAGTGTACATAAACATTACTCCCTCTTTCCCCCTCCCCCTCGATCCTTTACTTTCCACTCGCCAACGCAATGCACGGCATGTATAGGGTGCATCCCCTGGGTGTTGGTTATTTAAAAAAAATCCGTATTGCTTTTTGAGCTGCTCCACTGCCGTCGATGAAATTGAAACACATTGCTGTTTGTGGCTTGACTAACTACCGATATTGTATTTCAAAACATAAACATACGTTTTTTCAATAATACCGGAAATGTATAGACATTGATGTATGTGGAAATACCAATTAATTTCGACACCGAGATAAAAACTGCTGTCTGCAAAACATATCTCCGATCTGAAACCGGTCTATGATTTATGGTAAACTAGGTCGTGATCTACTCCCTCAGACCTATTTAGGGACAACACGATGGTTGAGTTCGACCTGAAGTGCCCCTAAAGGAGCCTGCAATAATGGAGTCCATTTTAAAGGAAGACATTTGGTGCACGCCATATATCTTCGATCTGAAATCGGTCTAAGATATATGGTAAATTGGATCCTGATCTACTTCCTCAGACCTATTTAGGGGCATCTTGATGGTCGATTAAGTTCGACCGGAAGTGCCCCTAAAGGGGCCTTCAATAATGACGTCCATTTTAAAGGCAGAGATTAAGCACATGTCATATATCTCCGATCCGAAATCGATCTAGGATTTATAGTAAATCAGGTCGTAGTCTACTTCCTCAGACCTATCTAGAAACATCACAATGTTTGATTAAGTTTGACCGGAAGTGCTCCTAAAGTGGCCTCCAAAAATGGCATGCTATCGAGAAAATGTGTTAATATAAAGTACAATCAACGCAAAATGCTTTTTATCTTATGTGTTTTTCTTATTTAATATATTATAAATTTTCGTAAATTTATAAATTAATCTGTATACTTTTGTTATATGTATATTTCAAGGATTTAACGAAAAGAGTTAAATTTCGAAATTTCTCAGTCAAGCAGCAAAATTTCTCAGTCGCGCAGCACATTAGGGTGTTTCGGTTGCAGACAAATTTAACTTATAAATTTATCTTCACACCCTTGAAAGTCAATAATAGTGGTTCGAGGAGAAAAATAGATTCTATTATTCGATTATCAAAATCCACTAAAATTTTTCACGAAGCCAAAGATTATTTACTTATTTTGGCTAAATTTGGGTTATGAACTCCAATGCAAATAATCGGGACAGTTTAAACTTGGACATAAAGGTAACCAAGGATAAAGAACTATTTTACATATTGTCTTAAAATTTAACGACGTTCATTAATATATACACTTAACAAGGTCTCTGATCAATATTTCGCGGTATTACAATGGGGACGACAATTTTACTTTAAAAGTAACTCAAACTGCGAATAGAAAAAAGTCGGTTATTTGAATTTTTGCGCCAAAAAGTCGGAAGTCGACTTTCTATATATTTTTTGTTTAAAAAAAGTTGAAAGTCGAATATTTCATGCGATTATGCAACCCTACCAAAAACTATGCACGACAGTAATACGCGGTTTGATTGAAAATAGTCGCTGGGTGAAATTAGTTTCCCTTTAAGCCTAGTATTCACTTTACACGAAATTCTCGCTCCCATAAGAAATACATGAAGCAAAGCAAACGAAATTTACCATTTGTAAATTCCGTTTAGCTATTTTGGTTTGGTATTCAGCTGAAACGAAAAGGTCGCAGATTTTGCCACTGTTACAGGTATGATTATAAGAGCAGTGTAGACTATTTTCACCACCTGCAAGAGAAAATTAATGTTCTGAAAATTGTTTGGTCTGAATCTTCATGGTTGATTAAGTTCGACCGGAAGTGCCCCTAAAGGGGCCTTCAATAATGGCGTCCATTTTAAAGGCAGAGATTAAGCACATGTCATATATCTCCGATCCAAAATCGATCTAGGATATATAGTAAATCAGGTCGTAGTCTACTTCCTCAGACCTATCTAGAAACATCACAATGTTTGATTAAGTTTGACCGGAAGTGCTCCTAAAGTGGCCTCCAAAAATGGCATGCTATCGAGAAAATGTGTTAATATAAAGTACAATCAACGCAAAATGCTTTTTATCTTATGTGTTTTTCTTATTTAATATATTATAAATTTTCGTAAATTTATAAATTAATCTGTATACTTTTGTTATATGTATATTTCAAGGATTTAACGAAAAGAGTTAAATTTCGAAATTTCTCAGTCAAGCAGCAAAATTTCTCAGTCGCGCAGCACATTAGGGTGTTTCGGTTGCAGACAAATTTAACTTATAAATTTATCTTCACACCCTTGAAAGTCAATAATAGTGGTTCGAGGAGAAAAATAGATTCTATTATTCGATTATCAAAAACCACTAAAATTTTTCACGAAGCCAAAGATTATTTATTTATTTTGGCTAAATTTGGGTTATGAACTCCAATGCAAATAATCGGGACAATTTAAACTTGGACATAAAGGTAACCAAGGATAAAGAACTTTTTTACATATTGTCTTAAAATTTAACGACGTTCATTAATATATACACTTAATAAGGTCTCTGATCAATATTTCGTTTTTCGCTCGTACTGTCCGTACGTGGATTCATCTTCCGGCAAATGTATTTCTCACTAATTGCGACACACAGAAGGTCAAGGCAAGTGTTAATAAACATTACTCCCTCTTTCCCCCCTCGGATCCTTTACTTTCCACTCGCCAACGCAATGCATGTATAGGGTGCATCCCCTGAGTGTTGGTTATTTAAAAAAAACACATTGCTTCTTGAGCTGCTTCACTGCCATCGATGAAATTGAAACACATTGCTGTTTGTGGCTTGACCAACTTACCGATATTGAATTTGAAAACATATACCCTGTTTGATTTCCTTTCGAATTATCCTAAGCCCAATCCGCATCTACATATCCAATAAAGCCTCGATTTTTCTTGCCGTTATGTTTAAGAGTCAAATCCATAGTACATTAAAGATACTTCAATGACCTTTTTTGTTGTGTCCTTTCTTATTCCATTGGTTAGCTAATATGCGGACTGAGTATAGATGCTGAAGTTGTTATATAGCTTACTGTTAACACCAAGTTAAAAAACTTACAATAAGCTTTTCATATTGTTTTTTGTTTTACATTTTCTTAAAATTGATTCTGTTTAGTTTGATATATCTCACATATAAAAGTATCGCAAGTACTTTGCTAACATGCAATTTTCAGTAATACCGGAAATGTATAGACATTGATGTATGTGGAAATACCAATTAATTTCGACACCGAGATAAAATCTGCTGTCTGCAAAATATATATTTATCACCGATCAGAATTCGGTCTAGATACATTGGAAACTAGGTCCTGGTCTACTCCCTCAGAATTATCTAGGGACATCTTGATGGTAGATTAAGTTCAACAGGAAGTCCCCCTAAAGGGGCCTTCCATAATGGCGTCCATATTAAAGGAAGACATTTAGTGCATGCCATATATCTCCGATCTGAATTCTGCCTAGGATGTATGGTAAATTAGGTCGTTATCTCCTCGCTCAGACCTATCTAGAAACCTCTTGATGGTCGACCGGAAGTGCCCTCAAAGGGGCCTCCAATAATGGCGTCCATATTAAAGGCAGAGGTTTAGTAAATGCCATATAGCTCCGGCCTGAAATCGGTCTAGTATATATGGTAAATTAGGTCGTGATCTACTCCCTCAGACCTATTTATGGCACATCTCGATGGTCGATTAAGTTCGACCGGAAGTGCCCCTAAAGGGACCTTTACTAATGGCCTCCAATAATGGCGTCCATATTAAAGGAAGACATTTATTGCATGACATATATCTCCGATCTAAAATCGGTCTAGGATATATGGTAAATTGGGTCGTGATCTACTCCCTTAGACCAATTAAGGGACATCTTGATGGTCGATTCAGTTCGAGCGACAGTGTCCCTAAAGGGACCTTTACTAATGGCGTCCATTTTAAAGCCAGAGGTTTAGTTCATGCCATATGTTTCCGATCGGCAATCGGTCTAAAATATATGGTAAATTATGTAGTGATGTACTCCCCCAGGCCTATCTAGGAACATCACGATGGTTGATTAAGTTTAACCGAAAGTGCCCCTAAAGGAGCCTCCTATAATGGCGTCCATTTTAAAGGAAGACATTTGGTGCATACCATATACCTTCGATCTGAAATTGGTCTAAGATATATGGTAAATTGGGTCGTGATCTACTTCCTCAGACCTATCTAGGGACATCTCGATGGTGGATTAAGTTTGACCGGAAGTGCCCCTAAAGGGTCTAGGATATATGTTGAACTAGGTCGTAATCTACTTCGACCGTAGGCCGAATCTTCAAGATATTGAAGACTTAAGGCAATTTATGGATGAGACACTTGACCGGGATCTAATGGCCATTTTCAAATGGGGTCGACTGAAAAGATTTTTTAGCGCGTAAGACACAGTGCTGCTTGTTGTCTCACAAGCGATTCGCTGACCCAACAATATCGTCAATTTTTATCGATGATATGGGCATTGAACAATAATACATCTTGATGTTCTCGTTGGGCGAGACATGTATTCGAAGTTCCGAAAGAACACTCAAGTGCATAGGCTTTTTGAAGCGGTGCGAGAAATATTTCACTCCTTCTGACCTTGTCAATATCTATGAAACTTACATCAGGCCGAAGATGGAATACAACTCCCATATACGGGTAGGTTCTCCAAAATCATCATTGGAGCTACTTGACCGTGTTCAAAGGAGAGCGATGTTGCTAATAGGTGACAGTAGGGTATCCAACTATATTGTTTCCCTTGAGCATCGTCGGAGTGTGGAGCTATTCTATCGTTATTTCATTGTGTGTGTTCATCAGACATGCGTCTCCTTATTTGTGACGTGTGGATTTTCGGCAGGGATACGCGACTTTCTAGGAATTCACACCCGTTTGTTATCGCCAGTTGACCGCACTATATACTACAGATCAAATTTGTTTTTCGCTCGTACAGTCCGTATGTGGAATCGACTTCCGGCAAATGTATTTCCCACTAATTGCGTCATCCAGAAGTTCAAGGCAAGTGTACATAAACATTACTCCCTCTTTCCCCCTCCCCCTCGATCCTTTACTTTCCACTCGCCAACGCAATGCACGGCATGTATAGGGTACATCCCCTGGGTGTTGGTTATTTAAAAAAAATCCGTATTGCTTTTTGAGCTGCTCCACTGCCGTCGATGAAATTGAAACACATTGCTGTTTGTGGCTTGACTAACTACCGATATTGTATTTCAAAACATAAACATACGTTTTTTCAATAATACCGGAAATGTATAGACATTGATGTATGTGGAAATACCAATTAATTTCGACACCGAGATAAAAACTGCTGTCTGCAAAACATATCTCCGATCTGAAACCGGTCTATGATTTATGGTAAACTAGGTCGTGATCTACTCCCTCAGACCTATTTAGGGACAACACGATGGTTGATTCAGTTCGACCTGAAGTGCCCCTAAAGGAGCCTGCAATAATGGAGTCCATTTTAAAGGAAGACATTTGGTGCACGCCATATATCTTCGATCTGAAATCGGTCTAAGATATATGGTAAATTGGATCCTGATCTACTTCCTCAGACCTATTTAGGGGCATCTTGATGGTCGATTAAGTTCGACCGGAAGTGCCCCTAAAGGGGCCTTCAATAATGACGTCCATTTTAAAGGCAGAGATTAAGCACATGTCATATATCTCCGATCCGAAATCGATCTAGGATTTATAGTAAATCAGGTCGTAGTCTACTTCCTCAGACCTATCTAGAAACATCACAATGTTTGATTAAGTTTGAACGGAAGTGCTCCTAAAGTGGCCTCCAAAAATGGCATGCTATCGAGAAAATGTGTTAATATAAAGTACAATCAACGCAAAATGCTTTTTATCTTATGTGTTTTTCTTATTTAATATATTATAAATTTTCGTAAATTTATAAATTAATCTGTATACTTTTGTTATATGTATATTTCAAGGATTTAACGAAAAGAGTTAAATTTCGAAATTTCTCAGTCAAGCAGCAAAATTTCTCAGTCGCGCAGCACATTAGGGTGTTTCGGTTGCAGACAAATTTAACTTATAAATTTATCTTCACACCCTTGAAAGTCAATAATAGTGGTTCGAGGAGAAAAATAGATTCTATTATTCGATTATCAAAATCCACTAAAATTTTTCACGAAGCCAAAGATTATTTACTTATTTTGGCTAAATTTGGGTTATGAACTCCAATGCAAATAATCGGGACAGTTTAAACTTGGACATAAAGGTAACCAAGGATAAAGAACTATTTTACATATCGTCTTAAAATTTAACGACGTTCATTAATATATACACTTAACAAGGTCTCTGATCAATATTTCGCGGTATTACAATGGGGACGACAATTTTACTTTAAAAGTAACTCAAACTGCGAATAGAAAAAAGTCGGTTATTTGAATTTTTGCGCCAAAAAGTCGGAAGTCGACTTTCTATATATTTTTTGTTTAAAAAAAGTTGAAAGTCGAATATTTCATGCGATTATGCAACCCTACCAAAAACTATGCACGACAGTAATACGCGGTTTGATTGAAAATAGTCGCTGGGTGAAATTAGTTTCCCTTTAAGCCTAGTATTCACTTTACACGAAATTCTCGCTCCCATAAGAAATACATGAAGCAAAGCAAACGAAATTTACCATTTGTAAATTCCGTTTAGCTATTTTGGTTTGGTATTCAGCTGAAACGAAAAGGTCGCAGATTTTGCCACTGTTACAGGTATGATTATAAGAGCAGTGTAGACTATTTTCACCACCTGCAAGAGAAAATTAATGTTCTGAAAATTGTTTGGTCAAGGAATTTTTAAAATTTACGTTACGTTACGACTGCTTCCTCTACACTACTCTACACTAAAATTATTTCGTGTAGAGATAAATGCATGACTCCTATGCTCCTGTGAATACTTTGCATTTATCTCTACACGGAAGAATTTTAGTGTAGAGCAGCATCCGTTATTCATTTAAAAAAAATGATTTTAATCATATTGATTTTAATACCCTCAAAAACGACTTTACAACATTTGGTAATTTTTTTTTGAAAATTTCACTCTTGTAATTTTCGCCACCTTTTTGTTGTACCACCAAACGAAAATAGCTAAACGGAATTTCCCAATGGTAAATTTCGTTTGATTTGGTAAATGTACTTCTCATAGGAGCGATATTTCGTTTAAGGTTAATACTAGGCGTAACCCTCCGACGGTTGAGTCATCCGTTGCCCATATACTATTGTATGGAATTTTATATGAAAACGCATTTTTTTTTTGTTTTGATTTATTATTATTTACTAATTATACATGTATAATGAACGTTAGAAAAAAAATTTATATATAACATACATTTTTTATGAGTTTTATGAAAAAAGCCTAAAAAACTATTGTTGTGTAGATTGTCCCTCGTCCAACATATTTTCTGTGCAGGTGTAGCATCGATGCATAAGTGTTGAATGCTCTGCACAAACTAGGCTACATAACGGTCTGTTCGTCCTAGACTCAAACGACGGTGCAGCTCCTTCTGCCGGTCTTGATAATATCTAAAAAGAACAAAAGTATGTAGTTATTCTGCTTTTGAACATTAGAATTGTTTTTTCTTACCTTTACATCAAATGCTCGTTGCTCTATGTTTGGTAGTGCCAATTGTTTTGTCAGCATCAGTAGGAATGACCATCGTCTGACACTTCTTTTTATTGGCTTCATCTCGTTGTATGAAATAAATGCAGCTAATGCAGCAATGTCCACCATATTAAAAAACAGGGCCAACGGCCAGCGGTTTGTTGAGCGCTTGCATATATATGTGCCAAGCATTCGGTCCATTGTATCAACGCCCGATTTGTTGGCGTTGTAATCCAAAATAGCAAACGGCTCCTTCTTTTCAGTTTGCATGTCCACACTGCATGTTGTGTCGACAGCAAAATTACCGCTTTGTTCTTCTTGGCCACATATTAACACAGTGCTATATCGCCTTCGTTGGAGCCGAACAATCTGCTGTTGACAGGACGCGACTGATTTTTTTGGAATTCCCGGGGCACACATGTCTTATTCGAGTGCACTGTTCCGACATATGCGGTTTTCTTCCTTATCAAAGTTCGCGCCAAATCCAAAGTTGTGAAAAAATTGTCGGCATAAATTGTGCGGTCTGTATTCAAATATCTCTCCGAAAGTTTAAGTACAACATTCTGCCCTTAATTCACCTCTCGTGCCTGGTCAGGCAATTTCCCAGAGTAAATCATTCCTTTGACAGGATAAAATGATTTTGAGTCGCAGAACCATCATATCTTTACACCGTACTTGGCAGGCTTCGATGGAATGTACTGTGTGAAGCGGTGCGGCCTATGTATATGAATAACTTCTCACCAACGGTCACTGCATCATGCGGAGTGTATGCTGCTGCCAAGTTAGACTGCAACATTTGCCAAATATCATCAATAGCCGCAGTTTTACTGTTGATTAGTCGCTGCTGTCGCGTATTTCCTTTGTCGAATCTAAGGCATTGTTTTATGCACTTCCTACGATCTAATGATAATGCAGCTTTATATATTGGACAGCGCGTTGGGCCCTATAACTCTTCAAGAGGTTCACTATTCGATTTAGTGAGTCCAGCATACAAAATAATAGCCAAAAAAGCATCGAACACTTTCAAAGTGGTTGGTTTCCATTCCTTTGTGTTAATTGGATTTGCCAAATTCCATGCATCGTTCACTTCCCTGCGTTTCCGATTTTATTCGCGAATTATGATGTACGCCATGTCTTCGGTGATGAGCAAGCAGAATATGGTAAAGGGATCATATGTGGTATCTACTGGTCCCGGATTCCTGCTTGTGTAGTCGACCACGTTATGAGCATGAGAACGGGAAGTCGGTGGTGCATTTTATGTCCATTTAGTGCCATCTTGGGAAATGAAGTAATTGTCTCTTGTTTGCTAAGCATCAGTTTCTTTCTCTTCATCATCGTCGTCATCACTAATATCTTCATTGATGTCTATATGTGGTTCAGTTTCCGCATCCGAATCATCAACATGAAAATTTGCTTGATATGTGAAATAGTCATCATCCGCACCTTCAAATGCAGGAATAGCACCTTCATCGTCATCACTGAGTTTGTTTACAAAAAAAGGCAAAGCTAATTGTAAAAATCCAATTTTGTTCTTCGTATAGTTTCTTGTTTTGTAAACATTTAATTGACAAACTTTATTTCGTTCAGTACAGGACAAGTAAGGATCATAATTATTTTATATGTATTTAAAGCCTGGTACTAAGATCGGTAAAAACGTAAACAAGTAGATATAATCGCTTAGATTATGACTCATAAATGAGGGTTTGTCTAGATTTTTCAATTTTCAGATTTTACCGCAATTTCACAAACTTTATTATCAAAGTTTGAGATTTCTTCTTAAATAAGTAAAAAAATCGGACTTACGATAATAATTGTTTTAACACTGAATATTTGATACAGATACTGGAGCTATTTTTACAAATGTGCTGCAACAGCGACTGTAGCCTTTTTGAATACATTATATTCTCTTCCAGCTCATTCGCAGCTCATACAAATTATGTAAATAGTTTAATCGCGCTTTTTATCTTCTTTTTCTTTCATATTCTTTCTGTATCAATAACAAAATACATATGTTTTTGATTTTATTATAAAAGCCGGGTGTGCCATAATATTTTTTTTGTTAAAAAATAAGTGAGGTAACTCCAACTCGTTTCGTTACCGAGTAGCAGCCAACTCGCTTACCGAGTAACTTCCATACAAATGCTGTTTTAGTAACCTGAAAAGAACACGGCTATTATTGATCTCTTAAAATACTAATAATAGTGGTGTTTTCTGTTAAATCGTTACAAGATTTATCCAGTCTTGTGAAAAACAAAAATTCCGCAAAAGTATAAGTGGTGTTCTACGTCTAAGACGATCTAGTCATGTCCGTCCGTATGTCTGTTAATAGCACGACCCAATTTACCTAGGATGTTGAAATTCCGCATGATCATGGCTTTTGAACATAGGCTGTTTGGGATTGTGGTCGACATTTCAACTAGTGTAGCCCAAATTAACGTCCCTCAAGAGTTTACAGCCGATGCTTAATTAACTGCATCTTGATTTTACCATAAATTTGGGCACCTGCAGCGGCTTAACACCAACTTGTAACATCCTAGTTTTTTTAACCTACAACAGTTTTCATAATCTGGAGCAAATCCATATAAGGAAAATTAGTCAGACATAACCTTTTTGATTAAATTATAATTTTTTCTAATATAACTATCCAATTATGTAAGTATTATGTATATAATTTTAGCACAGAGAAGAAATATTCCGTATTTAACTTTTATGCATGGTGTAATAATTTGTTTTTAACAACGGCTCAGCAGACAATAACGCCGTCTTCATGAAGTCGATTGAAGCCCGTTTAATCAGCGGCGGCTATGCTAAGCAAAAAAGCCAGGGTGTCAGCGCTCCTGCGAATTGAGGTGCTTCGGCTATGCCCGCTATACATGCGGTGCATTGCGTTGGCGAGTGGAAAGTAAAGGATCGGAGGGGGAAGAGGGAGTAATGTTTATTGAAACTTGTCTTGAATTTCTGAATGTCGCACTTAGTGGGAAATACATTTGCCGGAAGTCGATTCCGAGCGAAAAACGAATTTGATCTGTAGTGTATAGTACGGTCAACTGGCCAATCGATAACAAACGGGTGTGAATTCCTAGAAAGTCGCGTATCCCGACCGAACATCCTCACGTCACGAATATGGCGACGGATGTATGATGAACACACACCATGAAAGTAACGATAGAACAGCGACACACTCCGACGATGCTCAAGGGAAACAATAGAGTTGAATACCCTACTGTCACCTATCGGCACCATCGCTCTCCTTTGAACATAGTCAAGTAGCTCCAAGGATGATTTTGGAAAACCTGCCCATGTATGGGAGTTGTATTCCATCTTCGGCCTGATGGAAGTTGTAGATATTTTGACAAGATCAGAAGGAGTGAAATATTTCTTGCACCGCTTCAAAAAGCCTATGCACTGGGTGCTTCTTTTGGAACTTCGAATACATGTCTCGCCCAACGAGCGTCACCATTAAAGCAGACCACAGGCGGCAAAATGCATAAACGATCTACTTGAATGCTGTTGGCCACACTCGACAACCCGATTGGAAAAACTTCAATTTCATTGTATTTCTTGCGTGGTAAACATGTGCGACGCCAACGACGAAAATTCACACCGAATGAAGTGATGCTAACAAGCAAAGACACACACGAGCAATTTGCATGAATGCAAAGGCGATTGGTTGCAAGCAGACGAGCAATTTGTTTACAAACAAATGGGCAAAATTTGAAAAACCTACGATTTGCTTGACATCAATGCCACACACGAGAAAAATATCTTCAAACCCAAGCAGATCGTTAATGCAACCGCTGCGACAAACCAGTCTGACACGCGGCAGTCGCTATTATATTCACACCAAAACTTTTTTTTTCGAAAATTGTATTAGACTTTATATCGCCCAGTAGACTAACAAACTGGGCTACAGACCTTTACAAGAAACCCGACATTCTTGATTTTGTGTCGACTTATCGTCATACGTCTCACCTGTTACATTTCTTCTCCATGAGAAGGCTGTACTTATAGACGAGGCTCTTAGACTCACGTCTCCTTACACCAACTGATTAAAATACAGGAACAGTACATTCGTATTTCTATAGATTCTAATCAACTCACTTTTAGGGCCACAGATATCGACAAAAGCGTTGCCAACTTTAATCCAACTAAGAACTTACGGCCATCCACGTCACGCAGAAACAAAAAAACGCTACGAGAAACTGGAATACTAACACTAAGATACAATAGCGAAATAGATTGACAGGGTGAGACTTAGACTGGTTGAAGCTATTAAGAGGTTGCAAAGTGCTGTTAAAAACAAAGATAGCATACATTCGCGCGAGTGCAGGGATTGATCCAAATTGACCCTCGTGACTCGACTGTACAACGTATACATTCAGCCACTTGATAGCTCTGCCCCACGTTTTTTGACCCCCCTGACATTAGCAATCTACTACAAGGAAATAACCGCTTGGTCCTAGGAGACTTTAGTACTCAACAGACATGCTCTAAGACCACATTTCCCAGCACAGGCGAACGTGATAACAATTGTCGCTCCAACCCTACTGACCGTAGAAACAGGGATCTCATCTCTGAGATCAGATGGTTGGTCAACGAATATAAGCGAAACAAACGGATAGATCCCTTAAAGCAGAGCAACTTAAGTTCCGGAATTGGTAAGTTATAGACAATGATCAAACCTAGAGTGAAGAAAGGATGAACGGACTGCCGTTACTTTCGGTGGTAGAACACTGGTAGATCCGAAGCGTTGGGCGTGTTATGTTAACCGACTTTTTATTGAGCACCCAAAGAGCGGTAAAGCGAAAAGGAGAGCATTGCGTCGTATCGTCGTTCTCCGAGTCGACAAATCACCACCACAATTTACCGTTGGCGAAGGTGCCCATGTCATGCGCAACGCAAAGTTATCAATGGCGTTGGGTCGGGAAGGAATCTCAATGCTGACGTTGATGCACTTGGATACCCCGGGAGTAGAGTACATGACTCAATCTGTCGCTAGCCACTTTCCTAGTGCTCGATGCTTGGAAAATGGGAAATGTGGATCGTCAGCATGGGTTCCGCAAGCAGAACCTCACAACAACTGCTATACACGCCATCACCACACATATAAGTCGCGGCCTTAACCAGAATAAGCCCAACAACAGGACGGTCCTCGTGACTCGACCTGAAAGTAGTGGTTTCTTTACTCCAGAAGAAAACAATCCCGCCAATTTCTAATGAAGTCCTGCATATTATCGTTAATCGGGTAAAGCTGGAAAGGATCCTGTAATGCATATAATGATCATGGAACTTCGTAAAGTTCCTGTTCAAAGTAATTAAATCAATTTTGAGACATAACTATTTTTTCAAAGCGTAGAAAATTTAATTGATTCAAATGATATTAAAGCCTAAAAAGAACAATTCAATCCCTTCTTCATACAGACCGATCAGTTTACTTCCCTACCTTTCCAAACTCTTTGAGAAAGTTCTACCAAAAATTCAAACGTTCCTTGTGTTAAACAATATAAGTATGGAACATCAGTTTGGCTTCGAAAAAGGTCACAGTACCATTGAACAAGTAAACCATTTGACAAGGAAACCATCTGGATTGTCTGGATTGTTTCATGTCAAGCATTTGACAATGTTAGCTCTTTGGTTTGATCAGCAAAATTTGTAAACATTTGCCGGTGAATACGCATCGTCTCCATAAGTTTAACTTAGAGAACCAGAACTTCAAATGGGGACAACCGCGAAATACTGGCTGGTGACCTGAAGCTAAACCTGTGTCATCTGTTCACCGCAGTTATACCATTAAGCTCAAATGGACAAACGACCACTTTTGCCGATTACACTGCAATAATTAGTTCACACAAAAACTACAATATAGCATACACTACTCTATGTGTTCATTAGAGAAGAATCATGACGATCTGGCTGGAGGATAAAGGCCAACGAATCTAAATGTACAAGGTATATTTCACACTGAATTTCAGCACATGTCCGAAATTGCAATTAAGCAATATTCCTTTTTCTTTATACGATAACGTTACGTACCTGGTTATCCAACTGGATCGATGACTTACATGGAGCAGTCATATAGAAGCCAAGAAGACTCAGCTGTAGCTTATGGTGTGGCAACACCACTGGCTCCTTAACGCAAACTCAAAACTGATTCTCGAACACAAGGTTTTGCTATAAAATAGAGTAATCAAACCTATCTGTCATTCCGGTGCACAGCAATTCAAGCAAACTTGCCAAGATCCTGAATGTTCAATCAAAAGCATTGCGGTTGGTCACCGGTGATCCATGGTACATAAGAACTCTCGGTTCTACGGACCGGATTGACCCGAAACAAACAATCTTCGGCCAGGGGTAGGTACCTCAACAATGTGTTTTTGTTTGTCCATTTTTTCATCGTGGCAGTAGCACTTCACGGAATGCCTGCTCCGAATATTACTAGACCGAGCCGGGTTCGAAGAAAACACCGGACACTATCGTGCTGTGTCTGTAAGATGAAATCGTTGCACGGAATGGGTGTACTTCAGGAGCTGTTCAGGACTAAACCACATCTGGGAGTAGAAAGAAGCGGACTTTGTTGCCTCGTGCTGAATCAACGAAGTTAACAGTGGGTCTCTGGATTAGGTGTCATCATCGCCGTTGTAGCATGCAACTTAAGAATTTGCAGTAAATTCGAAATCTAATTTAGGAAGATGAATTTGTTGTTTTTGGTTGAAAATAAAAGCGGAAGCACGGAGTTTAACCGGCCTTATTGCTCGTCGGTGGGGTAGGTTCTTGCTGACTTTCAACTTAGAGTTGCTACTTTAAAAATTTATATTTACGTGCTTCGGTTATAAGAAAAAGAAAGAAACTACAATAAGAAGAAAAGAGAAAGCCATTATCCAAAACAATAAAAGTGCTAGAGATGTAAATTCACTAAGCCCGCCCAACCTGTCTACCTAACATCCAAAATTAATTTGGTTGGTAGACCCACTGATAGGATCCCCTAAGTAAACCTTCGACCGCCCTTAAGAAATCCGACCTATAGATTGAATCTAGTACACAATGTAACTTTTATTCAGGGAACAATCGCAATACAAATTCATTGTTCTTAACACTAATGGAAATTTCAGATTTTAACTAAATTAACGCTAATACTAATTTTCTGACGAGGCATACGAAAACGAATTGAAAACATTAGATTTTATTTTCGCGAAAACACAATTTCGAATCATCGAAATTTATATACAAAAAGGTTAAATGAAATATTGAAAGGGAAAAATGCTACAACCGGACGGCATGTGAAATGATCATTAATCAATCAATCATAACCAAAAGCAAGGCAAATCATGAAACGACTCAAATTGCTTTAAAGTCTTTTGGTTCTGAAATAGAATTATAAACATCTGAAAGAATGTGGGATTTATGCTTAAGCGCAGTGTTCACACAAAACGTGATCCATAGGCATACACTCAGAAATGAAACCAGAGAGAAAAGAAAATGTTACGCAAAGTCTATATTGCTCTAAATGTAGGGCAAGATCGTTGAAATTAAACATGCAAATAAGTAGCGGGATTAGACTTATGTATAGACAAGGCAAGGAAGGGAAGAGATTCATTCGCAGCAAGGCTCTTCAAACTTTACACTGTTAATGTTATGTTAATAACTTATTGCATGTTTAACACCAACTTAGAGTTCCAGTAACAAAACCAAAAAAAAAATTATTCAAAATTTGCAATACAAATTTTAATATATATAGAAAAAAAATTAACTATTCTGGCATAGAAATGCAAGAAAAAAAAACTTTAGAAATTTAGTTTATCCACTCTGCGATAGAGACTGTGGATCCAGAGAGGAATGACGTAAGCACAACTTCCAACTACTTCATTCCACTCTGAACCATCAATTCTCAAAGCAGAATAACTTAGTAATTTTGTTTTAAAATCGAAATGAAAATTATTTAATATTTAAAGCATAACTTACATGTTTCTTCGGGGATCCAACGACGAAAGGCCTTTCCTGCTGGAAGAAATGCTATTTGGGGGGAAGAAATGTGTGTCTGTTGCGTGTATTTTGAACAAATGGATTCACCGAATTTAATACATTTTTTTCTTCTTTTTTTTGTTTGATTCCTTTTGATTGGCCTTGCTGCGTTTAATTAATTTAATTGACAAGGATTTTATTTTGTTTTAGCACTTTCCACTTTCTTAATTTCTTTCAGTATTTCTTTCCTTTCTTTAAGTATTTTCAATTTTTTTTCCAAGTCCCGTGATAAGTAGAATTTTCTTTAAAAAAAAACTTAAATTTATTCTTAATTCTATTTTTCCCTTTTTTTCTAGACAATAAAATTTTAGAAATTCTTTTTTTTGTATTTTTTTAAGCTGTTTGATGCCCGGACCAAAACTGGATTTCACTAATTTTTCACTTTAAACCGGCGTTGCAAGGTGGTTGACTGGTGACACAGTGGGTATAAGAAGCAAACTAATTCCCCGAGTTTTTTTCGACTTTGATAATGCCCTCTGCCCAGTCGAGTGTGTGGACAAAGCCAGGGATTTAAAGATCGCCAGGGATTTAATTTGAGTTGAGGAGCCCAATAATCACTCAATTCAATGCTGTGACCAGAACCAGGCCAATGACCGTTAATACGGATTCAATTTACCATCTATTAGCTAAATTACAAGCTCATGGTAATCCGTATTGAAATCTATAAAAATACCACTAAAACTTGGTTATCTGTTGCGTCACAAAAAAATAAATTCAACTTACATTTCGTTTTCAAGCACAAAACTTTATATCGTTAAGCAAAATTTACGCTAGTGGATTTTTCTTAAACACGATAAAATTCGCTTTCTTTTTAGGTGTTTGCAGTAGAAAAGGCAGACAGAAATGACCGAAAATGCATTTTCTACAAACATATAAAGCCTCGGTTCATTTAAGTCGTTTCCAACCGATATGCGGCATTAGCGGGGCAATAATACACGAACGTAAAAATGACATTGTTCTTGCCTTTTACTTCTGCTTAAAACAAAAAGAAGAAAGTTTTCTCTTTAAACAAACAGAAGTAAGAAGATCCAGCAAACGTATCTTGTACACCAACCAGCAGCAAATCTATCTCATGATATACAAATTTATCATATTATAATATGAATGCTCCCTTACACAATAAAGCGCATATCGTACGGGGCCACATCCGTGTCTCATACCAATGTAAATGCAAGTTTAATCTTTTGCATTGGGCAGCCAAACAAGACATACACATGAAATAGCGCACGATCGGAAGTCGATTCCGAGCGAAAAACGAATTTGATCTGTAGTGTATAGTACGGTCAACTGGCCAATCGATAACAAACGGGTGTGAATTCCTAGAAAGTCGCGTATCCCGACCGAACATCCTCACGTCACGAATATGGCGACGGATGTATGATGAACACACACCATGAAAGTAACGATAGAACAGCGACACACTCCGACGATGCTCAAGGGAAACAATAGAGTTGAATACCCTACTGTCACCTATCGGCACCATCGCTCTCCTTTGAACATAGTCAAGTAGCTCCAAGGATGATTTTGGAAAACCTGCCCATGTATGGGAGTTGTATTCCATCTTCGGCCTGATGGAAGTTGTAGATATTTTGACAAGATCAGAAGGAGTGAAATATTTCTTGCACCGCTTCAAAAAGCCTATGCACTGGGTGCTTCTTTTGGAACTTCGAATACATGTCTCGCCCAACGAGCGTCACCATTAAAGCAGACCACAGGCGGCAAAATGCATAAACGATCTACTTGAATGCTGTTGGCCACACTCGACAACCCGATTGGAAAAACTTCAATTTCATTGTATTTCTTGCGTGGTAAACATGTGCGACGCCAACGACGAAAATTCACACCGAATGAAGTGATGCTAACAAGCAAAGACACACACGAGCAATTTGCATGAATGCAAAGGCGATTGGTTGCAAGCAGACGAGCAATTTGTTTACAAACAAATGGGCAAAATTTGAAAAACCTACGATTTGCTTGACATCAATGCCACACACGAGAAAAATATCTTCAAACCCAAGCAGATCGTTAATGCAACCGCTGCGACAAACCAGTCTGACACGCGGCAGTCGCTATTATATTCACACCAAAACTTTTTTTTTCGAAAATTGTATTAGACTTTATATCGCCCAGTAGACTAACAAACTGGGCTACAGACCTTTACAAGAAACCCGACATTCTTGATTTTGTGTCGACTTATCGTCATACGTCTCACCTGTTACATTTCTTCTCCATGAGAAGGCTGTACTTATAGACGAGGCTCTTAGACTCACGTCTCCTTACACCAACTGATTAAAATACAGGAACAGTACATTCGTATTTCTATAGATTCTAATCAACTCACTTTTAGGGCCACAGATATCGACAAAAGCGTTGCCAACTTTAATCCAACTAAGAACTTACGGCCATCCACGTCACGCAGAAACAAAAAAACGCTACGAGAAACTGGAATACTAACACTAAGATACAATAGCGAAATAGATTGACAGGGTGAGACTTAGACTGGTTGAAGCTATTAAGAGGTTGCAAAGTGCTGTTAAAAACAAAGATAGCATACATTCGCGCGAGTGCAGGGATTGATCCAAATTGACCCTCGTGACTCGACTGTACAACGTATACATTCAGCCACTTGATAGCTCTGCCCCACGTTTTTTGACCCCCCTGACATTAGCAATCTACTACAAGGAAATAACCGCTTGGTCCTAGGAGACTTTAGTACTCAACAGACATGCTCTAAGACCACATTTCCCAGCACAGGCGAACGTGATAACAATTGTCGCTCCAACCCTACTGACCGTAGAAACAGGGATCTCATCTCTGAGATCAGATGGTTGGTCAACGAATATAAGCGAAACAAACGGATAGATCCCTTAAAGCAGAGCAACTTAAGTTCCGGAATTGGTAAGTTATAGACAATGATCAAACCTAGAGTGAAGAAAGGATGAACGGACTGCCGTTACTTTCGGTGGTAGAACACTGGTAGATCCGAAGCGTTGGGCGTGTTATGTTAACCGACTTTTTATTGAGCACCCAAAGAGCGGTAAAGCGAAAAGGAGAGCATTGCGTCGTATCGTCGTTCTCCGAGTCGACAAATCACCACCACAATTTACCGTTGGCGAAGGTGCCCATGTCATGCGCAACGCAAAGTTATCAATGGCGTTGGGTCGGGAAGGAATCTCAATGCTGACGTTGATGCACTTGGATACCCCGGGAGTAGAGTACATGACTCAATCTGTCGCTAGCCACTTTCCTAGTGCTCGATGCTTGGAAAATGGGAAATGTGGATCGTCAGCATGGGTTCCGCAAGCAGAACCTCACAACAACTGCTATACACGCCATCACCACACATATAAGTCGCGGCCTCGTGACTCGACCTGAAAGTAGTGGTTTCTTTACTCCAGAAGAAAACAATCCCGCCAATTTCTAATGAAGTCCTGCATATTATCGTTAATCGGGTAAAGCTGGAAAGGATCCTGTAATGCATATAATGATCATGGAACTTCGTAAAGTTCCTGTTCAAAGTAATTAAATCAATTTTGAGACATAACTATTTTTTCAAAGCGTAGAAAATTTAATTGATTCAAATGATATTAAAGCCTAAAAAAGAACAATTCAATCCCTTCTTCATACAGACCGATCAGTTTACTTCCCTACCTTTCCAAACTCTTTGAGAAAGTTCTACCAAAAATTCAAACGTTCCTTGTGTTAAACAATATAAGTATGGAACATCAGTTTGGCTTCGAAAAAGGTCACAGTACCATTGAACAAGTAAACCATTTGACAAGGAAACCATCTGGATTGTCTGGATTGTTTCATGTCAAGCATTTGACAATGTTAGCTCTTTGGTTTGATCAGCAAAATTTGTAAACATTTGCCGGTGAATACGCATCGTCTCCATAAGTTTAACTTAGAGAACCAGAACTTCAAATGGGGACAACCGCGAAATACTGGCTGGTGACCTGAAGCTAAACCTGTGTCATCTGTTCACCGCAGTTATACCATTAAGCTCAAATGGACAAACGACCACTTTTGCCGATGACACTGCAATAATTAGTTCACACAAAAACTACAATATAGCATACACTACTCTATGTGTTCATTAGAGAAGAATCATGGCGATCTGGCTGGAGGATAAAGGCCAACGAATCTAAATGTACAAGGTATATTTCACACTGAATTTCAGCACATGTCCGAAATTGCAATTAAGCAATATTCCTTTTTCTTTATACGATAACGTTACGTACCTGGTTATCCAACTGGATCGATGACTTACATGGAGCAGTCATATAGAAGCCAAGAAGACTCAGCTGTAGCTTATGGTGTGGCAACACCACTGGCTCCTTAACGCAAACTCAAAACTGATTCTCGAACACAAGGTTTTGCTATAAAATAGAGTAATCAAACCTATCTGTCATTCCGGTGCACAGCAATTCAAGCAAACTTGCCAAGATCCTGAATGTTCAATCAAAAGCATTGCGGTTGGTCACCGGTGATCCATGGTACATAAGAACTCTCGGTTCTACGGACCGGATTGACCCGAAACAAACAATCTTCGGCCAGGGGTAGGTACCTCAACAATGTGTTTTTGTTTGTCCATTTTTTCATCGTGGCAGTAGCACTTCACGGAATGCCTGCTCCGAATATTACTAGACCGAGCCGGGTTCGAAGAAAACACCGGACACTATCGTGCTGTGTCTGTAAGATGAAATCGTTGCACGGAATGGGTGTACTTCAGGAGCTGTTCAGGACTAAACCACATCTGGGAGTAGAAAGAAGCGGACTTTGTTGCCTCGTGCTGAATCAACGAAGTTAACAGTGGGTCTCTGGATTAGGTGTCATCATCGCCGTTGTAGCATGCAACTTAAGAATTTGCAGTAAATTCGAAATCTAATTTAGGAAGATGAATTTGTTGTTTTTGGTTGAAAATAAAAGCGGAAGCACGGAGTTTAACCGGCCTTATTGCTCGTCGGTGGGGTAGGTTCTTGCTGACTTTCAACTTAGAGTTGCTACTTTAAAAATTTATATTTACGTGCTTCGGTTATAAGAAAAAGAAAGAAACTACAATAAAAAGAAAAGAGAAAGCCATTATCCAAAACAATAAAAGTGCTAGAGATGTAAATTCACTAAGCCCGCCCAACCTGTCTACCTAACATCCAAAATTAATTTGGTTGGTAGACCCACTGATAGGATCCCCTAAGTAAACCTTCGACCGCCCTTAAGAAATCCGACCTATAGATTGAATCTAGTACACAATGTAACTTTTATTCAGGGAACAATCGCAATACAAATTCATTGTTCTTAACACTAATGGAAATTTCAGATTTTAACTAAATTAACGCTAATACTAATTTTCTGACGAGGCATACGAAAACGAATTGAAAACATTAGATTTTATTTTCGCGAAAACACAATTTCGAATCATCGAAATTTATATACAAAAAGGTTAAATGAAATATTGAAAGGGAAAAATGCTACAACCGGACGGCATGTGAAATGATCATTAATCAATCAATCATAACCAAAAGCAAAGCAAATCATGAAACGACTCAAATTGCTTTAAAGTCTTTTGGTTCTGAAATAGAACTATAAACATCTGAAAGAATGTGGGATTTATGCTTAAGCGCAGTGTTCACACAAAACGTGATCCATAGGCATACACTCAGAAATGGAACCAGAGAGAAAAGAAAATGTTACGCAAAGTCTATATTGCTCTAAATGTAGGGCAAGATCGTTGAAATTAAACATGCAAATAAGTAGCGGGATTAGACTTATGTATAGACAAGGGAAGGAAGGGAAGAGATTCATTCGCAGCAAGGCTCTTCAAACTTTACACTGTTAATGTTATGTTAATAACTTATTGCATGTTTAACACCAACTTAGAGTTCCAGTAACAAAACCAAAAAAAAATTTATTCAAAATTTGCAATACAAATTTTAATATATATAGAAAAAAAATTAACTATTCTGGCATAGAAATGCAAGAAAAAAAAACTTTAGAAATTTAGTTTATCCACTCTGCGATAGAGACTGTGGATCCAGAGAGGAATGACGTAAGCACAACTTCCAACTACTTCATTCCACTCTGAACCATCAATTCTCAAAGCAGAATAACTTAGTAATTTTGTTTTAAAATCGAAATGAAAATTATTTAATATTTAAAGCATAACTTACATGTTTCTTCGGGGATCCAACGACGAAAGGCCTTTCCTGCTGGAAGAAATGCTATTTGGGGGGAAGAAATGTGTGTCTGTTGCGTGTATTTTGAACAAATGGATTCACCGAATTTAATACATTTTTTTCTTCTTTTTTTTGTTTGATTCCTTTTGATTGGCCTTGCTGCGTTTAATTAATTTAATTGACAAGGATTTTATTTTGTTTTAGCACTTTCCACTTTCTTAATTTCTTTCAGTATTTCTTTCCTTTCTTTAAGTATTTTCAATTTTTTTTCCAAGTCCCGTGATAAGTAGAATTTTCTTTAAAAAAAAACTTAAATTTATTCTTAATTCTATTTTTCCCTTTTTTTCTAGACAATAAAATTTTAGAAATTCTTTTTTTTGTATTTTTTTAAGCTGTTTGATGCCCTTTTGTAACCGGACCAAAACTGGATTTCACTAATTTTTCACTTTAAACCGGCGTTGCAAGGTGGTTGACTGGTGACACAGTGGGTATAAGAAGCAAACTAATTCCCCGAGTTTTTTTCGACTTTGATAATGCCCTCTGCCCAGTCGAGTGTGTGGACAAAGCCAGGGATTTAAAGATCGCCAGGGATTTAATTTGAGTTGAGGAGCCCAATAATCACTCAATTCAATGCTGTGACCAGAACCAGGCCAATGACCGTCAATACGGATTCAATTTACCATCTATTAGCTAAATTACAAGCTCATGGTAATCCGTATTGAAATCTATAAAAATACCACTAAAACTTGGTTATCTGTTGCGTCACAAAAAAATAAATTCAACTTACATTTCGTTTTCAAGCACAAAACTTTATATCGTTAAGCAAAATTTACGCTAGCGGATTTTTCTTAAACACGATAAAATTCGCTTTCTTTTTAGGTGTTTGCAGTAGAAAAGGCAGACAGAAATGACCGAAAATGCATTTTCTACAAACATATAAAGCCTCGGTTCATTTAAGTCGTTCCCAACCGATATGCGGCATTAGCGGGGCAATAATACACGAACGTAAAAATGACATTGTTCTTGCCTTTTACTTCTGCTTAAAACAAAAAGAAGAAAGTTTTCTCTTTAAACAAACAGAAGTAAGAAGATCCAGCAAACGTATCTTGTACACCAACCAGCAGCAAATCTATCTCATGATATACAAATTTATCATATTATAATATGAATGCTCCCTTACACAATAAAGTGCATATCGTACGGGGCCACATCCGTGTCTCATACCAATGTAAATGCAAGTTTAATCTTTTGCATTGGGCAGCCAAACAAGACATACACATGAAATAGCGCACGATTACCAAACTTACTAACACGAACATAACTTTTACATCGCTACTGGTCTGTTAGTCTGACATTCAAAGTACCCTGGAAATTTATCCTATTGTTGCTATTCATTTGACATCTGAACATCGACAAGCGCCACTACAAATACCCCCCACAAAAATCAGGTTTACGGTACGTAAGCGCGGGAAATTTGATACCGCTTGGAGATTGAAATCATTGCCGGATATCCTTAGCGTGATAGTTTCCGATAACCTTACCTTGTAAGTCCTCGAGTTCATAATAGGATTTACCAAGTTTTTTCCGTACCCTAGCCTTTACGAATATCGGACCCAACCTAGCACTATACCCTTGCTCAAAGTTGCTTAGACGGAAATTTCGCCGAAACACTTCCTGTCCTACATTAAACGAAACTTCGCGCGATCTAAGATTGTAGGCTTTCTCATTGCGCTCAAATTGCTTACGCATGAAATTTACGGCTTTCCCTCGTATTACATCC
This sequence comes from Hydrotaea diabolus, assembly GCA_963513945.1. Taxonomy (NCBI): domain Eukaryota; kingdom Metazoa; phylum Arthropoda; class Insecta; order Diptera; family Muscidae; genus Hydrotaea; species Hydrotaea diabolus. The sequence goes on along the minus strand of OY740717.1, from coordinate 102,493,515 downwards.
ATAGAATCAGAGTGGTCGAATTGCACTGAGCGGTCATCCAACATATTTAAATTTCTCAACAGTTGGTAGGTTGAACCATTTGTCACCATGTGTTGTCCAAATGCCATACAATACGGTGAGGTGCCAACAGATGAGTGTACTGTCGAGTGTAAGGCACACGAGATCTTGCTCAAATTCTCATCCCAATCTTTTTGATCGACCTTAACGTAAGCTTTTATGGCACCATGTATTGACCTATTAACCCGCTCGGATGCATTTGCTTGCGGAGAATACACTGCGGTATAGTTGTGGGAAATGCCATAGTTCTAAAGGAGTGCATTAAATTTTGAAGCTTTAAACTGAGTTCCGTTATCGGAAACGATTGTCTCGGGAACACCAAACGTATGAAATAATTCCTCAAGATATTGAATTACGCAGTCAGCAGTACATGTTCGAACAGGATGAATAAAGGGGTACTTAGAGAAATTATCGAGCACTACGAAGGTACCAAAGTTTCCGGGTCGTGATCTGGGGTATGGCCCTAAAAAGTCAACAAAAAACTTCTGAAAACAACTTATAGTTTCGCCTGTGTTACCCATTGGTGGTCTAAGGGTCTGATTAGGATGTTTGGTAGCTTTGCACACTTCGCAGGAGTTAATATAATTTTTCACGTCACTCACAATATTTGGCCAGAAATAATACCTCCTAATCCTCTCCAATGTCTTGTTTATTCCAGAATGATATGACAAAGGATCATCGTGATGTTTTTGTAAGACATCTGGGATTAATGCTTTCGGAATCCATAACTTCCAGGCCATATCATCAGTCGTCTTCTCCCCAACGGCGTGTTCTGTACGTCTATATAAATATCCATCAATTATCCTAAGGTCGGGAGTGAAATTGATATTATTTTCAACCCTTCTAAGCTAGTCTTTGTATTCATTGGATTGAAAATGTGCAGACTGCAGGTCTACAAAAACCCCACGGTCAATCCCTACTTCGGACAAACAAAAGACCTCGGAAAGATCATCAGAGTTAATGCGGGAAAGTGTATCAGGAACGACATTTAATGATCCCTTTCTGTGCTCAATCTTAAAACGATACCCCTGAAGCTTTAAAGCCCATCTTGCCAGCCGAGTGCTTAAATCAGATTGGGACATGAGCCACTTAAGTGAAGCGTGATCAGTAATCACAGTGAACTCATGACCCTCGACATAAGCCCTGAACTTTTTAATGCTCAGCATTGCTGCCAAGCATTCTTGTTCGGTGACACTATAGTTGCGTTGGGCTTGGTTGAGTTTCTTAGACATAAATGCTATCGAAAACTCTTCACCTTCCGCACCAACACACTTCCTATTCCTGTTTTACTGGCATCACAGTGTATATAAAAAGGCTGTGAGAAATCAGGGCTATGTAAAACAGGGGCTGTGCTCAATATGGTCTTCAATTCTTCAAAAGCTTTCTGGGCCTCATCGGACCACACAAATTTTCGGTTGAGCTTAAGCAAATCAGTCAAAGGGGCCGAAAGAGCAGCGTAGTTCCTTATAAACTTCCGATACCAACCCGACATTCCTAAGAAACGTCTGACTTGTTTAACAGACCTCGGCGTCGGAAATTCGGTAATGGCCGAAACTTTATCCGGGTCTGTCTGAATAACCCCGTTTCCCACTACATGGCCTAAATATCGGACCTCTGTCACACAAAATTTGCTCTTTTCAACATTTATTGTCAAACCTGCTGTTCGCAAGCACGTAGCCACTTCCTGTAACACCTCTGTGTGACGCTCGAATGTAGCAGACACCACTAAAAGCTCATCGAGATAAACAAACACTTTGGTTCTGAGCGTCGCCGGAATTACCCTGTCCATTAGCCTGGACATTGTCTGTGGCGCATTGCACAGACCGAAGGGCATTACCTTGAAATGGTAAAGCGGTCTCCCAGGAACCGTAAACGCAGTTTTATCTCACGATGACGGATCCAGAGGTATCTGCCAAAAAAGCATCTTTCAAATCAATGCTGCTTATGAATTCAGCCTTCGGCAGACGGCTCAAAATGCCGTCTATTTGAGGAAGTGGATACGCGTCACCTAATGTCACTGAGTTCAGTTTCCTGCTGTCTAAGCATAGTCTGTTCTTCCCCGGCTTCCTGCGCAACACAACCGGAGAAGACTATTCGACTCCTCTATTACCCCCATTGCTAACATCCTATCTAATTCTTCATAAATTAATTTCTCGATTGCCTCATCGATCGATCGGTTGCCTCATCGATCGATCGGCCTCACTTCGCCAGTGTCAATTACATGACACAATAGATTTGTTTTACCGAGTCCTTCCTGTCCTTAGCTGTGAAGTAAGTTCTCTCTGAACAGAAATCTCGCTAACGAAAGGGGATAGTGCAGGCAAAAGTGAAGAAGAATGTAACGTAGGTGGCAGTAGTTCATAAACTTTCCAGAAATCCATTCCCAAAATTAAGTTCTGGGATAAGCTAGGAACAATATATAACTTAATTGGCTTCAATTTATCCTGAAACGTAATGCTTGTATGTATAATTCCAACCACATTCTGGTGTTTTCCATCGGCTGTCTTTACAGTCTTGTCAAGTTTCCTGAAAGGAACACCTGAAGCAACATAATCTAATGCTGCATGAGATCCTAGACAGGAGACTGAAGCTGATGTGTCCAGTAATCCTATCATCTTTTTGTCGAGCAAAAACACTTCTGCATAAGGACGAATATCACCAGCCTTATCGAAGATGGAAACTGCAAAGCTCTTTTTGCAGCATTTAACATTTTTCCAAAAATTACGGATGCGACGACTTGATCTGGACACTGGAGGGTTTTCATTAAAAATACGAGCTCGAGCCTCATAATAATTTTTCACACGCACGTGAAATGGTATTAAAGGGTGCAAACCTCCATTCGTGTTGGAAAGATTTGAGAACTCAATTGGAAAACTGTTCTTATTTCTAGAATTGGAAAAAGTTGAGTCGCTGTTGGTATTATCTGTTGTGGGTCTGGCTAGAGTTTTATTTAATTCTAAAAAAGTTTTGTTATCTGGGCGTACGAGCAATTTTACTTCGTTTTCTGTGCTTATTGGTAATGATTGTTCTTGGATGTACCCTCTGGTACTTTCGCTTGGAAGTTTTTTGAATTAGCAAGACATTTTCGACAATTAGGCTTATAAGTTTGTGCTGCCCCACAACCATAACAGAAAACTGTGCGCTCAGCGACACAATCTTGATAACGGTGACCTGCATTTCGGCAATTCCAGCATATAAGAGAAATTTCAGAGCCAACTTCCTCAAATTGAAGAATTTCTGGTGTAGCCTCTGCAACTACATCCAACTCTGACAAACGCTTTTGAAATTGAGAAGACTTATTGATGCCAAGGTTGGTACCATGTTTCTTGCGCATGTCTTGTAGAAAGAACTCGCGACGGCGACATATGACACGTAATTGACTTACTGTTTCAACGGTCATATTTAAAATTTCATGCTGAATTTCCGGTAGCAGGTTACGCCTTAAAATCTCTACTAATGTTCTATCACTCAACGGTTCATCAAGCCTATCCACCAGATCAATTACCGATTCATAAAAGGCATCAAAGGTTTCATTTGATTTCTGTTTTCTATCTCTAACCATATCAATATCTGTTCGGGAATCTTTGTATTGCTGTCTCAAGGCTCGACACAAGTCTTTCCATTGGAAATTTTCCACTGTTTGATGAAACCGCCAGAACCAATCGTTGGCTTTCCCTTCGAACAGTGCACTAGCATTTCCGCAAAGAATTTCAAAATTGCCATTTAATGACTGTTTGGTCAACGCCTCGACGCGATAAATGAATTTATCGACCGGTAGACAATTAGAGCTTCCAGTAAATTTAAGCTTCCAATTCAGCATTATCTGACTGACCTTGTCTGGTCGAAAGGAAAGGTCAGAAATTGTGTTAGATCCGCTGGTCCGTGAACGGTTAAGGTTATTATTGGTGCCATAATCGAGACCATGGCTCGTGTTATGTTGGTTATCACCTGCTGCAGGCAAACCTAACAATTGTTCTAAAGTTCGTTGCTCCACGTCTGACAAGGTAGGCATAACAAGATTTCTATTTGAGGAAGCTTGATGTATTGGTTGGTCAGTACGAGGAGGATGTGTCAAATTAAGTTTGGCTAGGCTTGCTTCTCCACTTCGTTCACTTTTGACAGCATTGTCAGATCAACTTTCGACATGTTGATCTGACAATGCTGTCAAAAGTTGTGATTGCTGTTCAGCGACAACTGATGTTACAATATCTTTTATATGGTTTTTTTTCGACTTTGATAATGCCCTCTGCCCAGTCGAGTGTGTGGACAAAGCCAGTTTTTCTGTGAGAGTAGCAGAGCTTGAGTAAAAATCTGATAGCAAAATGGGTACCGTTAGTGGATGTCATTATTATAAGAGAAACCCTTATTGCTTATGCTTACCAGCTTTATATCCACAGAGACAATAAAATTGTGTTTTTTTGCTCCAACAAGATCGCCAGGGATTTAATTTGAGTTGAGGAGCCCAAGAAGCACTCAATTCAATGCTGTGACCAGAACCAGGCCAATGACCGTCAATACGGATTCAATTTACCATCTATTAGCTAAATTACAAGCTCATGGTCTTACTTAATCCGTATTGAAATCTATAAAAATACCACTAAAACTTGGTTATCTGTTGTGTCACAAAAAAATAAATTCAACTTACATTTCGTTTCCAAGCACAAAACTTTATATCGTTAAGCAAAATTTACGCTAGCGGATTTTTCTTAAACACCATAAAATTCGCTTTCTTTTAAGGTGTTTGCAGTAGAAAAGGCAGACAGAAATGACCGAAAATGCATTTTCTACAAACATATAAAGCCTCGGTTCATTTAAGTCGTTCCCAACCGATATGCGGCATTAGCGGGGCAATAATACACGAACGTAAAAATGACATTGTTCTTGCCTTTTACTTCTGCTTAAAACAAAAAGAAGAAAGTTTTCTCTTTAAACAAACAGAAGTAAGAAGATCCAGCAAACGTATCTTGTACACCAACCAGCAGCAAATCTATCTCATGATATACAAATTTATCATATTATAATATGAATGCTCCCTTACACAATAAAGTGCATATCGTACGGGGCCACATCCGTGCCTCATACCAATGTAAATGCAAGTTTAATCTTTTGCATTGGGCAGCCAAACAAGACATACACATGAAATAGCGCACGATTACCAAACGTACTAACACGAACATAACTTTTACATCGCTACTGGTCTGTTAGTCTGACATTCAAAGTACCCTGGAAATTTATCCTATTGTTGCTATTCATTTGACATCTGAACATCGACAAGCGCCACTACAAATACCCCCCACAAAAATCAGGTTTACGGTACGTAAGAGCGGGAAATCTGATACCGTTGCCGGATATCCTTAGCGTGATAGTTTCCGATAACCTTACCTTGTAAGTCCTCGAGTTCATAATAGGATTTACCAAGTTTTTTCCGTACCCTAGCCTTTACGAATATCGGACCCAACTTAGCACTATACCCTTGCTCAAAGTTGCTTAGACGGAAATTTCGCCGAAACACTTCCTGTCCTACATTAAACAAAACTTCGCGCGATCTAAGATTGTAGGCTTTCTCATTGCGCTCAAATTGCTTACACATGAAATATACGGCTTATGGCGAATTGCACTGAGCGGTCATCCAACATATTTAAATTTCTCAACAGTTGGTAGGTTGAACCATTTGTCACCATGTGTTGTCCAAATGCCATACAATACGGTGAGGTGCCAACAGATGAGTGTACTGTCGATCGTAAGGCACACGAGATCTTGCTCAAATTCTCATCCCAATCTTTTTGATCGACCTTAACGTAAGCTTTTATGGCACCATGTATTGACCTATCAACCCGCTCGGATGCATTTGCTTGCGGAGAATACACTGCGGTATAGTTGTGGGAAATGCCATAGTTCTAAAGGAGTGCATTAAATTTTGAAGCTTTAAACTGAGTTCCGTTATCGGAAACGATTGTCTCGGAAACACTAAACGTATGAAACAATTCCTCAAGATATTGAATTACGCAGTCAGCAGTACATGTTCGAACAGGATAGATAAAGGGGAACTTAGAGAAGTTATCGAGCACTACGAAGATACCAATGTTTCCGGATCGTGATCTGGGGTATGGCCCTAAAAAGTCAACAAAAAACTTCTGAAAACAACGTATAGTTTCGCCTGTGTTACCCATTGGTGGTCTAAGGGTCTGATTAGGATGTTTGGTAGCTTTGCACACTTCGCAGGAGTTAATATAATTTTTCACGTCACTCACAATATTTGGCCAGAAATAATACCTCCTAATCCTCTCCAATGTCTTGTTTATTCCAGAATGAGATGACAAAGGATCATCGTGATGTTTTTGTAAGACATCTGGGATTAATGCTTTCGGAATCCATAACTTCCAGGCCATATCATCAGTCGTCTTCTCCCCAACGGCGTGTTCTGTACGTCTATATAAATATCCATCAATTATCCTAAGGTCGGGAGTGAAATTGTTTTATTTTCAACCCTTCTAAGCAAGTCTTTGTATTCATTGGATTGAAAATGTGCAGACTGCAGGTCTACAAAAACCCCACGGTCAATCCCTACTTCGGACAAACAAAAGACCTCGGAAAGATCATCAGAGTTAATGCGGGAAAGTGTATCAGGAACGACATTTAATGATCCCTTTCTGTGCTCAATCTTAAAACGATACCCCTGAAGCTTTAAAGCCCATCTTGCCAGCCGAGTGCTTAAATCAGATTGGGACATGAGCCAGTTAAGTGAAGCGTGATCAGTAATCACAGTGAACTCATGACCCTCGACATATGCCCTGAACTTTTTAATGCTCAGCATTGCTGCCAAGCATTCTTGTTCGGTGACACTATAGTTGCGTTGGGCTTGGTTGAGTTTCTTAGACATAAATGCTATCGAAAACTCTTCACCTTCCGCACCAACACACTTCCTATTCCTGTTTTACTGGCATCACAGTGTATATAAAAAGGCTGTGAGAAATCAGGGCTATGTAAAACAGGGGCTGTGCTCAATATGGTCTTCAATTCTTCAAAAGCTTTCTGGGCCTCATCGGACCACACAAATTTTCGGTTGAGCTTAAGCAAATCAGTCAAGGGGGCCGAAAGAGCAGCGTAGTTCCTTATAAACTTCCGATACCAACCCGACATTCCTAAGAAACGTCTGACTTGTTTAACAGACCTCGGCGTCGGAAATTCGGTAATGGCCGAAACTTTATCCGGGTCTGTCTGAATAACCCCGTTTCCCACTACATGGCCTAAATATCGGACCTCTGTCACACAAAATTTGCTCTTTTCAACAATTATTGTCAAACCTGCAGTTCGCAAGCACGTAGCCACTTCCAGTAACACCTCTGTGTGACGCTCGAGTGTAGCAGACACCACTAAAAGCTCATCGAGATAAACAAACACTTTGGTTCTGAGCGTCGCCGGAATTACCCTGTCCATTAGCCTGGACATTGTCTGTGGCGCATTGCACAGACCGAAGGGCATTACCTTGAAATGGTAAAGCGGTCTCCCAGGAACCGTAAACGCAGTTTTATCTCTCGATGACGGATCCAGAGGTATCTGCCAAAAAAGCATCTTTCAAATCAATGCTGCTTATGAATTCAGCCTTCGGCAGACGGCTCAAAATGCCGTCTATTTGAGGAAGTGGATACGCGTCACCTAATGTCACTGAGTTTAGTTTCCTGCTGTCTAAGCATAGTCTGTTCTTCCCCGGCTTCCTGCGCAACACAACCGGAGAAGACCACGCACTATTCGACTCCTCTATTACCCCCATTGCTAACATCCTATCTAATTCTTCATAAATTAATTTCTCGATTGCCTCATCGATCGATCGGTTGCCTCATCGATCAATCGGCCTCACTTCGCCAGTGTCAATTACATGTTTTTTGTTCGTCCATTTTTCGTCGTGGGAGCAGCACTTCCCGGAATGCCTGCTCCGAATACTACTGGTCCCAGCCGGGATCGAACAAAACCCCGGACCTTGAATCTGCTCGGTTTGTCAGAACCGAATACACCATCGTGCTACGTCTGTAAGGTGTAATCGTTGCATGGAGTGGGTGCACTTCAGGAGCTGTTCAGGTCTGAACCACATCAGGGAGTATAGCGAAGCAGACTTTGTTGCCTCATGCTGTATCAACGAAGTTAGCAGTGGGTCTCTGGATTTGGTGTTATCATCGTCGTCTGCATTTTCGTCGTCGTCGTCATCATCATCATCTAACTACGAGACTCCCCCGCAGTCGCCCTCGCAACAGCATCAACACATACAGCATCTTACACCACAGATTGCTGTTGCCACTCCTGACAGTGCATCAATCTTGCAATTTAATTGTAATGGCCTACGCAACAAAATCAGTGAGGTCATAGAATTTATGAATCGGAGAAACATCATGGTCGCCGCGATCCAAGAAACTAAGCTGAATGCCACCTGCAGCCTGCACAGTTGTGACGGATACAACGTGCTACGTAAGGATCGCACCAGAAGTGGAGGTGGGGGACTTGCTTTCCTGTTACACCATTCTGTGCAGTACAGACCTATTTCGCCTGAGCTTGACTCTAGAGACCCATACATGGAATGTATGGGGGTAGCAGTCAAGTCTGGAACTGCCGAAATAGAGCTGTACAACGTTTACATCCCGCCGGTTGGTAGCTGTGCCCCGCGTAATCTGCCAGACATTAGCAATTTGCTACAAGGCAATAACCGCTTGGTCCTAGGAGACTTTAATGCTCACCACGAACTGTGGCATTCTCTCCTAGACAACGACCAGAGGGGCATAGCTTTGGCAGAGCAAATTGATAGCTCTACGTTCTGCACAGTGAATGAGGACGCCCCCACGCGGATTATGGGCGATTGCCATAGCTCGCCAGACATCACTTTGGCATCGCCTGGCCTGATCAACGACGTCACCTGGCAACCCGTCATCTCACTAGGATCGGACCACCTTCCCTAATTCTCTCCATTAATAGACCACCCGATTTCATAACCTCTGAACGCCGTACGTTTCTCAATCAAAAAAAGGCTGATTGGGAGGCCTTCAGAGAAGCCACCAACCGCAGCTTTAATAATCTAGCTATTCCGTCGGACGTTCGGGTAGCCGAGAAAAAGTTCCGGGCCATCATCAACGCAGCAGCCGCTCGCCATATCCCTGCTGGTCGAATACCCGAAGTACGACCAAACTTCCCAGCAGAGGCAGCGGGACTCGCAGACGAGCGTGATGACATTCGTCGCTCCAACCCTACTGACCCTAGAATTAGGGATCTCAACTCCGAGATCAGTAGGTTGGTCAACGAATATAAGCGGAACAAATGGCTAGACCACTTAAAGCAGTGCAACTTGAGTTCCGGAATTGGTAAGTTGTGGACAACGGTCAAATCACTCTCTAACCCTGTAAGGAAGGATGATCGGACAGCTGTCACGTTCGGTGATAGAACAGTGACAGATCCGAAGCGGTGCGCGTGTTATTTTAACCGGCTTTTTTATTGAGCACCCAGAGAGTGATAAGGCGAAGAGGAGAGTATTGCGTCGTATCCGCGCTCTCCGAGTCGAAGAGGCACCACCACAATTTACCGTTGGCGAAGTTGCCCATGTCATCCGCAGCGCAAAGTCATCAAAGGCGCTGGGTCCGGACGGAATCTCAATGCTGATGTTAAAGCACTTGGATACTCCGGGAGTAGAGTACATGACCAAAGTGCTCAATCTGTCGCTAGCCACTCACGAAGTTCCCGATGCCTGGAAAATGGGCAGAGTGGTCCCGCTACTGAAGCCAGGCAAAGACGCAAGTAAAGGAGATTCGTACAGGCCGATCTCCTTGCTTTCTCCAGTAGCAAAGACGCTTGAAGCACTGCTCCTCCCCAGCCTGATCGAACACTTTCTTAGTGCTGATCATCAGCATGGATTCCGCAAGCAGCACAGCACAACAACTGCTTTACACGCCATCACCACACGTATAAGTCGCGGCCTTAACCAGAACAAGCCTAACGACAGGACGGTCCTCGTGGCTCTTGACCTCAAAAAAGCCTTCGACACGGTCAATCATGCCACTCTGTTCGAGGACATTGAAGAAACGTCCCTTCCGCCCAGTTTGAAACGTTGGGTCGTAAACTATATGTGTGGGCGCCAGTCATATGTAGAATTTAGAGACAGAAAGTCGAAGCCCCGTAGAGTTAAACAAGGAGTTCCCCAGGGTGGAGTTTTATCCCCGGCTCTGTTTAACCTCTACCTCTCTAAAATTCCTGCACCACCAGACGGCGTTGAAATTGTGTCGTACGCTGACGATTGCACAATTCTGGCGTCAGGACCTAAAGTGGATGACATTTGCGAGAAAATCAACTATTACCTCACTGACTTAGCACGTTTCTTCACTGCGAGGAATATGAAAATATCCGCCTCCAAATCATCAGCCACACTGTTTACTGCTTGGACCGCAGAGGTGCGGTTGTCACTCAATGTGAAAGTCGATGACGTCAACATCCCGACCACCAACTACCCCAATATCCTTGGGGTCACATTGGACAGCCTTTTTAGATCCTCTGCACATGCTACAGCTATCTGCGATAAACTCAAAAGTAGGAACAAGGTCCTCAAGTCACTTGCCGGCAGTACTTGGGGAGCCGACAAAGAAACCTTGTTGACCTCTTACAAAGCGATAGGTCGGTCTGTAGCAAACTACGCAGCACCTGTATGGTCGGCGAACGTGAGTACGACGCAGTGGAAGAAAATTGAGACATGCCAGAATGCCGCCCTTAGAACATCAACAGGGTGTCTTCTTATGTCCTCTGAGGACCATCTACATGAGGAGACGAAGGTCCTTACCGTGCGCAGACACAATTTCCTGTTGTCTAAGCAATACCTGCTAGGATGTTTTCGCAGCAGTCATCCTAACCACCATCTCTTGAATAGGATGCCTCCACCCAGGCAGATCAGGAACGATCTTCATGATCTAGAGAGAGAGGTCCAGCGGTATAAGAGAGAACCTTTAGATCATCGAAACTATCAGGCAGGTTTGAACAACATTCACGCCGATGATGTCGCAGCAGCAGTATCCAGCTACCGTGTGAATGCAATGCTAGGGGAACATCCCCCGGAGATTACACCTGAGGAGAAGGTACTACCTCGGCAGACGCTCGTGGTTCTGGCGCAGCTGAGATCCGGATGGTGCAGCCGCCTCAATTCTTACTGGGCACGAATTGATGCTAACGTTCCGGACATCTGTCCCGCCTGCCATCAGGGACCACATGATGTACTGCACCTCTTCAATTGGCCGGCCAAGCCCACTCAGCTGACCCCCAGGTCTCTGTGGACGCATCCAGTTCAAATGGCGCGTTTCCTTCACCTGGATATCGAAGCAGATCCCCCATAGACGAACAAGACTTCAAAATAAATATATTGTTGTTACAACAACAACATGACACAATAGATTTGTTTTACCGAGTCCTTCCTTTGCAAACGAGGGAAATAAAGTAAGCTGTGAAGTAAGTTCTCTCTGAACAGAAATCCCGCTAACGAAAGGGGATAGTGCAGGCAAAAGTGAAGAAGAATGTAACGTAGGTGGCAGTAGTTCATAAACTTTCTAGAAATCCATTCCCAAAATTAAGTTCTGGGATAAGCTAGGAACAATATATAACTTAATTGGCTTCAATTTATCCTGAAACGTAATGCTTGTATGTATAATTCCAACCACATTCTGGTGTTTGCCATCGGCTGTCTTTACAGTCTTGTCAAGTTTCCTGAAAGGAACACCTGAAGGAACGCCTTCACCTTCAGCACCCATGTGCTCCGCATTTGCCGTGCCATCACCTTGAAGGAGGCAAACCGCTGATTTTGAAAGCGGAAGGACGGCAGGTTGAGGCGCCTATATGTTGCTATTGCGATTCGAGACACCGTCGAGGAAGAGTTGAGAATACCCCTCACTAAAGCCCAAGAGTCGAAATCATCTTCTGCCACACGAACCGTCACCGTTGGCACAAATACAACGGACCTTTGGACGACTGGCTCAGCGGCAGTGGCATCAAATATCGACCGTGTCAGCTGTGGGGCGCCGTGCAAAGACGTGTGGTGACGGTGGTCGCATCTCCGACAGCTCTCCAGTACCGGGCAGTCAGGCGCTAAGTGGCTCCGAGCCAGGCAATTGCGGCAGTACCGCCGTCGGTCAACCGCTTCGTACCGTATCTTCGGCGACATCTCTCCGAAACGCCGACAAGACTTCATAGCGTGGTCCTCTTGACAAAGACCACAGGAGTACTGCCAGCCGCATGGGCTCTCGCGTCGGCTTCGGTAACGATCTAGGCGGTCATCAGAGCGTTCACGTCTTGGTAGGTAGCCGGCCATCTCTAGAGGAAGATACAAAAACAAGTTATTGAAGTTTTGGATAATGGATGGGGTCAAAAAGCCTAGTCAGTCAGAAAACAGCTTGATGAATTTAGTAATAGGACGTCCGATTGTGCCGTTGGTAGTCAATATGTCCACAACCCTGATATTGTTGTCTGTGCCGGGGTGAGTTCCGACAATACGACCCATCTTCCACTCGCTGGGAGACAACTTTTCGTCCTTAATGACGACAAGATCGTTAATTTTAATGTTATCTTGTTGATACTTCCATTTGTATCTACGATGCAGCTCTTTTAAATATTCAGACTTCCATCGTTGGCAAAAATTTTTTGAGATCATTTTTAATCTTTTCCATCTGTTGGCTAGGGTTAGATTATCTTCGGAAATATCAGGCTCAGCTGGAGCAAGAATCGAAGTACCGATGAGAAAATGTCCTGGTGTCAAAGGGGATAAATCTGATGGGTCATCGCTGGCAGGGCTTAAAGGCCTAGAATTGAGGCAGGCCTCTATACGAGCTAATATTGTTGAGTTCTTCGAAGGTAAAGTTCATTTGCGGAATCAGCTTGCGCAGATGAGTTTTAAAAGACTTAACTCCCGCCTCCCATAGGCAACCCATATGAGGAGCTCCCGGAGGTATGAATTTCCATTCAAGGTTCTGGTAAATATTCTGCTGGATGGTACGAGTCTGAAAGGATTTTATGAACACAATCCTATCCTTTCGCATCATTTCCGCTGCACCTACAAAATTTGTACCATTATCAGAATATATTCTCGCAGGGCATCCCCGTCTTCCGACAAATCTGGAAAACGCTGCCAAAAATGATTGTGTTGATAAATCGCTCGTTGCTTCTAAGTAGACAGCCTTTGTCGCAAAGCACACAAATATGCAGACATAACCTTTGGTGATTAGACAAGCGCGTCCCGTGAAATTTCTGATAGAAAAGGGTCCAGCAAAATCAACGCCTGTGTTGTTAAAGGGTCGGGTCAGCATTGTGCGCTCAGGAGGAAGAGAGGCCATAATCTGAGTTTGAGTGTGTTTTTTGTATAGTATACATGTTCGGCAATTGTGAATAACTTTTTTGACTAGAGACTTCAACCTGAAGATCCAAAACTCCGAACTTAGCACACGAACCATGAGTTGATTGCCGCCGTGAATCGTAATTTTGTGAACAAATTCCGTTAATAACTGTGATAGGCGAGCGTCATAAGGCAAAATAATTGGATGTCTTTCATTATAAGATAAGGCAGGTGATTGTACAAGGCGTCCATTGGCTCTGATAACACCTTTTTGGTCTAAAAAATGATTAAGAGTTAGGAGGCAGCTGCTTGGCGAAATGCGATTCTTTTGAAGTAAAGATTGATACTCAGCTTGAAAATGATGTTTTTGTGTAAGAACAAGGAGTCGTATCTTAACATCTTGGATCTCTACCGCTGTAATTTCCTTGGATGAAATTCTCAGGTGAGTCCTATTTGCTCCGGTATTTCGCCAGAATCTGAGGACATATGCCAATACTTTGTAGGCTCGAGATAAGGAGGAAAATCTAGCCAAAGGGTCTTCAAATGTGGTTGTAGCAAGGACTTTGACCGGTTTTGACTCCAGATTTGTGTCTTCCAAATTTTCGTATCTAGGACATCGATCTTTTGGAAATTTCAGCCATGGGGCCCCTGCCACCATAGACGATGAGATATTAGATCATCTGGAGAGCAGCCTCGGCTGGCGATGTCAGCAGGGTTACATTCGGAATCTACGTGTCTCCAGTTTTCATTTCCAACATTTTCCAAAATAGAAGACGTTCTGTTGCCGACGAAAGTGCTCCATGAACAGGGTGGTTTTGTAAGCCAGACCAGCACGATCGTTGAATCCGTCCAGTAATGTGTAGCTACATTTGCTAGTTGAAGATTTGGAACAACTGCTGCGGCTAATTCTGAAAGAAGAACAGCTCCGCAAAGTTCCAGTCGTGGTAACGAGACTTTTTTTATTGGTGCGACACGAGTTTTCGCAGCAAGAAGAGAAGTATGTGTCGTGTTGTTTGGAAATTCAATTCAAATGTAGAGTGCAGCAGCATAAGCGCTTTCAGATACGTCACAAAATCCATGGATTTCAACCTGACTTAATGGCTGAAATTGAATCCATCGAGGAATTTTTATTGTGTCTATTAACGGGCAATTTTTTACGAAATTGTTCCAATTCATTTGTGTAATTGGTTTCAACGAGTCATCCCAATTTATTTTGTCTAGCCAGACATGCTGCATAATCAGCTTAGCCACTACAATCACTGGAGCCAGCCATCCGCAAAGGTCGACTAGAATTTCTATGGTATGGCTATGGTCGATAGAACTTCTCTTTTGGTACACGATTGTTTTTCTTCGATAAGTGGCGAGGTAAAAGTGAAGCAGTCAGCTGATATATGCCATCTGATCCCAAAGTCTTCGTTGAGGATTCTTCCGAAATATCCAACCAATTGGCGGGTAAAATTTGTTCTGGAGGCAGGTCTTCAATCACCAAAGGATTATTCGAGCTCCATTTTCTAAGTTCAAAACCTGCTGAGTCCAAGGCTGAAATTAATTCCCTTCGGTAATTTACAGCTTCTTCTATGGTATGGCCGCCTGCTAGTACATCATCAACGTATAAATTTTGTCGTATTATTTGCGAGGCTAAAGGGTATTTGTCTTTCACATCTTCCGCAAGTTGAAGAAGGGTCCGAATGGCGAGGAATGGGGAATGTGACAGTTAGAAGCTCAAAATCTTCCACTGGGTCTTTTGGCGACTTTCGAAACAGAATTCTCTGATATTTGGCTTGGCTAGGGTCTAACAATATTTGGCGGTACATTTTAGTTACATCGGCATTGAACGCGTACTTGAAAAACCCCCACTTCAGTATCTGCAAAACGAGATCTTGTTGGAGAATTGGTCCAGGATGTAAAATGTCGTTCAAGCATTTTTTGTTTGAGGTGGGGCTGGATGCATTAAACACGACTGTGATTAAACCAGATCACTCGATCTGGTTTAATCACAGCGTGATGTGGTAAGTAGTAATGAGGGTATTCATTTACTTCCGACGGCGAAATTTTCCTCATGTGACCTAGTTCGAGGTATTCCAGAATGGACTGATCATATTGCTCCTTAATTTCCGGTGTCCTAAGAAGTTTCTTTTCCATTCTATGGAATTATGCCATGGCGATATTTCTCGACGTACCCAGTTCTTCACAAGTTTTGAACGGCAGAGTGACGAAGTATCTTCCAGAATCATGGCGACGAGTTGTAGCGCTAAAGTTATCCTCGCAGTACGTGTCTTCTTCTGACCTCAAAATCTTTTTTGGGGTCTCCTCCACCTCCCAAAAACGTGTTAGAATTTTTTCGATTGACACTGTACTGCACAGTGAAATTTGATTTTTATTTTCTATTTGTTGATTGACGGGTCCGCCAATCACCCAGCCAAAAACTGTTTTTTGTGCCATAAAAGATCCAACTGATTGCGTCGGAGCACCAATAGTGAATATTAAGGGGCCGATATCTATTCCAATCAATAGATCAACTGGCCGACTTGCATAAAAACGAGGGTCTGCCAGCTCAAATTTGGCAGTTTCATGCATTTGCAAAGGGTCCAATGTTCTAGGTGGTAGACTAGATGGAAGGGTCTTCAAAACAGGTGCCCATACTTCTAGCCCAAAACTAGGGTCCACGCGAGAAAAAAGGTTAAAAAGACAGGCTTTTGTAGATGTTTCAGACACGGTTTGACTTAAACCGGTTACGTGCACGAGATTTCGTTTAGTTAGAAGCTTCAAACGATTTTTGAGTTTTTCCGAGATAAACGTGGCTTGAGATCCCGGGTCTATTATAGCACGGGCATCATATCTTTGTCCTCTAGATTCAATTTGGACAATAGCCATAAACAACAAGGTTTCTCGATTTTGATTATTTTTACCCTCTTGGAGGGTCAAGGCAGTGACACTAGGAGATTCTAAGTTCTGTGTGGACTGTATCAAGGTTGTTAGGGCTGATGCACTTGTACTAGGGCGTACACCAGCCTGTGTTGTATCGCCACCTGTAGAGTTGGCCTCATTGCCTTTATGCAGCAAACTGTGGTGTTAAAGCTTACAATCTCTACAGGTGTAGCGACTGTTGCAATCTCTCACTCCATGAGCAGAAGAGAGACAATTGTAGCATAAATGTGAAACTTTTACGATATATATTCGATCATTGATGCTTTTCGCAAGAAATTTTGGACAAACTCTCAAGAAATGCTCTTCTCTACAAAGTTGGCAGTTTGGCGTACCATTTGTATAAGAGTCTTCGCGCATTTTTACATGATTTTTATTTTTAAACCCCGTGACATTTGAGTTCTGTGAAATATTTGTTTGAAAAGAGTTAACGCGAGTGTCTTTTTTGCCATAATCAGATCGAGGCTGATTATTTTTCGAGAAGGCAGGTTTTATACTTCCAACAGATTCTAGGGTCTTGAATTTGTGTGTCAAAAACGAATCAAATTCAGCCCAGTTGGTATTGTTGTACAATCTTTTAAAGAATTTTCAAATTCTTCTAGAAAAGTGCGGGGTAGCTTCGTTGAGCTAAGGTAGACTAATATCGGATCCCATCCTTTGATGTCGATGCTGAAGGTAGTTAGGGTTTGAATACATCCATTGACCGTGCGCTGCAACTTCTGTATTGATGAACCAGATTCTGAGGAGACCTGGGGCAAATTAAACAATGTATTTAGCTGTTCGTTTATTTGCATTCGCTTGTTTTCGTAACGTGCAACCAAATTTCCCCACGCAATATCGAAACCCTCGTTTTTCAAAGGAACTTGGCTAATAATTTCCCTGGCTTCTCCTGCTGTTTTTTTGTTAAGGTGAAACAGTTTTTCAACCTTGCTTAATTTTGAATTATTTATGTAAATCGCCGAAAATAGATCTCTAAATGTTGGCCATTTTTGGTACCCCCTTCAAATGTGCCAGTGTCGCAGGGTGGTACTCGAGAAATTGAAGAAAGATTATTATCGTGATCCTGTATCATCAGTGTCGATGTTCTTTCCTGCTTTTCCTTGGTTTGGCGTTCGGAGATTGTCTGGATCTCGTCATTCAATGCGCTGAGTACATTTTTATAACTGGAGAGCGCCTCCTTGTAGTGTTTTCTCAACTTCGTCTTATCAATAGGTGTCTCTCCAGTTATTTCCTCTCGATCTCGGCACTCCAGATATGATCGCTTTACTTGATCCCACAAGGAATTGAGCTCCACTCGTAATACTTCCAAGGCATGTAAGCTTTCTTCCGATTTTGTGACTGAATAGACGGATTCGAAGTCCATCAAATCATTGACACAGTTGACAAATTTGTCTGTCAATGCCTTTGCCATTTTTGAACCCTCAATATAGTAGCAGCAATCCGGGTCAAAATAAGTTTATTAATCGCAAAAACTTTTTCAAAAAAAATGCAGGAAATTTTTTCAGAAAATCGCCAAAAAGTTTTCAACAAATCGCCAACAAGTTTTTGAAAAATCGCCAAAAAGTTTTCAAAAAATCGCCAAAAAGTTTTTAAAAAATCGCCAAAAAGTTTTCAAAAAAATCGCCAATAAGTTTTCAAAAAAATCGCCAGAAAGCTTTCAAAAAATCGCCAAAAAGTTTTCAAAAAATCGCCAAAAAGTTTTCAAACAAAATCGTCAAAAAAATTGTGAAATTTTTTCCCAAAAATCACCGGAATTTTTTCAAAAAAAATTCTGCCAAAAGTTTTTCAAAAAGTCGCCAAAAGTTTTTCCAAAGGTCGCCAAAAATTTTTTAAAAAGTCGCCAAAAATGTTTTCACAAATTGAACAGGGTGGTTTTGTAAGCCAGACCAGCACGATCGTTGAATCCGTCCAGTAATGTGTAGCTACATTTGCTAGTTGAAGATTTGGAACAACTGCTGCGGCTAATTCTGAAAGAAGAACAGCTCCGCAAAGTTCCAGTCGTGGTAACGAGACTTTTTTTATTGGTGCGACACGAGTTTTCGCAGCAAGAAGAGAAGTATGTGTCGTGTTGTTTGGAAATTCAATTCAAATGTAGAGTGCAGCAGCATAAGCGCTTTCAGATACGTCACAAAATCCATGGATTTCAACCTGACTTAATGGCTGAAATTGAATCCATCGAGGAATTTTTATTGTGTCTATTAACGGGCAATTTTTTACGAAATTGTTCCAATTCATTTGTGTAATTGGTTTCAACGAGTCATCCCAATTTATTTTGTCTAGCCAGACATGCTGCATAATCAGCTTAGCCACTACAATCACTGGAGCCAGCCATCCGCAAAGGTCGACTAGAATTTCTATGGTATGGCTATGGTCGATAGAACTTCTCTTTTGGTACACGATTGTTTTTCTTCGATAAGTGGCGAGGTAAAAGTGAAGCAGTCAGCTGATATATGCCATCTGATCCCAAAGTCTTCGTTGAGGATTCTTCCGAAATATCCAACCAATTGGCGGGTAAAATTTGTTCTGGAGGCAGGTCTTCAATCACCAAAGGATTATTCGAGCTCCATTTTCTAAGTTCAAAACCTGCTGAGTCCAAGGCTGAAATTAATTCCCTTCGGTAATTTACAGCTTCTTCTATGGTATGGCCGCCTGCTAGTACATCATCAACGTATAAATTTTGTCGTATTATTTGCGAGGCTAAAGGGTATTTGTCTTTCACATCTTCCGCAAGTTGAAGAAGGGTCCGAATGGCAAGGAATGGGGAATGTGACAGTTAGAAGCTCAAAATCTTCCACTGGGTCTTTTGGCGACTTTCGAAACAGAATTCTCTGATATTTGGCTTGGCTAGGGTCTAACAATATTTGGCGGTACATTTTAGTTACATCGGCATTGAACGCGTACTTGAAAAACCCCCACTTCAGTATCTGCAAAACGAGATCTTGTTGGAGAATTGGTCCAGGATGTAAAATGTCGTTCAAGCATTTTTTGTTTGAGGTGGGGCTGGATGCATTAAACACGACTGTGATTAAACCAGATCACTCGATCTGGTTTAATCACAGCGTGATGTGGTAAGTAGTAATGAGGGTATTCATTTACTTCCGACGGCGAAATTTTCCTCATGTGACCTAGTTCGAGGTATTCCAGAATGGACTGATCATATTGCTCCTTAATTTCCGGTGTCCTAAGAAGTTTCTTTTCCATTCTATGGAATTATGCCATGGCGATATTTCTCGACGTACCCAGTTCTTCACAAGTTTTGAACGGCAGAGTGACGAAGTATCTTCCAGAATCATGGCGACGAGTTGTAGCGCTAAAGTTATCCTCGCAGTACGTGTCTTCTTCTGACCTCAAAATCTTTTTTGGGGTCTCCTCCACCTCCCAAAAACGTGTTAGAATTTTTTCGATTGACACTGTACTGCACAGTGAAATTTGATTTTTATTTTCTATTTGTTGATTGACGGGTCCGCCAATCACCCAGCCAAAAACTGTTTTTTGTGCCATAAAAGATCCAACTGATTGCGTCGGAGCACCAATAGTGAATATTAAGGGGCCGATATCTATTCCAATCAATAGATCAACTGGCCGACTTGCATAAAAACGAGGGTCTGCCAGCTCAAATTTGGCAGTTTCATGCATTTGCAAAGGGTCCAATGTTCTAGGTGGTAGACTAGATGGAAGGGTCTTCAAAACAGGTGCCCATACTTCTAGCCCAAAACTAGGGTCCACGCGAGAAAAAAGGTTAAAAAGACAGGCTTTTGTAGATGTTTCAGACACGGTTTGACTTAAACCGGTTACGTGCACGAGATTTCGTTTAGTTAGAAGCTTCAAACGATTTTTGAGTTTTTCCGAGATAAACGTGGCTTGAGATCCCGGGTCTATTATAGCACGGGCATCATATCTTTGTCCTCTAGATTCAATTTGGACAATAGCCATAAACAACAAGGTTTCTCGATTTTGATTATTTTTACCCTCTTGGAGGGTCAAGGCAGTGACACTAGGAGATTCTAAGTTCTGTGTGGACTGTATCAAGGTTGTTAGGGCTGATGCACTTGTACTAGGGCGTACACCAGCCTGTGTTGTATCGCCACCTGTAGAGTTGGCCTCATTGCCTTTATGCAGCAAACTGTGGTGTTTAAGCTTACAATCTCTACAGGTGTAGCGACTGTTGCAATCTCTCACTCCATGAGCAGAAGAGAGACAATTGTAGCATAAATGTGAAACTTTTACGATATATATTCGATCATTGATGCTTTTCGCAAGAAATTTTGGACAAACTCTCAAGAAATGCTCTTCTCTACAAAGTTGGCAGTTTGGCGTACCATTTGTATAAGAGTCTTCGCGCATTTTTACATGATTTTTATTTTTAAACCCCGTGACATTTGAGTTCTGTGAAATATTTGTTTGAAAAGAGTTAACGCGAGTGTCTTTTTTGCCATAATCAGATCGAGGCTGATTATTTTTCGAGAAGGCAGGTTTTATACTTCCAACAGATTCTAGGGTCTTGAATTTGTGTGTCAAAAACGAATCAAATTCAGCCCAGTTGGTATTGTTGTACAATCTTTTAAAGAATTTTCAAATTCTTCTAGAAAAGTGCGGGGTAGCTTCGTTGAGCTAAGGTAGACTAATATCGGATCCCATCCTTTGATGTCGATGCTGAAGGTAGTTAGGGTTTGAATACATCCATTGACCGTGCGCTGCAACTTCTGTATTGATGAACCAGATTCTGAGGAGACCTGGGGCAAATTAAACAATGTATTTAGCTGTTCGTTTATTTGCATTCGCTTGTTTTCGTAACGTGCAACCAAATTTCCCCACGCAATATCGAAACCCTCGTTTTTCAAAGGAACTTGGCTAATAATTTCCCTGGCTTCTCCTGCTGTTTTTTTGTTAAGGTGAAACAGTTTTTCAACCTTGCTTAATTTTGAATTATTTATGTAAATCGCCGAAAATAGATCTCTAAATGTTGGCCATTTTTGGTACCCCCTTCAAATGTGCCAGTGTCGCAGGGTGGTACTCGAGAAATTGAAGAAAGATTATTATCGTGATCCTGTATCATCAGTGTCGATGTTCTTTCCTGCTTTTCCTTGGTTTGGCGTTCGGAGATTGTCTGGATCTCGTCATTCAATGCGCTGAGTACATTTTTATAACTGGAGAGCGCCTCCTTGTAGTGTTTTCTCAACTTCGTCTTATCAATAGGTGTCTCTCCAGTTATTTCCTCTCGATCTCGGCACTCCAGATATGATCGCTTTACTTGATCCCACAAGGAATTGAGCTCCACTCGTAATACTTCCAAGGCATGTAAGCTTTCTTCCGATTTTGTGACTGAATAGACGGATTCGAAGTCCATCAAATCATTGACACAGTTGACAAATTTGTCTGTCAATGCCTTTGCCATTTTTGAACCCTCAATATAGTAGCAGCAATCCGGGTCAAAATAAGTTTATTAATCGCAAAAACTTTTTCAAAAAAAATGCAGGAAATTTTTTCAGAAAATCGCCAAAAAGTTTTCAACAAATCGCCAACAAGTTTTTGAAAAATCGCCAAAAAGTTTTCAAAAAATCGCCAAAAAGTTTTTAAAAAATCGCCAAAAAGTTTTCAAAAAAATCGCCAATAAGTTTTCAAAAAAATCGCCAGAAAGCTTTCAAAAAATCGCCAAAAAGTTTTCAAAAAATCGCCAAAAAGTTTTCAAACAAAATCGTCAAAAAAATTATGAAATTTTTTCCCAAAAATCACCGGAATTTTTTAAAAAAAATTCTGCCAAAAGTTTTTCAAAAAGTCGCCAAAAGTTTTTCCAAAGGTCGCCAAAAATTTTTTAAAAAGTCGCCAAAAATGTTTTCACAAATTTTTATAAGGTCGCCAACAGGTTTACAAAAATTCTCCAATAATTCGCCACAAAAATTTTCTCAAGGTTTGCCAAGAATTATTCTAAATTTTCGCAAAAAAAAATTCAACTTAATCAGGAATGGGTCAATTTATCTATCCAAAAAATAAATTGCTTCAAGTTGTGTTTCAAAGTTGTGTTACGGAATTTATTTCAAAAAAAGAAAATGGCATCCAAGTTAGCCATCAAAGATTTTTCCATCAAGGGGAATTTTCCAACATGCAAGTTCGTTGGAAAACAAAAATTCCAATTTTTGCGTATCAAAATTTGTCGAGAAAAAATTTAGAAGATTTAGATCTTTGGCATTGAAAATTTTTCCATTGCGAATTCACCCAACAATTATTTTTCGTAACATATAATTTTCCAAATTTCAAACTTTCAGTTTAATGGCGTCGTTTGCTACCGAAGTTTCCAGCAATTGGCATAAATTTCCAATGGAATGGAAAAAAAGATGGCCGCTAGCAATCCAAGTAAGAGTCAAGTGTCTATGTTGTTGTAGATTTTGATTCGGTCCAAAATGACCTTGCGACGTCATACGTAATATCATGTATTTAAATTCGCACGTAACGACAAGAAAATTATGTCCAGGGTCATGCAGCATAACTTTGCTTCAATGTCGGGCACGTAATAGCAGCCGTGCCGTGTCTATAGCTGCACCCTCATCATTTGCTTTTTTTTTTTTGCTAAGTCCTGGGTACTTACTACTTCTTCGCTGGGTTTTGTGGTTATGATTTGTACCTCTCACAGCGAATTTGTCCTTTTGAAGTCTTCTAGGGGTCGTTTGTGGCGGGGTCCTTGGCGTCCTTCAATATGTCTTCCAAAATGGCGGTGGCGTCCTCAAATATGGCGGTGGCGTCCTTCAAAATATGGCGGTGGCGTTTCTCACAATATATATATTTTTTTTGTTATTTGCACTTTTGCACTTTTTTTTTAAGTGCACACACTTTTTTCTCGGGTGTATTTTCTCTTTCCACTATCCGGTTCGAAGGACCAAAATGTTTGAGCAAGGGCTTTTGTTGTTGTTGTCACTGGTTCTTTAACTTATTGTTTCTTTGTTTAGTTTCTATTTTTTGTTTAGTTAAAGTGTGCTATTTTTTTGTGTGCTTTTTTAATTCAATGTGTTGTTTTATTTTGTTCACTTAAATGTAAGTATATATGTACAATGTGTGTTTTATTTAATGTTGAAAATTCAATGTTTAATTTCGCAATATTGCTTTATGTTCACAGTGTTTTTTGTATAATAATTGTTTGTAAAAGTTCACAAAATTAGTTTGTAATTTGTATTTCAATGTTCTATTTTCACAATGTTATATGTTGTTTGTTTTTAAAACGATTTTAGTTCACTTTGTCACGGGGGAAAATAAATCAAACGCACGATTCAAGTTAAAGTTTACAATTAAACTAATCTTCGCTTTGTGTGAGCCTATGAGCCGTTTTAGAACACACGCATAGGCTCGCCACAAAGCGACATCAACAATAACAAAACAAAAGGACAAGGGAGAATGTGCGAAAATATGAAAAAAGGGCTTGTGTACACAACGGTGTCAATGTACTTGACTTTATTATTCATTTCGTTTATGCACACAAGCCATCGCACATTCTCGATAGAAACAGTGCTGCTACAAATTGTAGCACTGTTTCAACACCTAGCCTTAGATGATAATCTTGTCATTCTCGGCGACAATTGTTTTTGGCTAATCGCTGATGTTGATGCTGAAACGTCTTTAGTAATTTTTAAACCACAATCAGGACAATTTGTTTTCGTGCGTACATAATTACTTATGCAAATCTTGTGAAATTTATGCTTGCAGATTGTTTGAGTCATATCCGATTTCGCAGTGATAGCTGTATCGCAAATGCTACATAATGATTCAATAGCTGCAGCAGCTATCGCAGATGGAATATCCTCGGTGCTTCGTTGGACAGACATTTTATAACCAGCAACAAAAAGCAAAATTAATTAAATATTTATACTTGGTAGGACAAGTTAACTTTCAATTAATACTCAAAAATTAAGTTTTTAAAATTAATAAAAAAATAGGAAAAACAAGAAAAATATTAAAAATATCGAAAAAAACACAATCTGTTTTTCTGATAAATATGCAATCAGGTCGGATTCCTCGCTGCGGCCGAGTGAATAATTGGGGATAAAGAAAAGAAAAATTTTAAGGATAAAGCAGAAAGTAAAGTAGATACAAAGAGGGAGTTTAGTTAAAATTTACAATGGATTGGAACGTCCTCCATAACATTCAAATTTTCCAATTGCAAAATCACAAGGGTAAAACAATTCGATAACATCATGAAGCTATGGTTTGTTTTAGATACGTAGAATCCAAAAGCAAAAATTTGTATACCAACACAATATATAGAAAAGCCGTACTTTAAGAGAAAAGATGTACATAGTTATATTTCAACAACTGGTTATATTCAATAGCACTTCTGCATTTCCAAAGAAATTAAAATACACTAAAAAAAAACAGAAAAATGTATAGAAATAGGCATTACAAAGTAAAAGGAGTAAATGAAAAGATCGAGTTTGATTACAACAGATAAGGATGTCATCTACAACATTCTTATATTCCAATTGTAAAAAGTAGAGGGTAAAACGTTCTGATATACTTTTTTTGTGCAGTTAAATCTTATGTATAATCACTCCAAGCATTTAACTCGCACCACAACCTTATCAAAAAAAACATAATACGAAAGTATAGTAGGTCTAGACTACTCCACAAACCAGCTATGTTTAGTAGCACTTCTGCGTTTACCAAAACATAGATTCTATTGAATATGAATTACTACAAAGTAGTCCAGTAGGAAAATAAAAAATTAAAGGAAAGAAGAAAATTTGAAGCTAAGCAACCATTATACGAGTTCTTATGTTATCTGACTTCCAAAGTCAAACCACAAAAATATAGCAAATGAATGCCAATTTTCCATTGCTCAGGCCCCACGTTGGGCGCCATTTAATGTAGCATGCAACTTAAGAATTTGCAATAAATTCGAAATCTAATTCAGGAAGATGAATTTGTTGTTTTTGGTTGAAAATAAAAGCGGAAGCACGGAGTTTAACCGGCCTTATTGGTCGTCGGTGGGGTAGGTTCTTGATGACTTTCAACTTAGAGTTAAGTTAAGAGACTAAGCCCGCCCAACCTGTCTACCTAACATCCAAAATTAATTTGGTTGGTAGACCCACTGATAGGATCCCCTAATTAAACCTCCGACCGCCCTTAGGAAATCCGACCTATAGATTGAATCTAGTACATAATGTAACTTTTATTCAGGTAACAATCGCAATAAAAATTCATTGTTCTTAACACTAATGGAAATTTCAGATTTTAACTAAATTAACGCTAATACTAATTTTCTGACGAGGCATACGAAAACGAATTGAAAACATTAGATTTTATTTTCGCGAAAACACAATTTCGAATCATCGAAATTTATATACAAAAAGGTTAAATGAAATATTGAAAGGGAAAAATGCTACAACCGGACGGCATGTGAAATGATCATTAATCAATCAATCATAACCAAAAGCAAAGCAAATCATGAAACGACTCAAATTGCTTTAAAGTCTTATGGTTCTGAAATAGAATTATAAACATCTGAAAGAATGTGGGATTTATGCTTAAGCGCAGTGTTCACACAAAACGTGATCCATAGGCATACACTCAGAAATGGAACCAGAGAGAAAAGAAAATATTACGCAAAGTCTATATTGCTCTAAATGTAGGGCAAGATCGTTGAAATTAAACATGCAAATAAGTAGCGGGATTAGACTTATGTATAGACAAGGGAAGGAAGGGAAGAGATTCATTCACAGCAAGGCTCTTCAAACTTTACACTGTTAATGTTATGTTAATAACTTATTGCATGTTTAACACCAACTTAGAATTCCAGCAACAAAATCAAAAAAAAAAATATTCAAAATTTGCAATACTAATTTTAATATATATAGAAAAAAATTAACTATTCTGGCATAGAAATGCAAGAAAAAAAACTTTAGAAATTTAGTTTATCCACTCTGCGATAGAGACTGTGGATCCAGAGAAAAATGACGTAAGCACAACTTCCAACTACTTCATTCCACTCTGAACCATCAATTCTCAAAGCAGAATAACTTAGTAATTTTGTTTTAAAATCGAAATGAAAATTATTTAATATTTAAAGCATAACTTACATGTTTCTTCGAGGATCCAACGACGAAAGGCCTTTCCTGCTGGTACTGGAAAATATGCTATTTGGGGGGAAGAAATGTGTGTCTGTTGCGTGTATTTTGAACAAATGGATTCACCGAATTTAATACATTTTTTTCTTCTTCTTTTTTTTTGTTTGATTCCTTTTGATTGGCCTTGCTGCGTTTAATTAATTTAATTGACAAGGATTTTTTTTTTGTTTTAGCACTTTCCACTTTCTTCATTTCTTTCAGTATTTCTGTCCTTTTTTTAAGTATTTTCAATTTTTTTTCCAAGTCCCGTGATAAGTAGAATTTTCTTTAAAAAAAAACTTAAATTTATTCTTATTCTATTTTCCCCTTTTTTTCTAGACAATAAAATTTTAAAAATTCTTTTTTTTTGTATTTTTTTAAACTGTTTGATGCCCTTTTGTAACCGGACCAAAACTGACACAGCGGGTATAAGAAGCAAACTAATTCCCCGTGTTTTTTTTCGTCTTTGATAATGCCCTCTGCCCAGTCGAGTGTGTGGACAAAGCCAGTTTTTCTGTGAGAGTAGCAGAGCTTGAGTAAAAACCTGATAGCAAAATGGGTACCGTTAGTGGATGTCATTATTATAAGAGAAACCCTTATTGCTTATGCTTACCAGCTTTATATCCACAGAGACAATAAAATTGTGTTTTTTTTGCTCCAACAAGATCGCCAGGGATTTAATTTTAGTTGAGGAGCCCAATAAGCACTCAATTCAATGCTGTGACCAGAACCAGACCAATGACCGTCAATACGGATTCAATTTACCATCTATTAGCTAAATTACAAGCTCATGGTCTTACTTAATCCGTATTGAAATCTATAAAAATACCACTAAAACTTGGTTATCTGTTGTGTCACAAAAAATAAATTCAACTTACATTTCGTTTCCAAGCACAAAACTTTAAATCGTTAAGCAAAATTTACGCTAGCGGATTTTTCTTAAACACCATAAAATTCGCATTCTTTTTAGGTGTTTGCAGCAGAAAAGGCAGACAGAAATGACCGAAAATGCATTTTCTACAAACATATAAAGCCTCGGTTCATTTAAGTCGTTCCCAACCGATATGCGGCATTAGCGGGGCAATAATACACGAACGTAAAAATGACATTGTTCTTGCCTTTTACTTCTGCTTTAAACAAAAAGAAGAAAGTTTTCTCTTTAAACAAACAGAAGTAAGAAGATCCAGATCATGATATACAAATTTGTCATATTATAATATGAATGCTCCCTTACACAATAAAGTGCATATCGTACGGGGCCACATCCGTGTCTCATACCAATGTAAATGCATGTTTAATCTTTTGCATTGGGCAGCCAAGCAAGACATACTCATGAAATAGCGCACGATTACCAAACTTACTAACACAAACATAACTTTTACATCGCTACTGGTCTGTTAGTCTGACATTCAAAGTACCCTGGAAATTTATCCTATTGTTGCTATTCATTTGACATCTGAACATCGACAAGCGCCACTACACCGTTTAATTTTTCGTCGTCGTCGTTATTCAACTACGCAGTCTCCCTCGCAACAGCATCAATATATACAGCATCTTACACCACAGATTTCTCTTGCCACTCCTAGCAGTGCATCAATTTTGCAATTTATGCCTTTAAAGAAGGGATGCCCTTAATAAAACCACCAACCACAGCTTTAATAATCTAGCTATTCCGTCGGAGGTCGGGGCATCATCTACGCAGCAGCGCACAGTGGGAAAATTACGAAAAAAATTGGAAATAATTCGGCCATTTCGTTTGTAATGGTCCGATTTAAATGAAAATTTACATTGACCTTCTTGAAGTGTTACTGAGCTTAAGTTTTGAATTTCATGCATCTGTGTTTAACAGGTGCTGCACAGTGGGCCCTCAAAGTTGGTCACCTCGAGTTAAAATTTTCTTTTTCAAGCCGCCAAAAGCGTATTTGTGGTCCGATCGTAATAATTTTTTCTTTAGTGAAATCTGCTGGATAAACCCAACCAAAAATGTTATTACAAATTTTTTCATATCTCGTACAATAAAAAAGATATCGGGACTTAAAGTTTTTTTTTCGAAAAATTTGCTTTGGATTTTCTGGGATTATTTTATTTTTGGGAATCAGTTTTAGGTGAATCGGGGAAAATTTAATCCTGGTTTAAAGAAAACACTTTGGTTAATGTTTTAAAAAAAGAATTGTAGCAAAATCACCAATAATATGAAAATGCCAGCTGTTCAAAGTCAACTATTGCGAAAAAAGTGGGATTTTGAGTGTTTTACGGCGAAAAGGTACCTTTACTCTTATGTCAATAACTTTAATGTTTCTTAAGTAACATACAAAAAATTTGCATTTATTTCAAAGAAAACTTTATGCTTAATACAAATAATAAGCAATTGTGACCCTAGTCGGTACTTTTCTTGCTCCAGGCGTCTCCAAATATGGGCATTTTCTTCAAAAAAAAATTGAGTTTGAGCTCAAATAAAAAAAATCGCCACACTGCTGGCCCAATTTGGTGCTATAAGTCAGTTAACTACATATGTTTTCTAAAATCCCAAGCAAAGAAATTTTGCGGGAGGCCATTTCTAGGACAAAAAAAATGAGTTTTTGTTAAAAAATCCCATTTCTGGGATTTTGTTTTCCCCTGTGTCAAATTTTAGAAAAGTGGCAACTCCAATTTTTTTTTTGAATAAGTTTTTCATTTTGTCACAAAAATATTGATACTACGTAAAAAAATCAGGTTTATATCTCCAACCAGCAATATTTTACAGTGGTCTGAAATATTGACTTTTTTGTTACCTTCACAAAAAAAAAATTTTTTCTCGTTTTTATCAATTATTATTCAACATATTGAGTTAATTGCATTCTTTTTTATAATCTGTTAAAACTAGAGGTAATTACCTTTCCATTGGTATATAAAAAGTATATCCTTTTACCTACACTTATAACAGCACGTGCGCTGGAATAAGACCCCTTTGAGTAAAGTATGAATTTTATAGGTAAGAATACCAATTTTAAAAATTCTCGTACCTATCCATAAATAGCAAAAATATATATTTTTACCATTATTGTTTACCTATTGTGTAAAAACGGAAAATGGGTAGTATTGTATAGTATGGATCTAGGTACCTAAACATTCATTCTTATATGTTTTGGGGGAATACCTGTCCCCTATGTCCGGAATATTGTGCAACATTTTAGGCGAATGTACCTGGGTACATAAAAATTCATTGTTATAAATGTATTTTTGGGGAATACCTGGTATTTTAGTCAAGTATTAATTGCGGATATTATTGTGATTACCTGTAAGTATTACTCATTGATATAAGAACCGCCGATTTTGTATGGGTTTATCATAACAAATTAATCCGCCATGACGATAACACTCCTTGTTCAAGAACTTGTTGAATTTTTAAAAAACACCAAACTTCGGAAAATGGAGAACAGAGTAGCATATTTAATAGAGTGCATAGAGTCAACATATAGCGAGATAACACAATCTAACGAAAGCAGCAAAGTATTAAATTTTTTGAAAAAATTTGACCGGCTCATGGAGAAGTATCACAGGAATTATTCAAGATTACCAACTGAGTGGCTCGACAGTATAATTGAATTTAAAACTGTCCCTGCTTTAGTGGGTGCTCCTACTAAGGAATACGACGATCTATGTCCAAAGGCAAAAAAACAACGGTTGTCGGCTGAGATGGCAAATCATTCACCTTCAAAGATTTGTGATACATTCAAGGAATTACTGACGGTGGAAAATCGGCCATCTAGCGCAAAAAGAATTGCAGACGTGTTAACGGAAGCATCGCCAAGGCGGCTCCAACGCATTGAAAGAAGTATTGCAACACCATGTCCTGGTTTTAGCGAGGAAGAAGCATTAGCTTTAATCATCGAATTGGGATTGAGTAAGAACAAGTACACTCATTTAAGAAGAATGCTGCTTGATAAAGGATGTGACATGTTTCCCGCATACAACCGAATAAAGGAACGAAAAATGGAAATTTTGCCAAACCCAGTGATAATTACAGAAAAGGCCGGCAGCGTTAGTTTGGAACTACGTCTCCAAAATACTGCCAGTAGGATAATAACAACATTGAATGAGGAACAACTAAAAAAAATCAACAACAGCCATCTTCAATTAATATGCAAGTGGGGATGTGATGGTTTGTCAGCACTTTCGGAATACAAACAATGCTCTGATAGCCAATCTACCCAGATCGAATTCAAGAGCGTATTCATGGCATCTTTGGTTCCTCTGAGGTTAAATTTAGACTCTACCTTACCTTCAACTTCGCGCAGAAAATCAAACCCTACTGAAGCAATATGGCGTAATCCAACACCTGGCTCCAAAATTTATTGCAGACCAATCTCCCTCGTATATCATAAAGAAACGAGTGATTTAACTAAAGCCATCACAGACAAATTAAAAGATGATATTTCGAGATTAGAAGATTTTGCATTTAAATTCGACAGGTATTCTATTACAATATCTTTTAAAATGTTCCTGACAATGGTAGATGGAAAAGCCGCAAACGATATTACAGGAAACAAATCTAGCTGGAAGTGTTTCATTTGCAATAAAAGCAAAGTTAATTTTTCAAACGCTTCGAATAATTCAGTAGTCAATGAAGATACCCTTGAGTTTGGAATAGCACCGTTACATGCTCGAATCAGGTTTCTAGAACACTTTCTAAACCTTGCTTATGACATTAAGTATAAATCTATACCAGGAAATGAAAGGAAAAACATTCGAGCTAACAAAGAAATGCATGAAATGAGAGCAAGTAAAAAAAAAAGAATTCAAGATGCATTTAAACAACAAACTGGCCTAAATATTTCTAAACC
This sequence comes from Hydrotaea diabolus, assembly GCA_963513945.1. NCBI lineage: Eukaryota > Metazoa > Arthropoda > Insecta > Diptera > Muscidae > Hydrotaea > Hydrotaea diabolus. Next base: position 102,462,283 of record OY740717.1, on the reverse strand, counting down.
ACGCTCGAACTTTGGGAATACAAATGATGGAAACACTGCCAGAAGATTCTTCGCAGACTATAATACAGCTGCAGAAATAACTGGAATCAATAAGGAGTTGATTCGAATGGTTAATATATTGCTTTTAGCTCTGAATTCCAAACAAAAGATTAATTCCGATAAATTTGGAGTTTACGCCGAACGAATTTTAAAAATGCTTGCTGATCTCTATCCCTGGAAAGATCTAACGCCAACTATACACAGAGTCCTGTTCCATGGGAAACAAATAATCGAGTCTCACCTTCTCCCTATAGGCGAGTTAACTGAAGAACCACAAGAAGCTAGAAATCGAGACTTCAGATATGTTCAACAATTTTCCACAAGAAAATGCTCAAGAATAGCACAAAACGAAGACTTACTTAATAGTTTATTATTATCTTCAGATCCTTTTTTATCCTCCATGAGAAGTAAGTTGACTTCGTACCACGAAATGACGCATGGAGACGAAGAAGAATTTTCTGATTTATTAGATATGCTGGACGTGGAATAAAATCATTTAAGTTTAATGTTTTTTAATTATAAGATTTATTTAAATGTTAATTTATTTAAAAAAAAGTTTTTCACAAAAAATGAAGTCAATAGCATCTTTTTATTCAAATTTTCTATCTGCAACAATTAAATTACTTTTTTGCGATTGGAAATGTGTAAATTTGATTTTTTTAAATGCAACAACATTGATCTCTCACAAAATGAAATTGCTATTTACCAAAAAAATTAATATTTTACTCAAAGGGGTCTTATTCCAGCGCACGTGCTGTTATAAGTGTAGGTAAAAGGATATACTTTTTATATACCAATGGAAAGGTAATTACCTCTAGTTTTAACAGATTATAAAAAAGAATGCAATTAACTCAATATGTTGAATAATAATTGATAAAAACGAGAAAAAATTTTTTTTTTGTGAAGGTAGCAAAAAAAGTCAATATTTCAGACCACTGTAAAATTTTGCTGGTTGGAGATATAAACCTGATTTTTTTACGTAGTATCAATATTTGACAATATGTGACAAAATGAAAAACTTATTCAAAAAAAAAATTGGAGTTGCCACTTTTCTAAAATTTGACACAGGGGAAAACAAAATCCCAGAAATGGGATTTTTTAACAAAAACTCATTTTTTTGTCCTAGAAATGGCCTCCCGCAAAATTTCTTTGCTTGGGATTTTAGAAAACATATGTAGTTAACTGACTTATAGCACCAAATTGGGCCAGCAGTGTGGCGATTTTTTTTATTTGAGCTCAAACTCAATTTTTTTTTGAAAAAAATGCCCATATTTGGAGACGCCTGGAGCAAGAAAAGTACCGACTAGGGTCACAATTGCTTATTATTTGTATTAAGCATAAAGTTTTCTTTGAAATAAATGCAAATTTTTTGTATGTTACTTAAGAAACATTAAAGTTATTGACATAAGAGTAAAGGTACCTTTTCGCCGTAAAACACTCAAAATCCCACTTTTTTCGCAATAGTTGACTTTGAACAGCTGGCATTTTCATATTATTGGTGATTTTGCTACAATTCTTTTTTTAAAACATTAACCAAAGTGTTTTCTTTAAACCAGGATTAAATTTTCCCCGATTCACCTAAAACTGATTCCCAAAAATAAAATAATCCCAGAAAATCCAAAGCAAATTTTTCGAAAAAAAAACTTTATGTCCCGATATCTTTTTTATTGTACGAGATATGAAAAAATTTGTAATAACATTTTTGGTTGGGTTTGTCCAGCAGATTTCACTAAAGAAAAAATTATTACGATCGGACCACAAATACGCTTTTGGCGGCTTGAAAAAGAAAATTTTAACTCGAGGTGACCAACTTTGAGGGCCCACTGTGCAGCACCTGTTAAACACAGATGCATGAAATTCAAAACTTAAGCTCAGTAACACTTCAAGAAGGTCAATGTAAATTTTCATTTAAATCGGACCATTACAAACGAAATGGCCGAATTATTTCCAATTTTTTTCGTAATTTTCCCACTGTGCAGCGGCTCTCCATATCCCTGCTGATCGAATAGCCCAAGTACAACCAAATTTTCCAGCAGTAGCAGTGGGACTCGCAGAAGAGCGTGAAGACATTCGTCGCACCACCCCTACTGACCCTAAAAATAGGGATCTCAACTCTAGGATCAGTAGGTTGGTCAACGAATATAAGCTGAACAATTGGCTAGACCACATGAAGCAGTGCAACTTAAGTTCCGGAATAGGTAAGTTGTGGCCAACGGTCAAATCCCAGATTAAAGTATGATCGGAAAGCCGTCACCAGCTTTTTATTAAGCAATCACAGAGTGATATAGCGAAAAGGAGGGCATTGCGTTGTATCCACACTCTCCGTATCAAAGAGGCACCACCCAATTTACGGTTAACGAAGTTATCCACGTCAAACGCACCGCAAAGTCATCAAAGGCTCTGGGTCCGGACTGAATTTCAATACTAATGTTAATGCATACCCGGGTGTTGAGTTAATGACCAAAGTGCTCAATCTGTCGCTAGCCACCACTTAGTTCCCGATGCCTGAATAATAGGCAGAGTGGTTCCGCTACTGAAGCCAGGAAAAGAGACAAGTAAAGGAGAATCGTACAGGCCGATCTTCTTGCTTTCTCCAGCAGCAAAGACGCTTGAAGCACTGCTCCTCCCCCTGATCGAACACTCTCCTGTGCTAATCATCAGCATGGGTTCTGCAAGCAACACAACACAACAACTACTTTACACGCCATCACCACAGGTATAAGTCGTGGCGTTAACCTGAACAAAAGCCTTCGACACGGTCAATCATTGAGTCGTAAACTATATGTGTGGGCGCCAGTCACATGTACAATTTAGAGACATGTAGTCGAATCCCTGTAAAATTAAACGAGCAGTTCTCCAGGGTGGAGTAAAAAAATGGCTTTGTTTTACTTCTACCTCTCTAAAATTCCTGCACCATCAGACGGCGTTGATTGTGTCGTACGCTGATAATTGCACAATTCTGTAAACAGGACCTAAAGTGGATGACATCTGCGAGAAAATAAGCTATTACCTCACGTTTTTTCACTGCAAGGAATATGAAAATATAGTCATCAGCCACAATGTTTACTGCATGAACCGCAGAGGCGCGGTTGTCACTCAATGTGAAAGTCGATGACGTCAACATCCCGACTACTAACTTCCCCAAAATCCCTGGAAACAAGGTCGTCAAGTCACTTGCCGGCAGAACTTGGGGAGCCGACAAAGCAACCTTGTTGACCTCTTGCAAAGCGATAGGTTATTCTGTAGTGAACTACGCAGCACCGGTGTGAGTACGACGCAATGAAAGAAAATTCAGAGTTGCCAGAATCCCACGCTCAGAACATCAGCAGGGTATCTTTTTTTTCTTGAGGAGACGAAGGTCCGTACCGTGCACAGACACAACTTCCTGCTGTCTAAGAAATGCCTGTCGCAGAATTCACCATATCTTGGACAGGATGATCATCGAAACTGTCAGGAAGGTTTCAACAACCTTCACGCTGATTAAGTCGGAGCAGCAGTATCTAGATATGGTGTGAATGTAGTGCTAGTGGAGCATCCCTCGGAGATATCACCTGAGGAGAAGGCACTACCTCGGCAGTCGTGCGCGTTTCTGGCTCAGCTGAGATCTGGATTGTGCAGTCACCTCAATTTTTATTGGGCAAGAATTGATGCTTACGTTCCGGACATCTGTCCCGCCTGCCATCAGGGACCTCATGACGTGCTGCACATCTTCAATTGTCTGGTTAAGCCTACTCAGCTGACCCCCAGGTCTCTGTGGACACATCCAGTTTAAATGGCGCATACCCTCCACCCGTAAATCGAAGCAGATCCCCCATAGAAGCACAGGACTTCAAAATAAAATATATCATATTTACAACAACCACATAAGGAATGAAAACATCCACCGAGATCTGAAAATACGTATTGTCAAAAATGCAACTAAAGATATAGAGAATATAAAGAAAATATCAACCAGAAGCTCAATCGACACCTACTTCATGATTTTGTAGAAATGAACGCCTGTGAAGATGTGAAGAATTCTCTATTCTACGTAACGAGGTTTAAACCAAATGTGGTTTAAATGCAGTCATAGCAGGCAGTTTAAAAACGTTTAATTTGTCTTCCATGACATTTTGTAAACATTTAATGGACCATTTTCGTTCAAGTACAGAGTAATGCTTTTATTTATGTTTTTTCATTGGTTTCTTGATTATCACTTATATGCTTTCATCAGGTTTTTTCTCTTTTTTTAGGAAATATTAGGATTATTTTAATTTATATTATTTTTTTGATTTTATACTGAATTTTTTCTAGTAGTTTATGATGTTCTATTAAACATTTTGATGCATATTGTAATTTAGCTTTAATAGGCCCCAATGGGCTTCGAATTACATGTCAATAAAGAAATGAAATGAAAACACAAAACAGAAATATCTGGATATAGAGGCCTCAACCTCTATATTACACTGTTTACTTAGACCACACCTGGTTTAACATTTTCATTTCCGCACAAGAATATGTAAATTCGACTTTCGAGGATTAAACTAAGTAGGGCTTAAAATTCTCAAACGTGAGATCTGAAACAGTTAACATACTGTAAACAACTTAATGCAAATCCTGCCAAAAGACGCAGAAAACCGTATAACACAAAAATTCATGTCAGGATTCACTATTAAATTTTACCTTAAGATTCATATTCTTATTGTTAGTCTCCTATGAAGCAGATCCACTAGTACCAAATACAGCATTAACAAAAAAATCTTCTAAAAAATAGAATAAAAAATTCAATTGAAATTTCTTGTTGTTTTATTTGACAAAATAAAAAACGTTGCGACAACAGTCAAAAACGCTGCCCATACCGTTTGTTTATTTTGTTGCTGCACAGTCTGTTTAGTTATTTTGTTGTGTCGCTTTGGTGTGAATACAACCATAAAAACTTGTGTAAATATATTTTGACCTACGCGTTGTGTCGCGTAGGTCTGAACACGAATTAAGGCAATTTTTTTTACAAACCAAATATTTGCTTTATGTTCTTTTGTTTCCCAACCAATAAGCAGAAATGAAAAAGTAATTTAAAAATGTTTTTTATGACAACACAAAAAAAACGGAAGTTTTTTTTGTCGATGAACAGCCGTCGATTTTCTGTCGTGGAGCTTTGATATAAATGCTTCAATAAAAAGTGTGTTAAGATATTTAGACATTTAAAGTGCCCCGTACGCGGTCAAACATGCATTATCGTGGTGTTGGTGAAAATTTGTATGTATGCGTCACGATGCATGAAGCAAAATCAGAATTTTTTGATTTTTCTCGTGCTGATGTTCGATCATTAATATTCTCATTTGTGACATTTTTTCAAAGCGAATGGTTGTCTAGAGATGTCGGATGCCGAGAAAAAAATGTTATTGAGTTGTTGGAAGTTTACCGGTCGTTGCCAGCACCTTGAGATGTTAAATGTGAGGTATAAGGCAATCGGATAATTAAAGAAAATTAATGATGTATTGATAGCGAAACACCGCGAACAAAATCCAAATGCAGAGAAGAAAGACTTAACAAGAAAAATAAATGATAATCGAAGACTTGAGGGAATAGCTTCACGCATTTTGGTGTCCCTTTTTAATTAGAGGCTCAACCAGGCTCAGTAGTTCCTCGTAAGTGGAACTATCCATTTTTAAAAAAAAATTAAATTGTTTGTCGATGACACTTAATAATAAATATTTTTTCATGAGTGAATTCATTTCTTTTTATGTACCACTCTTTCATCCAGATTCTTTTCCATCTCTTACTGTTTTCATTTATTTTCTGTTTTAAGCACACGGCCAAAATCGTATCGTCCGTTACCGACACTGTCTTTACAGCAAGAAAGCAAAATTAATGAACCGTGTGCGTTTAAAGCTTCATGCACACGTACACGATTTTGATGTCATGCATTTTGACCGTGTACGGGGCACTAAGCTGCGTTTTTTCTTGGCGCCTCGATCTAAACAGTACTTTGTTTTAAAGTTTTGGCTGAGATTGGGGATGGAACCAGTAGGCAAAAAGGCCCAAAAAACCGAACCAATTTTAGCGCTTTGTTAGCGAATGCACAGTGGCCGGTATATTAGTTTCGGAGTGTTTTTACCTAACGAAGTTTCTTTTTGAATTTCCGACAGTTTCAACGAAAACATTTTGTGACAACGGAAAACTAAAAAGTAAAAACGATGAAAAAATTAATACGCTTTTGTTATACATGTTTTTATTGTTAAGTTTAAATGAAATGCCAGTGATTATCTGAGCCAAGATAACGTTTATAGGAGCTTTTGACATGAATCAGCAGTCATTAACTCAAATAATATAATAAAATAAAATATGTGCTAGGACAGTGTTTTGACGTGAAGATGGTTATCCTACTATGATGGTTTTAGTTAATACGAACTAATTACACAATGCGCAAAATTTTTTTCTTAATATACAGTTTGTGACACTATTTAGCCAATTTCAGTGATTCCATGCAAGTTTCTACTTGAATATATGTTACCAAATTCCCTCGTCGCGATTGCTACAAATGAAAGTACTTAAAAACATTTGGGAAACATAAAAAGCCATAGTACTTTTTCAAGTACAAAAGTAACAGAAATATTACGAAAGCATTAATTTTATCATCCCTGTTATAGGTTAGTTACTGTAAAGCATTAAGATAATATAAGAATGACGATAAGTGAAATAGTAAATAGTTTGTCCGCTAATCCATATTTTGGTGCAGGTTTTGGTCTCTTTGGAATCGGAGCAGGTGCTGCTATTCTCCGCAAAGGACTTCAGACCAGCTTAGTTTTGTTCAGGAGACATCTTATGATAACTTTAGAAGTTCCCTGTCGGGATAAGTCTTATCAGTGGCTGCTTCAGTGGATAACAGCTCGTGCTGCACGAAACACTCAGCATTTAAGCGTAGAAACATCATTCTTTCAAAAAGACACCGGTACAATTAAAACCAAATATGATTTTATACCCAGTATTGGAAAACATATAATGCGTTATAATGGGGTGTGGATACAGATAGAACGCACAAGAGAACAACAGAGCCTAGACCTTCATATGGGCGTACCGTGGGAATCTGTAACACTCACTGCGTTCGGGAGAAATAAACAGCTTTATTTCGATATATTAGAAGAAGCTCGTACATATGCACTGCAATCGACGGAAGGCAAAACCATTATGTATACGGCTATAGGGCCGGAATGGAGGCCATTTGGACATCCTCGACGTCGTCGGCCATTATCCTCCGTTGTTTTGGATGATAGTCTTGCAGACAAAATTGTTACGGATTGCAAAGAATTTATAAATAATTCGCAGTGGTACGCTGATAGAGGCATTCCATACAGACGAGGGTATTTGTTACACGGCCCTCCTGGTTGCGGAAAATCTAGTTTTATAATGGCCCTTGCCGGAGAACTAGAATATGGAATCTGCCTTTTGAATTTATCTGAAAGAGGATTAACCGACGACAGATTAAACCACCTTTTGAACGTTGCACCCGAGCAATCAATAATTCTGTTAGAGGATATTGATGCTGCATTTGCATCACGTGAAGACGTATCTCAACAAAAGTCAGCTTATGAAGGTATAAATCGTGTTACCTTCAGCGGACTATTAAATTGTTTGGATGGTGTTGCGTCGACAGAGGCACGTATTGTTTTCATGACAACAAACTACATCGATAGATTAGATGCTGCGTTAATTAGGCCTGGGCGTGTCGACTTGCAGGAGTACATAGGTTTCTGTTCAAAGTATCAATTAATTCAAATGTTTTCTAGATTTTATCAGCAAAACAATTTGCCGGAGAGCGCAGAGAAATTTGCGGAATCAGTTCTTAGCGTTGGGCATCATGTGAGTCCAGCCCAAATCCAAGGGTATTTTATGAAACATAAAACGTCTTCGATTTCAACAGTGATTGCCAACGTACGCCAAATTTGGAATAACTGTTCATCAAGTAACTCATAAATAGATAAATATATTACATTTTTAATAAATACAATAAGAAATCTGAAACTGTTAATTGATTGTGAAATGCGATGCTAACATTTTTTTAACGGACGCAGCCTTCGCTGGATCTCACACTCCCACTGCGAACGAGGGGCGCCATCTCCCAATTTCCATGGTACAATTATAGAAATTGTTCTTTTAAGGCGGTACCTACACGATCAATATTGTTCTCAATTTATTGTGCAATAGTATTGAACGTCTGCAGATAATATTGAAGACTGGGAATATATTGAGTTAATTTAAATAGTTTAATGTTTATTGTACAATATAGTAAATATTGCATCATCTGTGGGTAATATTGATCAGGTTAAGTGTTGACATGTGTTAAAATGTTAAAAATCACCATGTTATTATTTTTTCTTTCACTTAACGGATTTTTATGAGTACTTTTTTGTTTGTTTAAACCACTCCTTAATCCACCTGCACTTCTTTTTTATTAGAAGTTATAAATAATGCTATAACTTCACAACGTTTCATCTTATTATTCCACATGTTTATTTATTCATTGTGATTGCCCCAGTACACTCTTATTAATTGCAGGATTTTTGAAGTAATTGTTTTAATTAAAAAAATACATAAGGAATAACAATTTAAGATGGATATAATTTATGTGAGCAAAGATTAAACAATTAGGAAATAAAATAAAAAAAAAACCTTTTAACCAATAAACAAAACATTTCAGATATTGATTTTTTTAAAACTAAGAGAACATTATGTGGAAGTGCATTTCAAAGAAGAACTGCATGTAAATACGTAGAACTCAAATTCTGAAACAAGATATTTGTTTCTAAACGGTATAATTCCCTTTGCCCTTGGACATCATGAACTTGTTAAGGTGTAAAATAGATAACCCAGTAGTTGTCTGTGTATGTTATGAAGATAAAAAATATCATTCAGGTTAAACAAGTTTTTAAACGAAATCCCATATGTTATGTCAACAAACTTTACTTAGTATGCCTCTTACAATATACCTATAAAACAACACTTTTTGATATGTAATAAAAATAAGAACAATACAATCTTGCTAGAATTTATGTCCCGTTCGTGAAAGTAACAAATGTCTTAAAAACTAACGATACAAAACATTTCAGAAAATAACTGTAATGAAAGCTTTATTAATTAGTCTAATATAAGTGTAGTTACACAAATTTTACTCCAAAAGATTGCGAGAAAATTCGTTGATTTTTTAATTTTTTCATATATTGTAAAAAATTACTAATTTTTTGTCCCATTCGCGAACTAATGTTTTGAGAACTTTCCCTAATTTCGTGAGGACGTTGAAGTTATACAATTTGCATTTTGCACTCAAATATAGTGCTACTGAAAAGCAATTAAGCTTTTAATAAGAGTTTAAAAAGTTATGAACAAAAGCATGAACACTTTCATAAAGGGTGGTTAAATTTTAAGGGCCGATGTTGAATGTGAACCACACCTAAACGTCAAGTTTTGTTCTGCATTTCATTTGATATTTCCCAATTTCACTAACTTAATTTGAACCATGGAAAGATACACAAGCGAGCAACGCGTAAAAGTTATTCAGGCTTATGATCAATTTTCGAAGAAAATCTTGTTCAGTGATGAGGCACATTTTCACCTTAGTGGATTCGTCAATAAGCAGAATTGCCGCATTTGTGCGAATGATAATCCAAAAGTGATTGTCGAAAAAACAATGCACCCACAAAAAGTGACTGTTTGTGCCTATTTTTTTTCCAAAACGAGACCAGTCAGGCAGTTACTGTGAGTGGTGTTCGCTATCGTGAGATGATAACGAACTTTTTATGGCCAGAATTGGAAGATATGGATGTGGACGATATGTGGTTTCAACAGAACGGTGCCACATGCCACACAGTTAACGAAACAATGGCTCTTTGCGCGACAAATCCAATGGCCGTGTTATCTCTCGTTGTGGCGATGTTAATTGGCCGTCAAAATTATGTGATTTGACACCGTTTGACTTCTTTCTTTCGGTTATTTAAAAGAAAGGTGTACTTCGATAAGCCAGCAACAATTCAAGAGCTAATGGATGAGATAATTCGTCACATTAACGGCATTGAACCTCAATCGTCATCGAAAATTTGGACCATTGGGTAATGTGCCGCCGTGGTCGCGGCTGCCATTTGGCCGATATTTTGTTCCATACATACAATACCAATATTATCATAATAAAAAGAAATGACAATAATTTCCTAAATAATTTGTGTTTTATTCAAAATCATCATCGGCCCTTAAAATGTAACCACCCTTTATTAACTTTAAAGCGTACAATACATGTTTTAGCTAACAGAATTCATCATAACGACTTTAGTTTAGCATAGGTTTGACCGACAACCATGGTGATATGATCATTCCAAGTCATATTTCTATTATATGCGACGCCGAGGTTTTTTGAAGACAACAACTTCAACTCGAGCATTGTTTATGACTATGTTTATTTCAGTATTTCGACTAAACGTTGAGGAAAAATTAAAGAATCGATTCAGTTTCATGCAGAGTAGGTGTTAAAAGCTTTCCAATGATCAAGTAACATTGGAGACAATTCGTTTTGCCGTCATCATAGTGTTTCCGAAGATAAGCAGAGACTTTAATTAAGGCTGACAGACAACTATATTTAGGATGATGCCCATGTTGTGTGATATATAATAGGTTTTTATTATGTACTTATGTAACAGCCCAGCAAACCAAACCTTCAGAATTCGGTCAGAATTCTGTACGACAATCGGCAAAATGTTCCGATTTCATACCGAGTTCGGAACGAAAAACATATGAGAGGGTTGACAAAAATTCTGAACTACTCTGAAAATAAAAATCCTCAGACAAATCGAACAGAATTCGTAACGATTGCTGTAAGAATTCTCGATAGAGTTCAGATATTGTTCAAAATTGTCTGATATCAGACATTGTCTGCAAATTTGGTTTACTGGGAGCTTTTGTATTTGAATAGTTTCTCAAGGCACTTTGAAAGGAACATAATATTGCTTTTAGACAGTAATCAGATGATGAATTTGCAACAGATATAGCTCAAACATGGAAAATACATTTTGTTATTATGGCATTAAAAAAATAGGCGATGTAAGGACTTATGAAATTTAAAATTAATTTCAAAAATCGCATATGGATGTGGTTATAACTTCAGGCATTTGATTTTATGGATAAAGCGCTATTTTTAATATCCAACTCATTTATGCAAAAAAATTCAAAGTTTTTGATATTGGAAAAGGTTACAGTACCACTAATTAATAAATAAATAATGCCGCGATTAATGTAAAAACCGATATCAGGTTGGACGTGGGGTATACTCGTAATGACAATGTTAAAATTAGGTACAAAGCTAGAAAAGACAAACAGTCAATTAGCGCTTTTTCAACAAAGACATTTAAATTAAAGTCACCGTCCAAAACACATCATTGTTATTTATTGTTGTGGTTTCGTATACTGAAATAAATCCATCAAATCTTATATTCCGATTTGGCCTATACATTCAGCAAATTAGCAGTATTGAATTATACGACTTTATCTCCACATAGATATATTTCATCAAATCATCGCCGCTACATTCATAATTAAGTTTACATATCACTGTAGTTTTGACAAAGATGGCAGCACCACCAGCCAGGCAGTCGTCATCATCTGTTGAGAATAGACAGTCACGGGTCGCTTGTGTTTTTCTTTTTCTTTTATTTTCGGCTATTCTGTTTTGTGCGGAAAATAACAAATCGAAAGCAATAACTGTTACCAATTAAAGAACAAAAGACTTTTGTAAACAAGTGCTTTATTTGTGACGCAACTAGCATAATAAAGTCCAACCCGGATAATTTAAAATTAAAATCGGATACCTCATATGTTTTGCATTAATTATGGGGGAGGATGAAGATCCGCCTCCGGGTAATTCAGCATGAGTTAGTGATCCTAGAAAAAGAAAAAAATTCTCCAATTGGTAGAGAATACGAAGCTCAAAAAAATAATGATGAGGCGCCTACCCAACAAATTGATGCGAATATGCAACCGACTGACCCTCACAACTTTAATGCATGTGCAAATGGAGAAATTTGCATCCATCAAATCATCCCGGTCCTTTCTTTGTCAATGTGGAAACTAACACGGTCCTCTCAACAAGAAAAATAAATTGCCAACTATTTTTGTATGAACAACTAAAAAAGATTCATTCAACAATAAATTATGTTTCCAAAAGTGTGTTGTTTATAATAGAAAGACGTCGAACTCCAATGAGTGTAAGCAAAGAACTAAAAACTTTTATTTCATTTCAATCGAACATATGTATATCTTATAGGGTTACCAACATATAAGTATGCATGATACTATACATCTCCCCCTTTTAGTAATTATATAAATTCAAAGTAAATAAAGAGCCAAAATATAATTCAATTCCAAATCGTTACAAATCTAATCAAAATCTAATACATATGAATCAAATCTCGTCGGTGGTCTAATACGCCTTCCTCGACTTGTGGTGGCATGGAGCTTTGGATCCTCCACAACTTGTTCCGACGAAACTGGCTGTTGATTCAGATTAGCTGGTATGATATCATCAGTTGACGTTCTAATCGTTTCTCCATTTCCTCTTTCGGGTGACGCTGGCATAACCGAAGTCCGACGAATTGTTACGTTATGGGAAGACCCCTCGCCAGTTGATCTGTTCAAATGTAATGTATTGCGCCGGTATTGACCATTATCAGTATTCACCCAGTAATACCTTGGCGTGTCCGCTTTCGATTCAACTCTTCCCCACTGTCGTAAATCTCTGACCCATACATCCGAGTCCTTTTTCAGCTCAGGTTGTTGTCGGACGCCATGATGTCGATTGTAGTTGGCGGCTCGTTGTGATTTCCTTTCTTCTTCATTTAACAATATTTTCTTTCTAGGAAGACACTTGGGAACTAGTTGGTTGCTTGGCATCGGTAGTTTTGATCGCAATTTTCTTCCCATTAGAAGCTCGGAAGGACTGAAACCAGATGATAGTGGAGTAGTTCTATATTCTAAAAGCGCCATGTACGGATCTGTATTCTTCTTTAAAAGCTGCTTTGTTATTTTGACCGCAGATTCTGCCAAGCCATTGCTTTGGGAGAAATATGGACTCGAGGTTGCATGCTCAAAACCCCATTCCCTGGCAAATTGTCGAAACTCGGACGTTGATAATGGCGAAAATTGCGGACCATTATCCGAACGTACCATCTCCGGAATACCGTGCCGTGCAAATATTGATTTCAGTTTCGTTATGACGCAACTCGCCGTCTGTCTTTCCAGTTCCACTAGCTCTATGTAATGGGAGTAATAATCGCAAACCACCAAGAAATTCTTACCTTGAAAATAGCAAAGGTCCATGCCTATTTTCTGTCATGGTCTCTCAGGAACTTCTGTCGGTATCATTGGCTCCCTTCTTGGCACTAGATGTTCTGTACACGTACGGCATCTTTTCACTAGCCCTTCGATATCCTCCATACACCCTGACCACCAAACTGCACTCCTTGCTCTAGCCTTACATTTATTTATCCCGAGGTGGCCGTTGTGAACTCGTTCTAGCACTTCCTGCCGCATTGTAGCTGGAATAATCATCCTCTCACCATACATTAGAAACCCATTATTCACTGCGATTTTGTATCGATCATTATAGAAGAGCTTCACCTCGGGTGATATTTTTGTTTTGTGGGGCCAACCGGCGTTGCAATAAATAGTTACCTCTTTTAATATCGGATCTTGTTCTTTCTTAAGCCGATCAAAAAATTCGTCGCTCGCCTGAATTTGTTCTATTACGTTGTTCACGAATGTCTTCAAATCTTCATCTTCTTCATAAAAACTGGTATCTAACGGTGCTCGTGACAATGCATCCGCTGCAACTATGTCCTTTCCCGCTGTATAATCAATCGTATAGCCATAGCTAAGTAATTTCATTCGGAATCTCTGCAAACGCGGTGTTAAGTCGTCGAGATGTTTCTTAGTAAGGATTGATATCAGCGGCTTATGGTCGGTTTCTATGCGGAACTGTATACCTGTCAAGTAATCTCTAAATTTCTCCGTTATCGCCCACGTTATTGCTAACGCTTCTTTTTCTATCTGTGCATATCTCTGTTCACCTTCAGATAGTGTTCGTGACGCGTATGCTATTGGCCTCCAAACCCCCTTTTCGTCTGCTTGGCGCAGCACCGCTCCTAGACCATATGATGAAGCATCCGTTGACACCATAGTCTTGTGTCCCGGACTGTAGGGCTTTAATACCGGTGGGGATGACAACATCAGCTTTAGTTGCTCAAACGCTCCTTGTTGTTGTTCGTTCCACTCGTACTCCATGTCTTTCTTTAAGAGATCATTCAATGGTTGACATATGTTCGCTAATTCGGCACGAATTTTGCCAAATATTGCACCATGCCCAGAAAACGCCGTAATTCAGTAATATTTTTCGGTTTTTTGTATCCCTGGATCGCCTTAATTTTTGTCTCGTCTGGGTGTATACCTTGCGGATCTATTCGATGTCCCAGAAATTTAACGATCGTGGTGCCAACTTCACATTTCTCCTTATTCAACGTAACCCCGGCCTCGGACAATTTCACCAGTACTTTTCTCAAGTTGATATCATGTTCATCCATCGTCTTGCCGAATACTAAAATGTCATCAGTTTGGCATACGACCCCTTCTTGGTTCTCCAGAATGCGTTGTATTTGTCGTTGAAACACTTCAGGAGCTGATGAGATCCCGAAAGGCAACCGCAAAAAACAGTACCTACCGAATGGTGTTATGAATGTCGTGAGATACTGTGATCTTCCCGACAACCGGATTTGCCAAAATCCATTTCTCGTGTCCATTTTTGTGAAGTATCTTGCATTTGTGAGTTGGGCTAGCGTATGGTCTGCCACTGGCATAGGATGCACTTCTCTTTCAATACATTCATTCAATTTTGATAAATCCACACAGGGTCGAATATCACCACTTGGCTTAGGGACAATCACTAGAGGCGCACACCATTTCGTTGGGACATCAACCCTTTTAATGACACCTAACTCAACCATTTCCGTCAGTTTCTTCTTCAGTTTGCCCATCAATGGTATAGGCACTCTTCGCGACGCGTATATCGCATATGGTTTGTATTCCGGTTTCAATTTAATGTCGTAAACATAATCCAAACAACCCAAGCTGTCGAACAGTTGCGGGAACTCTTTTTCTATGTCAACAGAGGATTTCCCAATAACATTGTTAATTCGATTGATAAATTTCAATTTCTCACATGTTCCTAAAGACAGTAGCGCATTTTTGACACCATCCACGATATACACGTTGCTGAAACACTCATTATTGTCATTCTCTATTTTCATTCTGCACACCCCTTTTATTCTTAAATTTTCTCCTGATGGCCCTGTCAATTTCTTATTTGCCTTTTCCATTTTCACATTTTGCCAATTCCTCACAAACAAACTCGCAGGCAACACATCCACCGGTGCTCCAGTATCAATCACTACGTTAACCGGCTTTCTGTTTATTCTTATCGTTTCACACCATCTATCGTCAGCCCTTGTTGCCGCTACCATGCCTAAATATAAGGTTTCAATTTCGCATTCCTCTTCTATTTCCACATTGTTCATTATTTGTCTGCCTTTACATACTCTTGCGAAGTGTCCGATCTTATTGCATTTGTTGCATCTTCTTCCCCTCGCTGGACACATCCCCTTCTCACCATGCTTACCACCACATCTTTCGCAATTTTCTATTTCGCTCTTTCTTTGCCCCTCTCTTCTTATCTCTAACCTGTTTACTGCTGTATTCACTTGGCATGCTTGAGCCAGTTCGATTTGTTGCCGGCGAACACTCTCTTGCGTACGTACTGTGTCTATGGCCTTTTCCAAGGTTAGCTCTGCCTCGCATTGTAATTTGTCAGACAGTCTTTTGTCCTTAATTCCAACAACTATCCTATCCCTGATCATCTCCTCGCGCAGATCACCATAATTACAGTTCCGTGCCAGTGTGTGGAGTGACGTAATAAATTCCTCTACCATTTCACCGTCAAGTTGAACACGCGTGTTGAATCTGGCCCTTTCGTATATTACATTGATGCGAACAACGAAATATTTATCAAAGGCCTTCACAACCTTTTTGTAATCTTCCCTTTCATCCTCGTTCAACGGAAGTGCCAAAAATATTTCGTCTCCCTGTTCCCCCATCATGTATATGAGTGAATTTACCTGCTCCTCCTCTGGCTGTTTGTTTAATCGCGTTGCAATGCGATATCGATCAAAACGTCGCAACCATTTCTGCCATTGAGCCGGATTACCAAAATCAAATTTCTCAGGAGGAGCCACTTGATAGGTGCTATGCTCCGACCCGGTTCAACTGCATCCGAATTTTCGTTTGACATTTTTCTCCGACTTGTTCCTTTTATTATTTTTTTTTCTATTTAAACCGCTGCCACCATGTGTTGTTTATAATAGAAAGACGTCGAACTCCAATGAGTGTAAGCAAAGAACTAAAAACTTTTATTTCATTTCAATCGAACATATGTATATCTTATAGGGTTACCAACATATAAGTATGCATGATACTATACAAAAAGTATTACCTTTAAAACTTTTCGCCTTTCCTTTAACAACTATACGGCTGCGAATAATTTCGTTACAACTCCAAGACTAGCTCAAGTTGGTTTATCCTCATTTATTCCCGATCGGCATAAAAAAATCACAAAAGCTCTCGAGGAGAAGACTGTTGCCAAAAACAATGTGCGCAGAGCAGTGGGTACGTCAATGGTGACGCCTGGGCAAACATTTGCAGGTTTATTTAAGCCACATCCAGTACATCAACGCTCTCCCCATCAAAAATCGTCTATTGTTGACGAGTTTTTAAAACTAGCAGACTTTTTTTAGAACCCGAGGAATTGACCCTGGAGCAAGAAATTAACGTTTTTCTCTGCAATTACATCAACATGCCAAGGAGCGAAGCCAAATGTGAATTTTTGCGCCTTCTTAACAAAATCAAAAATAATTATGGACCATAGGTTTATAAATTTTATATCCTTTAATGTCAGATCACTTGTCGACAGAAGCCGTCAAGTAGACCTACGGAATACTTTACATAATAACAATATTGACGTTGAATTTATCCAGGAGTGTCATCTGCGAAAAAATAAAAAAATTAAAATTGATGGATACAATTTTATATATGACAATTATCCTGTTCGGGTGGCTGTCAATCTCAAAAACTTGATCAAGTATAATCGAGTACCCATAAATGGCGTTGGTATAAATATTTCCCTCATTCAAATTGATTTTTTCATCAACAGCAGCCAGAAAAAGTACTTATTTGGGTCAATATACATTCCCTGTAATTATTCAGCATCAAGGCTTGAAAACGATTTAGACAAACTTTTACAGATTTGCGGTAACTACGATGGATTTATTTTAGGAGGTGATTTAAATTCATGAAACGCGGTATGGGGTGACTCCTCTGAAAATTCCAATGGAAAACTGCTTCAGAATTGGCTGGAAAATAATTCTTTAGACGTCGTCCGTATCTGCGACGTATCGCCTTCATATCCAAATGGTCCCTCATTCTTAGACCATTTTCTTGTCAGTGCACATCTCATCGATAGAAATTACCCAAATTTCAAGATCTCTACAAGGCCGTCATTTTCCGATCACTTCCCACTCAAGCTGGAAATACAATTAGAAAGTTCAAATTTTATTATGAATTCTTCACAAATGATTAGATCATACAAAAATACTCACTGGGGTAATTTCAGCAATGACATGGGTAGTGCATCAAGATGTTTAATTTCGCTTTCAAACAACAATTTGGAAAACTGTGAAATAGACACGTTAATTGCAGAATTCAACAACTTTTTTACAACAATACATGACACCCATTCTCAGAACGTAGAAATTAAAGATGGCAAATTTCCTCTCTCCGAAAGAACTTAGAAGCTGTTCAAAATGAAGCATCAATGGCAGAAGGAACTGAAAAAGATATTTCATCGAAACGGCAATAGAAGAAGCAGTGAGTATATAATTCTCTCTAAACAAATTCAGCTCCTGAAAATAATCATCAAAGAATCAGTAAACTTAGAACAGGCTAAAATATTTAATGATAGATTATCGATTATAAAACCTGGTCCGTCCGCTTTTAAACAAATTTTCCAAGTCACTGGGAGGAAAAAGTCTGCCTTTTGCGAAAAGATTGTCCACAACAATGACGTTATTGCGAACAGCATAGAAGTTGCTGAATATTTTCGATCGTACTATTCATCGTTGTTTCATCGCACTGTTCCTGCCGATCCTGTTGAAGACTTTAACTCTAGGGTTTCATCCTGCATTACCCGAATGCCGCGTCGTATTTACACGTTTAATGACAACTTCAACGCAATTGGAAATCCAGATAATTATCATTTTACTGAGCCTGAAAAAGTAAAAAACATTATTCAAGTAATGATTAATAAAAAATATAGTGGCACTGACGGAATTTCCAATTTTATTATTAGAAAGTTTCCTGATGAAACTATTATCTTGCTTACCTACATATATAACCACTGCATTAACAATGGTTATTTTCCTTATGCTTGGAAGTCAGCAAAAATAATTCCAAATAAAAAGAAGATAAACAGCGACACGGTGACTGATTTTCGTCCAATTTCACTATTATCCAATATTGGCAAAATATTCGAGAATGTGCTGAAAGAGAAACTTGAAAATGAATTTATTATAAACCCCATATCTAACCACCAATTTTGGTTCAAAAAAGCTCACTCTACGCAGCATGCGCTACTGAAATTCCAAAGCGACATTACAAACAATTTAAGGAACCAAAATTGTACAGTGCCAAAATCTTTAGATATTGAAAAAGCTTTTGACTCCGTCTGCCACACTGGGATACTCTACAAACTTATACAACTAAATACTGACCCATTTTTGGTGAAATTATTATGCAGCTTTTTCCAAGATCGCACTTTTTCTGTGCATATACGTGAGGCATCTTCATCATTTGGAGAGGTACACTGTGGCGTACCACAAGGCAGCGTGCTAGCTCCATACTTATTTAACCTCTTCCTTAATGATTTCCCGCACATTAATCAGGATTCCCAAGCCATCCTTTATGCCGACGACTGTTTAATTTACGCCCATAGCTCATCACCCTCACATGCCTTAAGCAAAGTAACATCTCACCTCAGGCTCATTAATCAATATTATAAGTCATGGGGCATAACGATTAACGCCGGAAAATCGGAGGCGATATGCATCAGGAATGCATCAGGTAAATGCCCAAAAACTGTGGTCCCACAAAGCAAAGCACTGCGCCTCTGCCTTGACGAAATCGAAATACCTTTTAAAACGAATATTAAATATCTTGGTGTCACATTTGATAAGTTGATGAAATTTAACTTACATGCGCGCTCCATACTCCAAAAGGCAAAACAAATAGCAGGGATGTTTTCTTATGTCCTCAACAATAAATATCTGCCACAAAACATAAAGCTGCTTCTTTATAAAGATGCAGTAAGACCTCTACTGTTGTACGGATTTTCACTCTGGTTTACACTATCCCCTATAGTAGCCAAGGAATTGGAAATCCTCGAACGAAAATTTCTGCGAAAGTGCATACATAAACACTACGCAAACCGCACAAAAAAATTTTCGAACTCCTTCGTATACAACGCATCAGAAGTTCTACCGCTTTGTATGTATGCACTTTACCATCAGAGGATTTTTATTGAAAGGCTCGAAACACATGAAAACTTCCTTCTACAAAAAATTTTCGAATTAGAGAAAAAAATCACTGGTCGGCTTCAACTTACCTTTCTCCAGTAGGTATACTTAATGAGAACCTCGACAACGACCAAGTCCGCCTCACCTTGCCACAATTTTATATAAAAACAGCACCTGGAATTCACAGAGGATAATATTAATAAATTTACACATTTTTCACTCTGAACAAAAATACTAACTTTACCACAATTAATCTTACCTTTATTATAAGTTCAAAATGTACCTGAACGCTCGTTTTTATATTATAAGTAAACTATTGTGATATTTAATTTAATTACACACCACTCACTGTGATATCTATTTATGTATATATACAATCAACAATTTACATTTTGTTTTGTGTTCTATTCATAACAATGAGCGCTGTTATCGGTATGGATAACAGTAGTATTTGTAATTTAGTTTTAATGTTATGTAGTTTGTTTTGATTATTTATTCGTTTTAACAGACTCATCTGCTCTGTACGCTACAGTAAAGGTCCCGAGCAAGCCTTATTCTATTACAATTAATGTTATATTCTCATATTCATATATCCATCACATCAGCAAGCATGTCGCAAGCACCTATAAATCATCGTGTATTAGAACAAGGCAAACATAGTTCTAAGTTTAAAATGTTAAAAATCGCTATGTATGTACACTATTTATGTTATCGAAAAAAAGTCTCAATAAAATACACTTACAAAAGATTTATTTTGCCAGATTGTCGGCCTTTGCTGGTATGCTGGCGTTTAGCGCGGCTTAGCTCGCCGGATGGGCGTAGTTCTTGCCAGCAATCTGGACATGAAGACAGGTACAATAAACACATAATCATACCAGGCTTAAATTGACGCAGGGGACAACACGAAAGACAAGGACCCGAAGGAAGACACAAAGGTAAGGAAAAACCACATTGAAGTATGCACTCACTACAACCATCATGAACACTCAACTTCTTGGCGGCTGTTATGCCAAATTACCCTCCCTCTTGGAGTCGGAAACCAAACTCCACCGTGATACCTCCAATTATTTCTGAGGTATCCCATTTCCAATACCTCTACTTACCCCTTGCCTTTCCCTAGAAGTTCATATTAAATACATTTCTCTTAATTTGGTTTTAAAAAAGAATCCATTTATTACGAGATTTTCGTTAATATTCCAAAAAAAATTTAACGTAAACTATTAACGTACATGCGGACAAATTTAATTCTTCTTTCGAATACAAAAATGAAGACAATGTTATTTGGAATTTAACAAGAGAAATTTTAGAAAAATAGTAAAATATTTTCTTCTCTAATTTTAGACTCGTGATGGCACCTCTGGAACAACTGCTGGTGGCAGAAATTTTAACTGGATTTTTTTTTTTTTATATAAGCTTTATTTGAATTATTGAATCTGCTCCAAAGGAGCCTAACAATAAGTATACGAATCTTAAGTATAATTCAATAATGAATCCTAGTATGGATTTCTTGTAATGTGAAAATCTGCTAATTGGCAGGAATTTTAATTAATTTGGTCAAAATAGTATATAACTGGTATGGATCACATGTCTGAGAATTTTAAACCTGGTTTGGCTTAAACCTCGTGATAAAGGTCCAGAGGACCCTTACAGTCATTTACAGAGTGTTCGCGATATTATGTAGAGTGAAGAACTCTAGTTATGCATGTATAACGGATAACTCTAGAATAGCAGAGTGGACGACGTAATTTGGGTTTTGTAGGTTTTTCGCGTTGACTGTTTTAAGGATCACGTTTGAGAGCATCTAAGCCACGTGACGTAGAATAAAGGATTCTACACAGTCTTTTTTGAGTGTTCGTGCGATTGATATTGACTGTTTTAAAGATCACGTATAAGAGCGTTTAAGCCACGTGACGTTAGAAAAAGGATTCTACACAGTCTTTCGGGGGCGTGTGTTCGCGATTACTGTTACGGATGAAGATTAGAAAACACGGCGTTCGTTTCTCCGAAGTCTTAAAGAGCTGGGACTGCACAATAATTGTATAGCAAGTATGTTATCATGACGTTCGAGCTTCTCTTTGTGCTTTATATTGATTTTTTGAATTGCCTCTTTAACGAGAGGTATTTTCAAGTCTCGGTGGATATTTTCATTCCTCATATACCAAGGGGCACCGGTAATAAGACGCAATGTCTTCGATTGGACTCTTTGGATTTTGTCGAGATTGCTCGAGCTTGCTTTGCCCCATAGCTGGGCACCGTATAACCAGATAGGTTTGATTGCACTGTTGTATAGCAGGACCTTATATTCAAGGCTTAGTTTTGAGTTCTCGTTTAGGAGCCAGTGAAGTTGATGGACCTTAAGTTTCAGTTGAGTTTTCTTGGCTTCGATATGACTTCTCCAGGTGAGTCGGCGATCCAGGTGGACTCCAAGGTATGAAACATGATCAGATTGAGAAAAAGGGATATTGTTTAATTTCAATGTCGGACAAGTGCTAAAATTCAGTGTGAAAGTTACCTGTGTGCATTTAGCCTCATTGACTTTTATTTCCAGTCAGAGAGCCAAGATTCTACTCGTCTGAGATGTACACCTAGATTCATAGATGCAATATCCTGCTTTTTATGTGTGGCCATTATAGCGGTATCATCGGCAAAAGTGGATGTGAGCACGTTTGGGCTGGTAGGAATATCTGCGGTAAACAGAATGTAAAGGATAGGCCCCATGACGCTTCCCTGGGGAACACCTGCTAGTATTTCGCGGTCATCGGTGACGTGTTGTCCACATTTGACTCTGAATCTGCGGTTTTCTAAGTAAGACTCAAGAATTCGATGCGTATTTGCCGGTAAGTATTTGCAAATTTTGTAGGTCAAGCCAAAGTGCCAGACTTTGTCAAATGCTTGAGCAACATCCAGGAATACTGCGCAGCAATATTCTCGCCGTTCAAATGATTTTTCAATTGCTTGGGTCAGACGGTTTACTTATTCGATAGTGCTGTGGCCTTCGCGAAATCCAAACTGATGGTCTGGTATTATGTTATTTGATACGAGAAACGGTTTTATTTTCGATAAAAGAACTTTTTCAAATAGTTTGGATAAGCAGGGAAGCAAACTGATCGGCCTGTACGAGGATGGTATTGATTTGTCCTTTCCTGGCTTTAAAATCATTTGAATCAGAGAAATTTTCCACACTTTAGGAAAGTAACCATGTCTCAAAATAGAGTTAAATAATTTTGCCAGGAACTTCAGGACTTCATTTGCGTTAGTAAACAATGGAATTTCGGCAGACATTTTATCATCAGGTGGAAGGATGTCGCTACTTCCAGGATTTGGGCGAAATACCTGTGACAGATGGTTTGCAAAAACATTGGCCTTTTCCTCTTCTGATATTGCCATTTGCGTCGCGTATTGGAAATTGCGTTTCGGTGGGCATACTAGTATTTCTTAATGTTTTCCATAATGAGAATTTGGTTGAAGCAGTCGGAGTTAAACTTGCAATGAAACTAGCCTGCTGTCTACTGTCTTCTTTTCTAAGTGCGCTTTGCAACCTTTTAGTAGCTTCAGTCAGTCTTAGTCGTGCCGCTGGTGACCTATTTCGCTGCCATTCGCGACGGAACCTCCTTTTTCACTTGCAAGGTGCTCTATTTCCCGGTTAGTGTAAGTATTCAAACTATTTGTCGCTTTTATTTGTCTGTGTGTTGCATGAATGGCCGCCTGTTCCAGGATTACGTTCAAGTTGGATACGTTGTTATCGATCTCATCCGCGTTAGAAATTAGATAATTCGAATCTAAATGACTACTAATGTACTTCCTGTATTTTAACCAGTTAGTTGTGTATGAAGTAAGCCTTAGTGAGTCATCTACAAGTACTGTCTTCCCGTGAAGAAGAAATATAACTGGCGAGTGGTGTGACGATAAGTCAGTACAGGTACTAGCAGATAAGTTAGATTTACTAACTCCTCTTATTATACCGAAGTCTATCAAGTCAGGCTTTTTGTTAATATCAGAAGGCCAATATGTAGGTTGACTAGGAGATATAAAGTCCAATTTATTTTGACGTCGCATTAGACATTTATACAGCTGGTTTCCCCTAGGGTTTGCTAAACGGGATCCCCAGTGCGTATGTTTGGCATTGTAGTCACCAGCAGCAATAAAGTTGTTTCCGAGACCATTGAAGAAGTTCAGAAGTATATCTTCTGATATCGCGAACCGCGGGGGGAAATATATTGCTGAAATGGTAAGAAAACTACCTTGAATCTGGATACGAATTGTTGTCGCTTGAAGGTAGTTTTGTGAGACTCCTTCAGCGACTTCATGTTTCATTCGTTTACGTATTAGGATACCAGTGCCCCCATGAGCCTTACCGTCGGGGTGGTGAGTACCATAAAATCTAAAATTAGGTATCTGAAAATTATATTTGTCTGTGAGATGAGTTTCTGATAGTAGCATTATATCAATATTCTGCCGATCTAGGTACTCGGTCAGTTCGTGTCTATGTTGGTTCACACCGTTTGCGTTCCATGTACATATCTTAAGAGGGCCTATTTTTTGGTAAGTAGAATTTGAATTAACTGATTCTGGTTTCGCATGAATTCTTGCATCATTGATTGCATAGTTGACATGAACATGTTTATACTCTGTACCAGTTGTTGAATCATTGATTCAGAGTTACCATGTTGTTGCACTGGGGCATTAGGTGTATGCGCCCTTAGAACATTCGCGTATGTTATACCGTTTGTAATACCGTTTCCGTTGCTAGAGTAAACTGGAGTCTGTTGGATGTCGATTATAGGATTCGGAGCGTTTCGGTTAGAAATGAGTTTACGCTTCTCTTCTAGTTTATGCTTAAGTTCTTTGTAAACCCTACAACCTCTGTTATTTGCGGTATGTTGTTCCCCGCAATTACTGCACTTTTTCTGTTCCTGTGTTTAACTTTGCAGACGGACGATTGGTGTAGATCACCACATACAACACAAACGGTTGGCAAAGTGCAGTATGATTTTGTGTGTCCATACTCTTGACAATTTTGGCATTGAACGGGACCATTTCTTTTGTGGGGTTCTTCGACCGTAATTCTTCTATATAACAAATATTGAAGTTTGTATATAGGATGAACTTCATTTTTCTTTAGTTTCCGCGAGTCAGGTTGAAGTTCGACCTTGAACATTGGTTGGGGAACCTTTTTATTGTTAAGAACGTTCATCACGGAGTGAACGTTAAAATTCTCTTTTTCCAGTGCTCGTTTTACTTCATCTGGTCCTACAAATGATTCAATGCCTTTTAAGATTACCACGATACCCTTACTACTCTTAAGACGATACGTGTAAAAATTTTTATTTCTATCGTTAAAATAACTAGAAATAGCGCGAAAGCCGTTTTCGGTGTATGCCTGAATTTTTGTCTCGTTAATGTTCCCTTTCTTTATTGGCACTATGTGAAAGCCACCACTACCAACAACTTGGGCAATAATATTTACTAGCTCATTTGAGCTACTCTCACGTAGGTATATTGGGGGCGGCCTTGGAGTTGCGGCATTTGCCGAGGAAGAAGATTGAGGTTCTTCTTCGCTCAGCAATGCAAACCGGTTCTTACCCGTGACGGACGTTGTTGGTTCTTCGCCGTTCACAGTTTTGCAACTTTTTTTGTTAGAGTTGTCTTTGGCTGGGCTGGATTTACGCTTTATAGTAATGTAGCGATCCATGCCTGTCTGTACCGCCTTTAATGGTTTGTCGTTGTTTTCGTGTGTTATTTCTGTGTTCGCTGTGTTTCCACCTTCTTTGTTATTAATGTTGTTGCTAACACTGCCTGGTGAGAGAGTTTGTCTTAGTGGCGCTACCTCTCTCATTCCATTGCTTACATCTGCATTTATCGCGAAGTATGCATTCCGCGAACATACACTGCAGAAAGAGTGTCTGCGTTGTTCCAACTCTTGAGTGAGACGATGGATCATCAAGCTGTGGGTTTGTTTAGCTGTGTGTGTGCCTTTTTTAGTTTTGGTTGTTTTGTTACACTGATTCTTACACAACTGGGTTTGTTGTTCAACTTAAAATTTTATTTTGTCAAAAAACTGTTTGAATTCCTTACAAGTTAATACTTATAATGAATTCAAACAATTTTAGATAATTATTTTCCCGACAATTGAGTTTATTTTTGCACTTTCCCTGCTTATTTTATTTTATTAGAATTAATTTCCGAGAGGATTTATTTTAACGACCGTTCTCTTCGAGCGCGGAGAGCGAATTCTCTGGATGGCAGCCTGTTTTGAACTGGTGCTGGTGTGTGTATGGTATGGTCGGTATCCCCAGTAAGCTGTATTGTTTCAAGTAAGTATTCGGTAACCTTGTCGTCCGTTGTGTCCGGTATTTTAATTTGCAATTTATGTTCTTTTTCAGATAAAAAAAAATTCATTCTGTGGAAAAGAAATAGAGGTGGAATTTTGGGCAAAAACTCTGCCTTACGTGTGATTTCCCTATGCTTGAGCTCAACCCTATCGGTACTAACGCGCACTTTTCAGTTTTCAAAAGGTATGTTAACGTTTCCTACACCGATATTCGTTTTACTATTATCCTACTTCTTTTATCTAAAAAAACTTAATTATTTTGTTCACTTCGTTTTCAGGTTTTATTGTCACGTATAGTTGTCGGCGGATACTACCTAGCAGCTACCAGGCTTGGCGCTGTGAGATCTGCTGCTCCCTCGGTGGATTAGTCCCAGTTGGTGGCAGAAAATGGCGGAAGTATTGATGTTTTAAGCTTTTAGTATTTTTATGTTTTTTTTTTGTAAAACTTTTTAGCAATCACAATGTCTTGTTTTTATTAAAAAAATATATTTCTATGTCGACAAGTGTTGTCGCTTTGTTACTTTTGTTGTTTATTTGTATTTTTGTTCACTGTATTTTTTTATTTGTTTTAAAGGCAATTTATATCCAAAAGTTGCGTATTTCCTCGCCAGACCAACCTTTCGTCTCAGGATTCCAGTCAAAAAGAGGAAAAAAGGGAGTTTCCATTTTTTCCTCAAAAACTTCTGACTTTCCATTTTCCTAATTTTCATTTCTTTTTTATCTCCGTTTCTTTATTATTTTGTCTACTCCTCTACAGCTGTTCGAAGAGTGCTGCCAAATTTACCACATTTTTGCGCTTTTTTGTTTTTATGCAAACGCTAATACCTGTTTAAGGCGCACATGACAAACCCAACCATTCTGTGATCCGTCTCTGGATGCAGAATGGAAGGGAAAATAATGGATTTATGGCTATTCTTAACGTTTGTGTGGACTTTGTGGATATTTCTGGGATCTTGGTTATTTTCGGTAATTTTGGGTATTTTAGGCATTCTTCCACACATTCTACCTTTCAAATTAGCGGTCTGGCAGCCCCAAACACGGTATTCCAATGTCGATTACTAAGTTGGCATAATCGAATTTGTACCATCTCCAGCAAAAGTATGTTTGCCATCCCTGGCAACACGAAGCAAAAAAAAAACACACGAATGACAAAACTACTGGACGGACAGCGGATAGATTGCAACAATAGGTAAGTTCAGTGTAGTTTTAATAAAGTGAAAAAGTTTATAGTTTAATAAAAGAGTTAAGTTATTAAAAAAATTAAACGAAAATGTGGTGATACCACCAAAGTGATACGTAGTGGGAAAAAGAAAAATTGTGAAAAAAACTAGTGGCTGTTTAATAGAATGGGTAAACCAATTCTATAATTTTGCAACACCAGAAAGTTTCCCACATTTAATTAAAAACAAACTGGGAAAATAATTAATAAAATAATGGAAAAAAATAAAACTACAAAAAAATGAATGCTTAATCGTGCGTAAAAAAGTTAATGCTGAAAACGGTACTATTCAGTTGTGTGTGAATGTGAAAAACGAAAGCCGGTATCATGAATGATACACTGTAGTGAAAAAGTATGTGGCAAAAAAAATAATCTTTAGTGACATGGTTTTTTTTCTTTATTTAATTTTAAAAGAAATCGAAGATCCCCAATATAAAATAAATAGAGAAGAAAACTTGGTATATATATCCAAAAAAAAAATGGTTGATTATTCGAAACAGTTACTCTGTAATTCTTGGAATTGTTTGTGTTTTGGTTTTTATATGTGTGAATAAAAAGCGTATTGACAACAAAAATGAATGTAAGACTATAGTGTTAGTGAAAATAATGGTACAGGTTGACGAAAGAGAACCTACCAAAAAATAACAAAATACCAAAAAATCCTCTTGTCCAAATGAAAGAAAAGAAAAAAGAATTAAACAAGGCCATTGTGAATGACGATTTGGTTAATGCATTTACAAATCGAAATGGTACTTTTTGTAAAACCAAATAGAAAGAAAAACTGTTCAAAAATAAAAACAAAATGAATAAGCCTCTATAGTGCAATTGATCGGCGGATTTCGGTGACAAAGCAAGCATTGCCAAAACGTAAAGTTTTAAACATTTTCGGTTAAAACACTGATTTTGGTATATTTTAATTTGGAAGTTTTATTCCAGAATCAAATTGTTTTTGGTTTTGTGATTAAATCAGAAAAAGATTATTAAAATTTTCTGAATCTAAACTAACCAAAAAGAAACAAAATTTAACAAATTAATATGTTTAACTCCAGGATCTAGGAATATAAAAATTAATTCCGAACTTTAATAAAATATAAAACTTTGCCAGTCTGCTTAAACTTATATTTTTTCCTTTTCAGATTATTGATGCGACGCATAAGCTCTATGGACCGGATTGAACTGAAGCGCAGAACATTGGCCAACCACAACCCCCCGGGTACAAGGAAAATAACTATTCAAGGTATGAAGTAAAAATATTCCTAAAATGATTCATTACTAACCAAATTTCTTTTATAGGTTACCCTTGTTCTTATTGGTATCGTAACGCTACTAAAAAAAGAAAATATTGTTTTCCTAAAGTTCATTGGAAAATATATTTTTAGTGATCTACGAAAGCTTGGTGGGTAAGAAAATATAAAATCCATTGATTTTCTGCCCACTCAAAGCTAACTAACATGAAACAACCAAAATAAATTTTCTAAAAAGTAATTCAAACTAAAAAACTTTATGCTAATAACCTAAAGCCCTTTAATTCAGTTTTTGGTGGCTTTTAAAAACTAAAATTAACTACTTTCACCCTTATCCCTATGCTCCCAATCTTCTTATCTCAAGTATATTAATTTTTTGTTTTACCATTTCACAGGTTCTAGTCTACAATCTCAAGAATCTCTACAATTTTCGGGTAAGTAATAAAACTCTGACTTTTTTTTTTTCTATTTTCATATCAGATAGAGAGTTTAGTGTAGCGTATGGTTTTGAGTAGGAATGTGAATTAAATGCACAAAAAAAATTAAAATATGCATCAAAAATTTAAAAATTGCCGAATATAAATGCAAAAAAACCGTAAAAGATGCATTTAAAGTAACAATTATACATTAAAAATAATATTCTGTTTTTGTTTAAATGCGTCCCAATCAGAAAAAAAAAATTAAAGGATGAATGCAAAGAAAAAAAAATCCTTCAATTTTCAGAGTTGTTAGGTTCGAAATAAGCACAGCACTGACGAAAGAATTAGGAGCATTACTAAACAAAGCTAGCTAGTCTTAGAAATATGGCCCAAACTAATATCAACAACATCGGCAATATGCAAAGTCTTCTGGAATCCCGAACTGTTGCCTGCATTGTATATTTTAAAATTATTTATTATTCTTATTTTTGCTGCCTCACTCTTATCCTTCAAGTATCGAAAATTGAATCGCTTCTTTACTTTATTAATTAATTACTTTTTGAACACTTTGGTTTTAATGGGAAAAATTTGCCTCAAAAAAAAGTCAGTGCAAAGTGTTGCAAGATTACTTTTATACTGACGACAACACATATACATTGGATTCCTAAATTCAGACCATGGGCTACATTCTCCTCTCCCATTGACGATAAATTTCAGAGAAGCCAGGCTGGATACAACTGTCAGGCCTTTATATATCAAATGTATTGGCCCACCTTAATCCTTCGACTTTTGACTAGTAATGATGTAACCCGGATTCAAATTACGACCCTGCCCTGGTGACTAACACGGCCCAGTTCTTAATGTCATAGTTACCCAGGACGCTACAAAGGCTGTGCACCAATGGGTAGTGTCGGTTCTAAACGGAACCACTTTAAAAACGCTGCAATTCATACAGGTCAATCTCGGGGAACTCATTGTTGTACTCTAGCTTCGGCCTACTTTGGAAACCTCCTCAATTGGGATGTGAAATAGCTTCCATTTGTTTTATTGCATATATATGCTGTCGTATAAACAAACAATACGAAATTCACCTACTTGCTTTAACAGGCTCTGCCGCTTAGAGCATTACAAATCTTAGCATTCGTTTAAGAAATTCAGAAGTTCAAAAAAATTTCGAAGAATACATTAAGACAAAGTCAAATGCTTAAATAAGCTTCACTCAAGGTTTCAAATCTTTTCCGTGGGAAACTCCTAATATTTTGCCCTGCAAATCTTCTACTTGGTAAAGGCTATTTCCCACAGGTCGCACTATACGGCATTTAAAAAATGTTCTGCCCAACTTTACGTTGAAATTATTTTTAAAATCGCTCTGCTGGAAACTTCGGCGATAAACCTCTTGACCAGGAATGGACCTTACTTTACGGCACCGCATGTTATACGTTTTCTCATTTTTCACATGAGCATCATGCAGGTTCTTCCTGATTTTGTCCTTTATAAGGTCTAGCTTCACTGACTTCGGCAGAATCGCGGTTTCTGCATCACTAAGCAACTGCAGTTGTTTGGCTAATTGATAAACGCTGCCATGGTTTACCATATTCATTCCGAAAAGAGTAAAGTATGGCGTAACCCCTATGGTGTTATGCTGGAATGACCTAAGAGAACACTATCTCAGACAGGTGTTTATCCCACTCACGTTGATCAACACCAATATACGAACGTATGGCTGACAGTATAGATTGATTTACTCGTTCTGAGGCATTAGCCTGTGGTGAATGCGTGGCTGTCCTCATATAGGAAATTCCAAAGTTTTTGATGACGTCGGCGAGCTCTTAACTGGTAAATTGTTTTCCGTTGTCTGATACCAACGTCTCCGAGGCCCCAACTTATGAAAAACTTCAGAAATTAAAAACTTTACTACATTTTTAGTGCTGGCTTTAGGCAGAGCCTTAAGAAGGACAAATTTTGTCAAGTGGTCTAGCACGATAAAAATATAGGCGTTGCCATTTTTCGAGTGCGGGTACGGACCTCAAAAGTCAACATAGATTCGCTGGAATGGGCGTTCCACTTGGAACGCCCATCGCGTTTGGTTTGCTGGTTTGGCTTCTTTGAAGGCCTGGCAGTTTTGAATAAAATCCTGAATCTGCGCATTCATATTCGGCCAATAAAAATATTCTTTTACTCGTTTCAAAGTTTTGTGGAACCCTCCATGAGAAACCAGGGGCGGACAATGAGCTTTTGTAATAATATCGCTAGTAAGTGAAGATGGTACCCACAACTTCCAAGCGAAATCCTCATTAATTACAATGCCATCATAATGTTGTGTTCTTTTGTACACAAAGCCATCAACTATTCTCAGGTCGGGTAAACGAGTAGAATTCTCTTCGATATGGGCAATTACATCAATATATTCATCAGCTTTATAAGCAACTGATCCTAAGTCCACAAAACTGTGTAGGTCGGTTACTACTTCTTCCATATCGTACCGAGATAGGGTGTCGGGCACTATATTTTGGCTTCCTTGACGGTGCTCTATATCAAAGGCATAAGACTGAAGGTGCAAACTCCACCTTGCCAGCCTTCCGCTCAGATCTTTGTGTGACATTAACCAATTAAGGCTACTGTGGTCGGTGATTACAGTGAATGCCATCAACTCTATATATGGTCTAAAATTCTTAATGGTCATTACTACCGCCAAGCACTCCCTCTCTGTCACTAGATAATTCCTCCGAGCTGAATGTAGCTTGTGTGAAAAGTATGCAATGGGATGCTCCTCTCCATACACATCCCTCTGAAACAGAACAGCGCCAATCCCTATGTCCGAAACATCACACTGAATATAAAAATGTTTCGTAAAGTTAGGATGCGAAAGGACAGGACTAGTTATGAGTGCGCGTTTCAACTTGTCAAATGCTACCTTGGCCTCCTCACAAAAACAGAAGTGTTTACCCTTTTTTAAGGTCTCGAATATTGCAGCAATATAGCAGCAATGGTGGCGTAGTCGGCTATGAACCGCCTATACCACCCTGTTGTACCCATAAAGCTCCTGACTTGTTTTGGGGTTTTCGGGAATGAAAATTTAGAGATGGTCTCGATTTTAGCCGGATCAGGTTTCAGTTGTCCGCCACCAACAATATACCCCAAGTATTTCAACTCTATAAAACAGAACTTGGATTTTGCGACATTGATTGTAAGTCCCGCTTCTGCCAGACACTTGGCAACTCGCTCAAGCAATCCCATGTGAGTGTCGAAATCTGGCGAGAAATCTAGGTCGTCTAGAAAGACGAAGACTCTATCACGAAGTGCGGCAAGAATTACTTTATCCATTAACCGGCATAACCTTTGGGCCGCATTACACAACCCAAAGGGCATGGCCGTCAATTGATAAAGCGGTCTTCCTGGCACCGTAAATGCAGTCTTCTCTCTACTAGATTGATCTAGTGGAATCTGCCAGAATGCGTCCTTAAGATCGACACTGGAAATATAAACCGACTGAGCAGACCCTCAATATGCGGTAATGGATACGCATCCTTGACTGTAAGCGCGTTGAGTTTACGAGCGTCCAGGCACAACCGGTTTTTCTCGCCCTTTCGAACTAAAGCAACCGGGTGACTCCACGGACTCTCGCTTACTTCAATAACCCCTAGGTCAAGCATTCGGTCCAGCTCCGCATACATAAGCTTCTGCACAGCCGGCGACACAGGATAGTGCCGATCTTTCACGGGGACGGCGTCGCGCGTTTCAATTGTATGGACCTCAGTTTTAGTCTTTCCAAGTCCTTTTCTGGTGTAACAGGGAAATTTGTTCTTAACCGATTCCAAGCGTTTCCGCTGAAGGTCTGAGAGAATATGCATCTTAACCTCATCGGTCATCTTATCGGCTTCCTCGCAGAGACTTACATTGTTGGTGGACTATGGGCTATTAACCTCGGCAAAAAGCCGAAAACATCTCATAAAGTCTACCCCCAAAAATAGTTCGCGATTCAGCGAAGGCACGAGGTAGAAGGTTATTTCGTGAGACATTTTGTTGAACGTTATGTTGGCGCGGACCTTTCCAACTATTCGGTGGGGACTGCCATCTGTCTTAATGAAAGAATAAAAATTGTTTATTTCTAAACCCGCTTTTGCAAGAAACTCCATGCAATTCTTACCTAAGCACGAAACCGTCGCGCCACCGTCTACTAAACCCTCGATCTGTTGGCTGTTTATAGACAACTTGGTGTATAACCGCGTATCGTCTGCCTCATACAATGCTATGACATTCGCATCCAATTCCAGCATTTGTATCGGGTTTGATCTCGAATGGCATCTACCTCCAAGTCTTGCCACACGCCGTCCTCCTCCCAGGCGATCTCATGCACTCTCGGTGAGATACTTCGGCTATATTGCTGCCTGTGGGTAAATATGAGGTTTTCAGCTCTTTTCACCTCCCTATAGAACTCGCCTAGGGACTGGACTCTCGCCGAAAAAATCATTTGGGCGAGCGATGGTTTCAGGTTGCCCCTCATAATCTCTACCATCTCGTGCTCGACATAAGGAGACCTCTGCTGATTCCGTAACTTTATAACAGAATATAAAAATCTTCGAACGTCTCTTGCGGAAGCTGGCGGCGATTTAGAATGCGTATCTATATCTGGAATTCATATTCAAATTGTTGGTACTGCGTTAGCAACGCACTCTCGATGTCTCCCCATGAGCGAAATTGGACAAACTTGCGATGGTTCCAGTACCAATCTAGAGCAGGTTTCTCAAGTAGTTGGTGAAATCGGGTAATAAATTCTTCCTCCGGGCAGTTATAGTCTCGCTTCAGTTCACCAACTCGAAAGATGAATTCCTGCACCGTCATTGTCTTATCTGTGCCGTCAAATTTCATACCCCATTTAGCCAGATTGTATCCTTCGGGTGCCTCAGAACGTTGACTAGGCAGATGTCTTTCCGAGCCGTGTGCTTGATCAGATGGCGGCATCGGAAAACCAGGTTGCTGCTGCCATCGTGGCGGTTGCTGGATATGAGAAGCGTTCTGGCCATATATCGGACGAGGCGGAGGCGCACTAACCCCTGAATTGGGAAAGTCAAAGAATCTCTGCCTCTCAGACGGTGGTGGTAGAGGAACATCATGTCCAAAGCCGGAATGTGGCCTTGCGGGTGCTTGCTGCATAAACGCTACACGATATCCTCTTGGTGGCTGCATAAGGTTCGGAGGTTGTGCCAACGGTATCGATGGAATTTCATTTGATTGATGTTGCTCTCTGCTCGCCGACAAAGCTGATCGCTGGACCAAATGGAGTGAAACATGAATTTGGCGCGCTATTTTCGGCTATCGATCTCTTGGTGGCCTCTACGAAAGCTGGTAACAAGCGTTGAAAACACTCTTCTTGTACTCTCCTAAGCTGTGTGTGAGCCAAACCCACCGCTGAATTGATAATCTCGCGCATACCGCTGGAGATTACCTCCCGTCCCTCCTGCTGATCTGGCCTATTTGCCTGGAATTCGCGGCGAATATTTAGCGCTGTAGGCTGCTATAATCTGGCGACGGAATTGTGTTGGCTGTTTGGTTCGGCTCGTTCTCCAGATCTGAAGCATCATGTAACATCGATGGAGCTAGGGTATGTATCGGCGGCAGACTATACGAGCTGGTTGCTGTGGTTCTAGCTGGTTGAACGGCTCGTTCATTCGGCTGATTCGTAGCGACGCCTACATTGTCGACGGGCGTTCATTCGCCCCTCTAACGGTGGAACGCGTATTCACCATACTTTTGGACGTACGAATAAAAAACCAAGTAAATCGAAGTATAAAAAAGTCTAATCTAGTACACTAGGTGCTTAAATCCAAAGAAAAAGAACAAAAAGGTTTAAAACTCTATATGCCTTGAAATAAAGAAAAAAATTAAAAGGTATAAGACTAAAAATTTCCAACTTCGAACCAATCGGAAATGGGTAAATATGCCTACTCTGACCAAACGAATGATAAAAAAGAACGGCGTATCGGTAGGTTTACTGGAATGCAAGGGGATGTAGAAGTAAGGATTAAAATTTGAGTGACTCGTGACGATTAATATTTTTTTTCCTTGCAGGTTTCATGAGTACATACTAAAAGAAGAAAAAACAAAAAACTGGAAAAATGGGAGATAGTTTCGAACGGAGCCATAAAAGACAAACAAATATGCTACAAACACTGTCATGGGTCAGGTGCCCTAAACGCTGTGTAACAGCACAATGTTCCCCTATGTCCACAGTTTTCCTAACAAATCGGAACGATGGTAAGTCCGTCTTTCAATAATTCGTTCAACTAAACTCTTGGGCTATTGCTTTGTTTTAAGAAAGAAAAAAAAAAGAAAAATTTACTCTGCTTTCCTGAACCCACCAAGTCCTAATAATTCACAGAACCCTCAGCACCGCGTTTTGGAATGAAAAACTCTGTTAAGCGTGACTGAGGAGCCATGAAAATGATTCAGGCTTGGCGATCCAGGGATGCGAACAATGATGAACACACTAAAAGATCTTCACTTAAAAAGCAATTAACCACCATTAAGATGATCGATTAAGTCTGGTTTTAACTGAAAACTAAATAATTTCACCCCCTCTCTACGACGTCGCTACGCGTTAGGGACTTTTAAATTACCTAAACGGAACTACATTTTCGAAAGGACGCGAACCGAATTACCTACATGAAAAAGGATGGGCTATGGAACTAAATATGACTTGCTTCGGGCCCCATGTTCTGGCCATTTTGTAGTAGCTGTCTCTGATTATTTGGGATCTTACTCTAAACAAAAGATTTATTTTGCCAGATTGTCGGCCTTTGCTGGTAAGCTGGCGTTTAGCGCGGCTTAGCTCGCCGGATGGGCGTAGTTCTTGCCAGCAATCTGGACATGAAGACAGGTACAATAAATACATAATCATACCAGGCTTCAATTGAAATAAAACACGCAGGACAACACGAAAGACACGGACCCGAAGCAAGACACAAAGGTAAGGAAAAACCACACTGAAGTATGCACTCACTTCAACCATCACGAACACTCAACTTCTTGGCGGCTGTTATGCCAAATTACCCTCCCTCTTGGAGTCAGAAACCAAACTCCACCGTAATACCTCCAATTATTTCTGAGGTATCCCATTTTCAATACCTCTACTTACCCCTTGCCTTTCCCTACTACCCCTTGACTTTTATGAACTAGAAGTTCATATTAAATACATTCTCTCCATTTGGTTTTACAAAAGAATCCATTTATTACGAGATTTTCGTTAATATTCAAAAAAAATTTAACGTAAACTATTAACGTACATTCGGACAAATTTAATTCTTCTTTCGAATACAAAAATGAAGACAATGTAATTTGAAATTTAACAAGAGAAATTTTAGAAAAATAGTAAAATATTTTCTTCTCTAATTTTAGACTCGTGATGGCACCTCTGGAACAACTGCTGGTGGCAGAAATTTTAACTGGATGGCAGCCTGTTTTGAACTGGTGCTGGTGTG
Source organism: Hydrotaea diabolus (assembly GCA_963513945.1). NCBI lineage: Eukaryota > Metazoa > Arthropoda > Insecta > Diptera > Muscidae > Hydrotaea > Hydrotaea diabolus. The sequence continues at coordinate 102,425,865 of OY740717.1, read as the reverse complement.
TGTATGGTATGGTCGGTATCCACAGTTAGCTGTATTGTTTCAAGTAAGTATTCGGTAACCTTGTCGTCCTTGTGTCCGGTATTTTAATTTGCAATTTATGTTCTTTTTCAGATAAAAAAATTCATTTTGTGGAAAAGAAATAGAGGTGGAATTTTGGACAAAAATCCTGCCTTACGTGTGATTTCCCTAGGCTTGAACTCAACCCTATCGGTACTAACGCGCACTTTTCAGTTTTTAAAAGGTATGTTAACGTTTCCTACACCGATATTCGTTTTACTATTATCCTACTTCTTTTTATCAAAAAAAACTTAATTATTTTGTTCACTTCGTTTTCAGGTTTTATTGTCACGTATAGTTGTCGGCGGATACTACCTAGCAGCTACCAGGCTTGGCGCTGTGAGATCTGCTGCTCCCTCGGTGGATTAGTCCCAGTTGGTGGCGGAAAATGGCGGAAGTATTGATGTTTTAAGCTTTTAGTATTTTTATGTTTTTTTTTTTGTAAAACTATTTAGCAATTACAATGTCTTGTTTTTAATAAAAAAATATATTTCTTTGTCGACAAGTGTTGTCGCTTTTTGTACTTTTGTTGTTTATTTGTATTTTTTTTTTGTTTTAAAGGCAATTTATATCCAAAAGTTGCGTATTTCCTCGCCAGACCAACCTTTCGTCTCAGGATTCCAAATCAAAAAGAGGGAAAAAGGAAGTTTCCATTTTTTCCTCAAAAACTTCTGACTTTCCATTTTCCTAATTTTCATTTTTTTTCTCTTCGTTTCTTTATTATTTTGTCTACTCCTCTACAGCTGTTCGAAGAGTGCTGCTAAATTAACCACATTTTTGCGCTTTTTGTTGTGTTTGTGCAAACGCTGATACCTGTCTAAGGCGCACTTGACATATCATCAAAAATGTGCCAACATCTATTACTGGAATTGGAATTAAAAATGAAATTGAAAATAATAATCCGATGGATGTTGTATCTGTTTGGAGATTTGAGATTTACCAGGAAAGACGAAAAAGGTGTAGTTGTGCTCTCAAAGACTGTCAAAGTTGGTATAATATATGATGGAATTGCACAAGAATTCTTTATTTGTTGAGCAAGGGTAATACCAGAAATTTCCGTCCCTCCAGTTCGATTTTGCAAAACTGTGGAAGAATGGGTCATTTTGCCATACGCTGTCAGTCATTTAAAAGATGCCTTAAATGCGGTAAAAAAAATCGGTCCGGAAGACAGCAAAGAAGAAAAGTGCCGATCCTGTTTGGCACCATTGTTTGCAAAAATCTAAGATGGATACTCTGCAACAGTTTCGATCACTCCGCATTTGATGATCGAGTATGCCCTAAATATGAAGCGGAAATACAAATAAAAGGGTAAATGGCTGTGTCAAATCTTTCAAGGAAGGAAGTATTACATTCTAATACAAACTACTATGAAATACTCGCGGATAAACAATAAGATTTTCAACTTATCTAAAAACAAAAATAAACCATGCAAAGCTGTAACAGAAGAAATGAATAGAAGAATTACAAAAATTAAATATAGTGAAGTTGCGGCTCCACCGCCAAAAATATTCAAAGTGTCTGAATTGGAAAAGCCGCTCTCGCTTTGATTTATCAAAAAAGCTTTTTTTAAAGTAACACTGCAGTAGTTTTTACTGAAGTGCCTCTAACAGAGTCCATTTTATCGCCGAAGATTTTGATCTGACATTGAAATCACCACATATAAAGACATTATTTTTCCCTTCCAAAAGGATTATTAATTTTTGTAAGTTCTTCTTAAAGAGATTTCGTTTTCACCGAGTGAGGAAAATATACCGACACTATTGTATAGTTTAGTCTCAGGTTCGTTGTCCCGCAAATTAAGATATCCAGGGAAATTAACTTAGTTTTTTTAGTTTAACCCTTAAATGGACCGCGTTTCTTTAAAGATACAACCATTCAAAAAATTCCTATTATTAAAGTTTTGGTTAAATCATTTTTAAATCAGTTTTATATTATTTAGAATATTATAGGTCTTCCAACAAATAATATTTCATACTTCTATTTGTCATATTTTTTAAAAAAATTGTATACCAAGTCAAATTTTTTTTTTTTTTGAAAAATTAAATAAACATGATTTTTAACAGTGTAGCTTCTAGGAACAGGTAAATAATTTTAATAAGGAAAAAATACTGACTGCTTTCGAAACATGTCCTTTAGTGATTTTAAGTGGTTCGAAAAAATTTCGATCATTTTTCAACTCACTGGGTCACTGTTGTTGGTTGTATCTTTAAAGATACAGTGTGCACTCCCTGCATGTTTTTGATTTCCGTTAAACATTACTTTTTGTGCTAAGCTTTAGTACATTTTCATATATATTTTTGCTTTGCAAGAGCAAATTTACTCTTTTGGGGCAGCTACGGGCATAAACTGCACCCGGAGCGCTGCTTACTGCGCTGAGATTATTGGTCGGAAAAAATCGACCATTCCGTAAATGTAGTCAAAAAGCAAATGAGCGTTGGGCGTTTTGAAAAAATTCGAAAATTTCTTCATTTCAATGATAAAAGAAATCAGCCATCCCGTGATGATCCTAATCGAGACCGACTTTATCTAATTAGGCCTGTTGTTGACACCCTAAATACTACATTTGGCAGCGTGCCAAAATTAGATAGATTGTGTGTTGATGAACAAATGTGTTCAACCAAAATTGGGAGCTTCATGAAGCAGTATTTGCCTAACAAACCGAAAAAATGGGGCTTTAAGCTTTTCGTAATGTGTGATACTACAGGATACGGTTATAAATTTGAAATATATAGTGGAGCGCCGGAAACACCAGATCTTGGTGAACCGGATCTTCAACCTTCGGCCAATATAGTTGTCCGACTGGTTAGAGAAGTACCGAAATTTCAAAACCACATAATATATTTCGACAATTATTACACTACCGTGGCATTAGTAGTGTATTTGCGAACAATAGGCATACTTTCAGTTGGTACTAAAAAACTGTAAGCTTCCCGACGAAAAAGTAATGCAAAAGTTCGAGCGTGGAACAAGTCATGAGTTTATTTGTAATATTCATGGAATTGATGTTTCTTCTCTGTCTTGGAAAGACAACAGGGTTGTAAACTTACTATCTACCTATGTTGGAGTCAAACCAATATCATCCATCACAGGAAATGAAACGGAAGAACCATTAAGAGATTTGACAAAAAGGACAAAACCGTCAAAATGATTCCATGTCCTCAAATTATAAAAGAATATAATCGGCACATGGGGGTGTCGATTTAATGGACAGCTCCATGGGCCGGCATAAGATAGCTATGAAAAGCCGTAAGTGGACAGAGTGTTCTATCACCTTTTGGATATGACAGTTGTAAATTCCTGGCTCTTATACAAACGAATAAACAAAAATCGTCAAGGATTTAAGGCTATGAGGTTAATTGATTTTAAATTGGAGATAGCTGATACCTTGTTCTCCTTTAAATCGGTACAACCTCGCTCGCGGACGCCCTCGTATTGAAGCTCAAATTCAAGAAAAACGCCTTAAACCTAATTACCATATGCCGCCTCCGAAGGACACCAGATTGGACAGGATTGATCATTGGACAACGATTGATAAGAAGGGTAGATGCAAATTTCCAAACTGTTCAGGACAGACACGGATGTATTGTTCCAAATGTAAAGTAAATTTATGTTTAACTGCAGAAAAAAATTGTTTTTATAATTATCACAGTTCGTAAAAAGGGTAATTTATTGTACTATTTGCTATTATATGTATATAAATGAATTTACAAAATGATTTTTTTTTCAGTGTACTTTTGATAAAATTTTAATTTTCAGTGTATTTTTAATAAAAATGTATTAAAATAATTTTAAAATAAATGAATTATTAAAAATTTCATAACACATTTCTTTTATTTTAATATATTTTCATAGGAATTTTATATGTGGGTAAATGCACATTGTATCTTAAAAGATGCAACCACTTTTTTTTAAATAACTTCTTATAAAAAATGAAATCTAAAAAACTAATAACGCAGTTGTTATTTTTACTCAAATTTACATAAAATATATTTTTTCGGTCAAAATCGGTGGCCTTGTGCATTTAAGGGTTAATAGTTTTTTCGCCAAGACCGCTACGCCACCATAGTTGTCTTGTCTTTTTTTTTTGAGATCATGTTGTAATTTGGAATTAAGGTTTGATTTTCATTTCCATCTATATATATTACAACAAATTTCACTAAGAACACAAATATCTATGTTTAGCTTATTTAAATATATCTCTAGTTCGTTTTTATTTTTCTTTAGACTTTGAATATTCAGTAAAAACTACTGCAGTGTTACTTTCAAAAAAAAGCTTGTTTGATAAATCAATACTCATTTAATAATACTCATTTAAATATTTCATGGAAAGTATTAAATGCTACTATTGGGGTAAGTCATCATTTTCCTATAGTTATTTCGGTGGTAAAAGGCCGAAACAGAGATTTCTGGCAAAACATAATCTCCTAAAAATCTTGAACAAAAAATGTTATTTCCCAAATATCGACTCTATCGAAACTTATATAAAAAACTAAATCGGTAATTATACCTTCATGTTAAAAAGAGGAAAAACCCCAAAGAAGTGGTGGGGAAAAGATACTGAAAAATGTTACAGACTCAAGTTGGCCGCTGAAATATCCTTCAATCTATACAAAAGTAGTACTAATGCTGAAGCCCTGATCAATGCTAAAAAAAATCTCAGAAAAGCAATTAAAAAAGCAAAAGCGATCACTCACCAATCAACTTTAACTAAACTTTGCAAGTCGCCCTGCAATAAATCTCATTTTAAATATGTCGGCTGGTGTAAAAATTCGGTATCCAATTCAATCCATTCAAAATGGTGCCCTGAAAATAAAAAAAAAGACTTTAAATTTTCTAAAAGACCAAGTGCCTTGCAACACAATGCTTTACTTACCTCAAATGCAAGTTCAAACTTTACACGACTTCTCTATTGACAAGTTGTGTAACGCCCTTAATAAAAAGAAAAACCCGTCAGCTGCGGGAAGGGATGGTGTTACATACGAAATGTTAAACCACCTATCCTCTGTATCCAGAGAAAGTCTCCTTACGGGTCTCAACTCTATGGAAAGAATGTATAATTAAGGAAGAATAGAGTGAAATAAAAATAGTCCCAATTCCAACAAAAAAGGCAAGGGCCTAGTAGACTTTAGAAACTTCAGACCAATTGCACTGATGTCAGTGTTTCTCAAAACTTTAAATCTCATAGTCAAAGAAAGGTTAGCAACTTTCACGAAATAAAATGATTCCGGCAAAATCATATGCACATAGGAAGCACATTTCGACCTCTATTGACATGATCTCCTCCACAGGATTACTTTCACAAGGAAAAAAAGATAAAGTCATCGTACTATCTCTCGATGTCTCTAAAGCCTATGACTGTGTCAACATTAGCACGTTACACCAAATACTTTCTGCGCTTGTCTTCTCCTCACAAATAACAAACTGGATTGTAAATTTTCTTAGAAAAAAAACATTGGTTCTAGGAGATAAATCGCTTGAGATCTACAATGGTCTCCCACAGGGTAGCTGTTTAAGCCCTATGCTGTTTAATATCTTTACTATTGGTCTTCATGGAAAAGCCGATACAAAACAAGTGTTGGCAACCCTGTCGTGTTACTTGCAATTATTAGTGCTCCGCGCTACTAAATTTTAAATAATTAATTTAAAAAGTTAAAGTATTATTTATTCGTGTTCAAATTAATAATAATCAATGGAAGTGTTTTTTACTTAGGTTGGTGGTATAGTGCAGTCCAGTGTTTTTATCAAATATCATAATATTTGTGCTTTTTATTTTTGATTGAGTGCTGTTTTATTTTTACATCAACAACAACATTGTGATAATTTAAGCTGCAATTGTTAGTAGCTTATTTTGTGCATTTAGCTTTATCTACAATATTCGTTTTGTGTTTCTTGGGTCTTAGAGTGTTGCTACTGCTTTATTTTTGTGTAGTTCACAAATCAATCCTATCTAATTTTAATCACTAATATATATATATATATATATATATATATATATATATATATATATATATATATATATATATATATATATATATATATATATATATATATATATATTATATATATATATATATATATTAGCTTATTTTGCGCATATAGCTTTATCTACAATATTCGTTTTGTGTTTCTTGGGTCTTAGAGTGTTGCTACTGCTTTATATTTGTGTAGTTCACAAATCAATCCTATCTAATTTTAATCACTAAATATATATATATATATATATATATATATATATATATATATATATATATATATATATATATATATATATATATATATATATATATATATATATATATATATATATATATATATATATATATATATATATATATATATATATATATATATATATATATATATATATATATATGATTTTAGTAAGGCATTCGATAACGTAAATCACAGACTATTACTATTCAAGTTAAACAAAATTGGGTTTAATATTAATTTCATTAATTGTTTTTTCTCCTACCTAATTGGGAGGGAACAAGTAGTTTTATTTGAAAAAATTCTTTCCAGATCAATTCGTATCTCCGCTGGTGTCCCGCAGGGCAGCCACCTTGGACCTATTCTCTTTTTACTATTCATTAAAAACCTGCCCGACTCTATTATCAACTCTAATTTACTAATGTTTGCCGACGACGTTAAATTATTTTCTTCTTATGCTAGCTTTGCGAACAGTCACATACTGCAGGATGATTTGTACAGATTTAGTACTTGGTGTGAATTTAATTTTATTTACTTAAAAAGTGTAAGCATATGTGCTTTTTTAGACGTAGATTGTTGGCAACTAAATTTAATTTATGTGGCTCCGAATTAGCATCGGTTGATTCATTTATTGATCTCGGTTTTATGATGGATAGTAAGTAGAATTTTAATAACCATATCATTACTATGGTAAATAAAGCGTATGGTGTCTTTTATTTTGTGAAACGCTGGGCAAAAGAGTTTACTGATCCATATACTACGAAACAGCTTTATATTTCCCTAGTTAGGCCAATTTTAGAATATCGATCAGTGGTTTGGGATCCCCAATATGATTACTAAGTTAACAAAATTGAGTCCGTGCAGAAACAACTTTTAATATTCCGCTTAAGAGGTCTTCACTGGAATACTGGTTATGAACTTCCTTCTTATAGTGGCAGGTTAAATCTTATTATATTGCCCTCATTGAAGAGTAGGCGAACTATGATGAATGCGATGATGGTATATAAAATTATATGTGGGGTTGTGGCTTCTGAATACCTAATACCAAAAATTTCTATTAACGTCCCATTTAGACCTACTAGATACTATCAATTCTTACACTTGGATTTTCAAAGGCACAGTTATGCATGTGGTGACCCATTTCGTAGAATGTGTGCTGATTTTAATTCTTTATATCATTTAATTGATTTCTCCTTAGGTTTTGATTCATTAAAAACTGTAATATTTTTTTATTTAAACTCATTACACCAAGGCTCATTGTTTTCATAACAAATTTAGTAATTGTTATTATTTGTAAATACTTATGTATATTATGCTTTATATTATTTTTATTAGATTTTGTATTGCATGCTTCTAGTCTTTCTCATACTTTGATTGGATTGTATTATTGTATTAAATTAAGGTGGCGGTTATATTATAAAGTATTAAATTTGGTGTTTATATTTTCTAGTGATTATTATTAATATTTTTTTTTTGTACCGATTGACTGTTGAAAATATCTGTAGCTGATTTCAATGGATGACGTTTCTTGTCATCTCCATTATGGATCGGTCCATAATGTGTACGTTGTCCCTACGTCATGGGGACGTGGCCTCCTCGGTCGGCAGGGGCGGGTGTGAGTGGCGCGGGAACGTTCGTCCATAAAAAAAAGAACACATCCATGTCTTTCAGTTTGCCGATTATTTCATAATTGCATCCACACACAACAGTTTTGAGACCATCAAAAAATCTTCAAGATAAGGCAACACAATTCTCTGCTCTCCTGAAAAATCTAAATCTACAATTCAATTCGGAAAAGACTTGTGTAATGGACGTAGCGAAAGGGACTATGAAAGAGCCAAAAATAGTCTTAAATGGAGACCCGATTCAGATAGTTAAATCCATCAAGTTCCTAGGCAGACAAATCAAAAACAGCCTGTCTGTCAAAGAGCATTACAACAAGGCCCTACTTGCATGCAAGAATACAATAAGTGCGCTAAAAATGATTTCTCACAAAATCTTTAGTCTTTTCTAAAACTGAGTACTCTATATCGTCGATGTCACACATCCCGATCACACCTCCCCCATTTTTTTCCAAACCCCACAAAATTAGCCGTACCAAAATCGAAGACTCGTGCACTATCCCACCCATAGTGTTCACCTCAAACATCTGCGATATATGTAATGTTCCAGAAAATGAGAAACATATAATTTTCCACCGCAAAAAATACACAATTAACAGAAAAAACTATGAAATCTTCCAAAAATATAAAGACTTACCCGATCTATTATGAAGCAAAAATAAAAAAAAAAACACTTCAAAGAATAACTCAAGTTTATAAAAGTATCCAAAATTGAACTTTAAATATTATTAAAATGAATAACAAATTATAAAAACACTAAAAATACCAAATATCAATGCCACTATGGCACAAAAAAAATTAAACAATGAATGAATAACAAAACAGAATAAAATGATAAAGAGAATTTGTAAATTCATTAAGTAACAGGGTTGTAAAAACACAACCTTCATGAAAAAGTGTAAATTCTACACGTAATAAGCCCTGTAGCCCGTTTTTGTAACTCGTGCCGATCGCAGTTACCGATTAAAATTACCGATTTGACGTCACTCTGACGTCATTCTCGCCTTCACTGTTTCTGTAAAATATATTGCCGATTCTTATTCCATTCACACGTTCTAAATCGGTAATATGACATTTGTTCCGATTCTGTGTTTCTGTAAGAAAAGTGACAACTTGAAATCGGTAACTTTCTCGCTGACTTTAAGCCAAGTGAGAACTCTGCCGATTGCTATAGTGCTGTTGCAATTATGAGGAAGCAAGTAACCAAATATAACTTTTTAAACAAAATATAATTTTATTTGTTTATGTCGTTTTTGACTGGGCTGATTGGTCAGTCTTTCTTCATGAATTAAATAAAACTAATTTATTCCATGTTTGCATATTTTTAACAAAATGAGAAACGAGCTACTGTAGCTCGTTTCTGTAAATAAATCGGTAAGTTGCCGATTTATGTGACGTCACACCGACTAGACTGAAAGTTACCGATTTCCCGATAACTGCTGTTTCTGTACGTTGAAATCGGTAAAAATTCGATCTGTGATAGAAAGAAACACAAATCGGAAAGAAACGGTATGAATTGAAACAGATGAATCAAGCAGCTTTTTATTTGCATTTGTTTTCATGTACAAATATTTTGTATTAAAACACTTTTATTTTAATAAAACATATATTTTTGTTAAAAATATGCAAACAAATAAAGAACAAGCAATTAAATAAGCTGACAGTTGGTGATGTTCATTGCAAGTAAACAAAACATTTGGAACTTACTAATTGAACCAAGTTTCCGTTACACAAATTATGTTCATGCCTGAGTTTTTAAAAACGAGACGAAAATCACCAATTTATTATTTAAGCTCTGAGCATTTATGTGGCAAATATTAATACCCGCTCTTTGTTTGGACAGAATCCTAACCATGTTAAAAGTCGTATCATTGGATTCATTGCTATTCACAGTCATTTAAATTTTGTATAGTGTTATGGTAAGTTAAACCCAACAGCAACGCGATAGCGTGAAAATAATGAAAATTTAAATCTTAATATTTATAATTGATTACAACAAAACATCATGACCGTGGTCTAAAGGTTACTGGCTTAGGAAATATAAAAATGATAGATACTAGATACTGCGTTAAACCCCGTTTGTTTTAAAACATTAAATTTTTCGGAAGAAAGTTATTCAAATAAAACCTTTAGCAAGTTTAAAGGAGCTTGGTTATTACTCGCTTATATTTCTTGTACAGGGTGGAGCGCGATAATTTGCTTATTTGGGAATGAAATAAAAAAGTTATGAACCTTAGATATTAAACAGTAAGGGAATTTTTATTTTTTTAAATGGGTTTAAATAGCGAATCTGGCAAAAGTTTATCTTCTCTGTCCACACACTGCTGCATACGTTTTTTGAAGTTTTCATGAACTCTAACAAGCATGTCAACTGGTATTCTGCCAATTTTAGCCTCAATATTGTTAATCAGGTCTTCCAAGGTGTTGGGACGGTTGATATACACCTTCGACTTCAGGTTACCCCAAAGCCAAAAATCGCATGGGACTAAGTCTGGTGCCGGTGAGTTCACATCACCCCTCAAAGAGATGAGTGTTCCGGAGATTGCAGTACTGCTGCTCTAACTCTCTCGATGTTTTGTGGTGTTTTAATCATTTTCTTCGAACACGTGGCAAATTCCCTGCTGTTGTCAATGAAGTTATCCAATTTACAATTGATTGCCCTCCAGGCACACTTCCGCGTGGGGGATTAGCGAATCATTATCGAAAAGCACGCTGCACTGAATTGATCGAGTGCGCATTTGAAAAATACGCTTCACCACAAAATGACATCTCCTCACGTGTCCAATGAATGATGGCAACTGAAGGGCAGACGAATGAAAATATCCTGTCAGCCACTCACACTACACTCTTTTCGGCCAACAATGCCGCCACAGCCTGCAGTGCAAAGAAGCAAATTACAGCGCTCCACCCTGTATAATTTTCTGTCTACATATTACATATTTTCAAAGCAAACTGTTAATGATGCATAAACTCAATCAGTTCCTGTATTCAAAGAAATTTACAAAAAATTTCGTAAAGTTTTATAGTTATCGCCTTGTTCTGTATGTTGGGGTGATATGTCATGGTTTTTACCACATTTATACAACACCAACAGCCTTCTACCCTAGACAGACGACAGCGTTTATGCGCATTAACAATCCTCTAACGCAAATTAAAATTTTATGGTGACAGACGACAGTATCTGCATTTATGTAAACACATTTAGTAAACAGATATTTTGTGCCAGAGATGATAAAACTTTGGTACTTTTTAACTTGGAAAAGTACCTTGGTACCACTGTAACTCATTTGGTACCTTTTTCAGTATCCCGAAAAAAGTGAATTTTGAGTAATTGAATAGTTTTTTTTACGTACTAATATTTCTTTAACATGAATAATAATACAATGTGAGAAAACTTCAGAGGGTGGATGAACGCTCGCTTATTCGGAACAGAAATAATTAAAAAAGAAAAGAATATTTAATTGAAGTTCAGATATTTTTTATACAGAAGAAATAAATTATTCCTCCGGCGGGTAAGAATGTCCCTGGCGACCTTTTTCATTTTCAAACTGAAATTACTCATTCATGGTCCATGGGATGTATACCCGACCCCAGCATGTATTCTAAGGAAATTTTATCCAGAATCGTTTTAAAAGAATTTCAAAGCGATCCGACCAATAGTTTAGTTTCTATTGAGATTTAAATGTGTTTAGTACGGGAACGTGTTGTTGTTGTAACAACAATATATTTATTTTGAAGTCTTGTTCGTCTATGGGGGATATGCTTCGATATCCAGGTGGAGGAAACGCGCCATTTGAACTGGATGCGTCAACAGAGACCTAGGGGTCAGCTGAGTGGGCTTGGCCGGACAATTAAAGAGGTGAAGCACGTCATGTGGTCCCTGATGGCAGGGATAGACCGTTAGCATTAATTCGTGCCCGGTAAGAATTGAGGCGGCTGCACCATCCAGATCTCAGCTGCGGCAGAACCACGCGCGTCAGCCGAGTTGTACCTCCGCCTCAGGTGAAATCTCCGGGGGATGTTCCCCTAGCACTACATCCACACGGTAGCTGGATACTGCTGCTGCGACATCATCGGCGTGAATGTTGTTCAGACCTGCCTGATAGTTTCGATGATCTATAGGTTGTCTCTTATACCGCTGGACCTCTCTCTCTAGATCATGAAGATCGTACCTGATCTGCCTGGGTGGAGGCATCCTGTTCAAGAGATGGTGGTTAGAATAACTGCTGCGAAAACACCCTAGCAGGTATTGCTTAGCCAACAGGAAATTGTGTCTTCGCAGGGTAAGGACCTTCGTCTCCTCATGTAGATGGTCCTCAGAAGACACCCTGTTGATGTTCTAAGGGCGACATTCTGGCAAGTCTGAATTTTCTTCCACTGCGTCGTACTCACGTTCGCCGACCATACAGGTGCTGCCAAGAATGATAGAAACAAAGATTACGCCATCCCGCGCACAAAATAAAAATGTTCTGCGCAGGTGGGGTCTGTGACGTCACATAAGCTGTGTTCCTATTGGCTAATAATTTTCAGTTGTCAAACTTAAAAAATGGGTGTAAACATTTTTAATTGCAAGGATGCCAACTCTCATAAAATACATACATTATTGTGAGCGGGTAAAAACAAATTCATGTATGGAGCAACCAGTTATGTATAAAAGGTATATAATCGGAGCAAAAAAAAATATTGTGTGTATATTTAATAATGATTTCGAATGAAATCCAATTGATTTCTTATATAAAATATTTCTTACGCTGTGTTCCAATCGGAAATATTTTACCCATTGTTGTTACACATGGAGTTGGCAACCCTTAGATGGGATCAACTACGTCATCTAACGGGAAATCATGCGCATAGCGTAATCTTTATTTCTATCATTCTTGGGTGCTGCGTAGTTTGTTACAGACTGACCTATCGCTTTGTAAGAGATCAACAAGGTTTTTTGTCGTCTTTGTATATATACGGGAATCTGCTGGGACCTTGTACTGAAATTTCAAGAAATCGTTAATAAATGCGCTGTCTTTTGAATTGTTTTATTGTTTGAACACATCACAAACGTGTTCCATGAATTTTAGTTACTTTTTGGATTATTTTATTGTGCCTTTCCTTGAAACATAATAAACTTTCCGTCCCTTTTTGAATTTTTGTTACCGCCCCTTTTGAGTTGTTTGAATTTACCCTTACTTTTTACGTATATTCTTAACTACTCTTACTCTCACATAGACGCAGATGTACAAGCTAGACGTCAGGTAGACGTAGAAGAGGGTAGTTTCTTAATCCAAATCAGTGAAAGTTGAGACAGTGAACATCGAGTGCGAAATTTTATTTTGAATTTTATAAAGAGAAATTAAAGTACAATACAATGGCAGAGGAAAATATAGACACTGCTGAAATTGTGGTATGTCGTAGTACGCGCTACCAGCAAATGAGTGAGGATGAAAGACGTGCAGTGGATGATACATTTGCAGACTTCATGAGTGCGGAGATGAGTAATGACGATGAAGGTGCTACTCCTGCATTTGGTCTTGAGGGAGCGGATGATGACGATTTCACATATCAAGCAAATTTCCATGTTGATGATTCGGATGCGGAAACTGAACCACATATAGACATCAATGACGATATTAGTGATGACGACGATAATAAAGAGGAAGAAACTGACGCTCAGAAAACAAGTGACAATTACTTCATTTCCAAAGATGGCACCAAATGCACCACGACTTCTCGTACTCGTGCTCATAACGTGGTCGACTACACAAGGAGGAATCCGGGACCAGAAGGAACCACATTTGATCCCTTTACCATATTCCGCTCGCTCATCACCGAAGACATGGCGTACATCCTAATACGCGAATCAAATCGGAAAGGCAGGGAAGTGAACGCTGCATGGAATTTGACAAATCCAACTAACACAAAGGAATGGAAACCAATCACTTTGAAAGAGTTCGTTGCTTTTTTGGCTATTATTTTGTATGCTGGACTCATTAAATCGAATAGTGAACCTCTTGAGGATTATGGGGCCCAACGCGCTGTCCAATATATAAAGCTGCATTATCATTAGATCGTATGAAGTGCATAAAACAATGCCTTTGATTCGACAATGGAAATACGCGACAGCAACGACTAATCAGCAGCAAAACTGCGGCTATTGACGATATTTGGCAAATGCTGCAGTCTAACTTGGCAGCAGTTTTCACTCTGCATGATGCGGTGACCGTTAAGAGCAGTTATTCCCATATAGAGGCCGCACCCGCTTCACACAATACATTCCATCAAAGTCTGCCAAGTACGGTATAAAGATATGTTGGTTTGCGTCTCAAAATCATTTTATCCTGTCAAAGGAATGATTTACTCTGGGAAATTGCCTGACCAGGCACGAAAGGTGAAATGTTGTACTTCAACTTTCGGAGAGATATTTGAATACAGGCCGCATAATTTATGCCGACAATTTTTTTACAACTTTGGATTTGGCGCGTACTTTGATCAGGAAAAAAACCGCATATATTGGAACAGTGCCCTCGAATAAGACATGTGTGCCTCGGGAATTCCAAAAAAAAATCATGCGCGTCCTGTCAACAGCAGATTGTTCGGCTTCAACAAAGGCGATATAGCACTATGTTCATATGTGCCCAAGAAGAACAAAGCGGTACTTTTGCTGTCGACACAACATTATACTTGCTGTGTGGACATGCAAACTGAAAAGAAGAAGCCGTTTGCTATTCTGGATTCAAGCCAACAAATCGGGCGTTGATACAATGGACCGGATGCTTGGCACATATTCATACATGAAAGCGCTCAACAAACCGCTGGCCATTGGCCATGTTTTTTTAATATGGTGGACATTACTGCATTAGCTACATTTATTTCATACGACGAGATGAAGCCAATAAAAAGAAGTGACAGACGACGGTCATTCCCACTGCTGCTGACAAAACAATTGGCACTACCAAACATAGAGGAACGAGCGCTGAACAACCGCATATCCAAGGATACGGAACGCAATGGAAGCATTAGATGTAAAGGTAAGAAAAAACAATTCTAATTTTAAAGAGCAGAATAACTACATACTTTTGTTCTTTTTAGATATTATCAAGACCGGCAGAAGGATTTGAACCGTCGTTTGTGTCTAGAACGAACAAATCGTCATGTAACCTATGCCGTTCTGAGTACGGACCGCAGCGGAAAACAAGGGCATATTGTCATTCCTGTAACAATCCAGTTTGTGCAGGGCTTTCAACGCATATCATCGATGCTACACCTGCACAGAAAATATGTTGGACGAAGGACAATCTACACATCAATAGTTTTTTAGGCTTTTTTCATATAAAACTCATAAAAAATTAATAATGTTATATATATAAAAAAAAATTTCTAACATTCATTATACATGTATAATAAGTAAATAATAATAAATCAAAAAAAATGTAAAAAAATGCGTTTTCATATCAAATTCCATACAAATAGAAATAGGTCCCTGTGGACCTTGTACTTCGTATAAGGGCAACGGATGACTCAACCGTCGGAGGGTTAATTGCAAGAAGAAATAAACTCAAAACAAATTCACGTTTTTTATTTTGTTAATAAAAAACAGCATGGCTGAATGCAGTAAATGCAAATTATCAATTCGTGGAGAAACGGGAATACAATGTGAAGGGGTGTGTAAAAAAACATATTTCTTGTCGGAGAAGTTTTCTGGTATTGACCAGTATTCACAAAATCATTTTCATAAGGGAAATTTCGTATGTTTTATTTGTGATAATTGTATCCAGTACATACATAATGCTGATATGGTCCTAAGGAATATACAAGAAGATGTGCATAGAAATCAACAAAATTTGGTAGACTATAAACATGAATTTTCATCATCAATTAAATAAAACGAAAACGAAATAAAACAACTGTTGGAGGCGATAGAAAAATGAAAATTTTCCAAAAATCATGTGAAAGTAATGTTAAAGAAGTTAAAAAACTATATGTTAATGTAAATGAATTCTAAAACAACAACAAAGAAATGTGCAAGTCGATAGAAGAAAAGAACACAAATATGAGTAACGAAATAAAGAAGGTTTTAAAACAAACCAAACAAAAATGTCATATGCAGAGACGATAAAAAAACAGTGCTACCAGATGTGAACAGATGCCTTTATTTATAAAACCTAAAGAAAAACAAGGAGTAGAAAAAAACTAGGGAAGCACTAAAGGATAAAGTTGATCCAGTTTATTTAAAACTTACTGGTGTAGAAAATAGAAGAAAAGGAACGGTTGTATTCCAAAGTTAATATATCGATAAAAGAGAGAAAATAAAAAATGCAATAGAAAATGAATTAAATGATGGCTATGAAATTAAGGTGCCCAAACCAATTGAACTTACAGATATGACTTTTATACATGAAGAGAAAGAAATAATTAAGAAATTAAAAAAAAATAAAAAAACCAACTATCTCTAATTCAGAACTCAAAATAATTGAAAAATACGAAATCAAAAGAAATAATAAAACAATCTATAATGTGAAAATAGCAGTCGATAACAAAACATATACAAAAAATGATGGATCAAGAAATGTAAATATAGGTTGGGAAAGATGTAGAGTGCTCGATGATACAGATGTAACTCAGTGCCTCAAATGTAGAGGATATAACACTATTGCAAAAAAAATGCAGAAATCAAGAAATATGCTTAAGATATCATGGACAACACAAAACAAAAGAATGCAGAATGCGATCGGTACGAGTTGCAGAAACGAGCTACTGGTGTATGAAAATTATTATATATTCAACCAACCCTGCTCTGACGGTGAAAATAAGTCAAAAAAAACATATTCATGATGTCAATTGGGGTAACATTGAAAATAATACAATGGGTAATAACCTTAAAGAATGGTTATTAGACAAGAAATAGAATTTCGGTGCAGGCTCCTCGCATCTGTAGAGCCAGCTTACCCACGTATCATACCTTGATACGTGTATAGCGGATTTTAGTATTAATATTCAAAAGGAAAACAATTTAATAAATTGCCTCAAAATACGATAGCCTCAGAATACGATAGCGATCACAACGCACTTGAACTTATTATTAACATCGAAAGTGACTTAAATATGCTAACAGTACTGAATGAGGAAACACCTTTTAAGTTTGACTATAAAAGAACCGATTGGAGAAGATTTGAAAACAATATTGTGCAGAAAATAAGTACAAAAGCTAGTATACCAAGCACACGAAATATAACAAACGATGAAAAAGACATTGATATTAATAACTAACACGGTTTAATATCAGAGGTAGTTGAGGCCACAGTACCAAAATTTAAAATCAGGGATCCCTTCAAAAAAATTCCTAATGCTATAACAAAAAAGTTACACTCAGAAAAATGTAAAGTATTAACACTGATCAAAAAACATTACAGACTTGAAACAACATTAACGTCCCTCTAAGAAAACCGGCACGAAAACGAAACGTTGGCGAAGTCATTTTTTCATACAAGACTACGAAAACGAACCGATTTTGCGATACGTAAATGCACCGTAAACGTTAATTTCGGAATAAGAGAATTAGAAAAAAAAGTAGTAGTTTGAATGTATTGGTAGTACGCCAAGGCTAAGCTAAAGTAGTACTTTTACGTAACACTAAAGCGGTCCGTTTTCGTAATACCAGAGTGTTGCGTTTACGTAACACTGAAGCGGTACGTTTTTGTAGCTGCAAAACGTTCTGTTTCCGTTTGTGTTTCTCTACATTTTTTGTTTTTTTTACACAACCACTAATTTCACAAACACTTCTAATTTCCTGCCTTACTTCGTAGTATCCTTTTTTGTCCATTTTTAACTTTGAAATTATATTAACACTTACAAAAGCTTATTTTGTTTAACAACAATCAGATCATCACACTTCAAACATCAACTAAAACAATTAAAGTGTTCTGTCAACATGGCTGCCCGAATAAGAAAAAACAGTTAATGCCGTTACCATTAAGAAAAAAACAGTTCGTTTTCGTATCGCAAAAACGGCACGTAAACGGATTGTTTTAGGTACTTTTTGGTTTAAATACGTTCGTTTCCATTACGCAAAATCACTTCCATTTCGTACCGTAAAAAACGGCACGTTTACGAAGAGTTTTACGCAGAATTAATTTCGTCGTATTTTTATATGAAAAACTATGCAAGTGTTAGTGATATGGCGGTCCGTATGCAGTTCGTTTTCGCTCCGCAAAATGCGTTACGTTTATTTTTCTTGGAGGGGTAGCAGACATTAATCTATTTAAAAACAAAACTCAACCTGATCAAAAAGCTAGTACACGACAATTTAACACAGATCGCGAATAAGAAACTAAGGGAAAAATTGTGCGGAATAAGACAGAGAGATCCAATCAATATGTTTCAGTAAATTAGAATATTTAAAAAATGTAAGCCCCTTAATTTGACCAAAGTTCTTTTTCGCGAATCAGAGGACGATAGTCTTAAGAAATCAGAAATAAATGCGAAAGATTTAGAAAAGGATGATGCTAACAACTACTTAGTAGGGACATAAATACTGTTACAACATTGAACACACCCATTTCAATAGTAGAACTGAACATACCCCGTTAATGTCATATGGGTTTTGAAAGCTAACCTCAATAGCGGTAGTCTGTAGCGGGATTTTAAAATTGTTTCAACATTCATCATGGAGTGGTCAGATAATGAGAACCGTAGCGCTGTAATACAGCTTTTCAAGTGTGAAATGAAAAAAGCGATATTTTCAAAACGCTCCGGCCACTAGGGATTAGCCGCATGTTCATCTACCGATGCATAAAACTGTTTGAGGAGACTGGAGATGTAAAAGACCGCCACCGGTCAGGCCGCCCACGCTCTATTCGAACACCGCATGTCATCAAAGCCGTTAAATCAAGAATTCACAGAAATCAGCTTCGAAAACAGAAAATCATGGCCCGTGAGATGAATACCACGCAAAAGTCCATGAGTCGAATCATTAAAAAAGACTTGGGACTTGGGGCTTTCAAACGACGTACCGGAAATTTATTGACTGCAGCTTTAAAAAAATAGGATTGAAAAATGCAAACGTCTTTTTGTGAAGCACACTGATAACTTGCACAGAAAAATTTAGTTCACCGATGAAAAAACTTGAACAGTTCAGGAAAAATTTAACGAGCAAAATGATAGAGTCTAAGAACGGTAATCTAAGGAAGCATCTGAACTGATTCCAAGGGTGGAAAATGGTCATCACCCAGCTTCATTGTGGACGGTTTTAGAGGACAAGGTTTGTCACAAAAGATACCCCAATATTGGATCTCTTAAGACTGTTTTGGTTCGAGCTGTGGGCAATTTTCCAATGGACGAGGTTCGTGAAGCTATTGACGATTGTCCAGTGCGACTTAAGGCGTGTGTAAAGGCAAAAGGCGGACATTTCGAATAAGTAGATTCTTTTTGGATACAATATACATCAATAAATATATTTAAAAATATTTGGCCCAAAAACATTCAGTACTTTTTATTTTACAGCATAAAACGTGTGTAACAGTATTTATGTCCCTACTAAGTACATAGTAACAACAAAAAATGCTAGACGCCGCACAGTGGGGTATTTGGTACCACACTGCTGCATACGTTTTTTGAAGTTTTCATAACCTGTAACAAGCATGTCGACTGGTATTCTGGCAATTTTAGCCTCAATATTGTTAATCATGTCTTCCAAGGTGTTGGGACGGTTGATATACACCTTCGACTTCAGGTTACCCCAAAGGAAAAAAACCGCATGGGACTAAGTCTGGTGCCGGTGAGTTCACATCACCCCTCAAAGAGATAAGAGTGTTCCGGAGATTGCAGTACTGCTGCTCTAACTCTCTCGATGTTTTGTGGTGTTGTAATCATTTTCTTCGTACACATGGCAAATTCCTGCTGTTGTCAATGAAGTTACCCAATTTACAATTGATTGCCCTCCAGGCACACTTCCGCGTGGGGGAATAGCGAATCATTAACGAAAGCACGCTACACTGAATTGATCGAGTGCGCATTTGAAAAATACGCTTCACCACAAAATGACATCTCCTCACGTGTCCAATGAATGATGGCAACTGAAGGGCAGACGAATGCAAATATCCTGTCAGCCACTATAAGCCACACACACAACACTCTTTTCGACCAACAATGCCGCCACAGCCTGCAGTGCAAAGAAGCAAATTACAGCGCTCCACCCTGTATAATTTTCTGTCTACATACTACATATTTTCAAAGCAAACTGTTAATGATGCATAAACTCAATCAGTTCCTGTATTCAAAGAAATTTACAAAATATTTCGTAAAGTTTTATAGTTATCGCCTTGTTCTGTATGTTGGGGTGATATGTCATGGTTTTTACCACATTTATACAACACCAACAGCCTTCTACCCTAGACAGGCGACAGCGTTCGTGTGCAATAACAATCCTCTAACGCAAATTAAAATTTTATGGTGACAGACGACAGTATCTGCATTTATATAAACGCATTTAGTAAACAGATATTTTGTGCCAGAGATGATAAAACTTTGGTACTTTTTAACTTGGAAAAGTACCTTGGTACCACTGTAACTCATTTGGTACCTTTTTCAGTATCCCGAATAAAAGTGAATTTTGAGTAATTGAATAGTTTTTTTTTTACGAACTAATATTTCTTTAACATGAATAATAATACAATGTGAGAAAACTTCAGAGGGTGGATGAACGCTCGCTTGTTCGGAACAGATATAATTAAAAAAGAAAAGAATATTTAATTGATGTTCAGATATTTTTTATACAGAAGAAATAAATTAATCCTGCGGCGGGTGAGAATGTCCCTGGCGACCTTTTTCATTTTCAAACTGAAATTACTCCTTGATGGTCCATGGGAAGTATACCCGACCCCCCATGTATTCCAAGGAAATTTTATCTAGAATCGTTTTAAAAAAAATTCGACCAATAGTTTAGATTCTATTGAGATTTAAATGTGTTTAGTACGGGAACGTGTTGTTGTAACAACAATATATTTATTTTGAAGTCTTGTTCGTCTATGGGGGATCTGCTTCGATATCCAGGTGGAGGAAACGCGCCATTTGAACTGGATGCGTCCACAGAGACCTAGGGGTCAGCTGAGTGGGCTTGGCCGGACAATTGAAGAGGTGAAGCACGTCATGAGGTCCCTAATGGCAGGGACAGACCGTTAGCATTAATTCGTGCCCGGTAAGAATTAAGGCGGCTGCAGCATCCAGATCTCAGCTGCGGCAGAACCACGCGCATCAGCCGAGGTAGTACCTCCGCCTCAGGTGAAATCTCCGGGGGATGTTCCCCTAGCACTACATTCACACGGTAGCTGGATACTGCTGCTGCGACATCATCGGCGTGAATGTTGTTCAGACCTGCCTAATAGTTTCGATGATCTATAGGTTGTCTCTTATACCGCTGGACCTCTCTCTCTCTCTAGATCATGAAGATCGTACCTGATCTGCCTGGGTGGAGGCATCCTGTTCAAAACACCCTAGCAGGTATTGCTTAGACAACAGGAAATTGTGTTTTCGCAAGGTAAGGACCTTCGTCTACTCATGTAGATGGTCCTCAGAAGACACCCTGTTGATGTTCTAAGGGCGGCATTCTGGCAAGTCTGAATTTGTTTCCAATGCGTCGTACTCACGTTCGCCGATCATACAGGTGCTGCGTAGACTGACATCGCATTGTAAGAGGTCAACAAGGTTTTTTGTCGTCTTTGTATATATACGGGAACGTGTGAAAAGGTCTGCTGGGACCTTGTACTGAAATTTCAAGAAATCGTTAATAAATGCGCTGTCTTTTGAATTGTTTTATTGTTTGAACACATCACAAACGTGTTCCATGAATTTTAGTTACTTTTTGTGCCTTTCCTTGAAACATAATAAACTTTCCGTTCCTTTTTGAATTTTTGTTACCGCCCCTTTTGAGTTGTTTGAATTTACCCTTACTTTTTACGCAAATTCTTAACTACTCTTACTCTCACATAGACGCAGATGTACAAGCTAGAAGTCAGGTAGTCGTAGAAGAGGGTATAAAAGCGGTTGTAGTTTCTTAATTCAAATCAGTGAAAGTTGAGACAGTAAACAGTGAACATCGAGTGCGAAATTTTATTTTGAATTTTATAAAGAGAAATTAAAGTACAACACAATGGCAGAGGAAAATATAGACACTGCTGAAATCGTAGTACACGCTACCAGCAAATGAGTGAGGATGAAAGATGTGCAGTGGATAATACATTTGTAGACTTCATGAGTGCGGAGATGAGTGATGCCGATGAAGGTGCTACTCCTGCATTTGGTCTTGAAGGAGCGGATGATGACGATTTCACATATCAAGCAAATTTTCATGTTGATGATTCGGATGCGGAAACTGAACCACATATAGACATCAATGACGATATTAGTGATAACGACGATAATAAAGAGGAAGAAACTGATGCTCAGCAAACAAGTGACAATTACTTCATTTCCAAAGATGGCACCATATGCACCACGACTTATCGTACTCGTGCTCATAACGTGGTCGACTACACAAGGAGGATTCCGGGACCAGTAGGAACCACATGTGATCCCTTTACCATATTCCGCTCGCTCATCACCGAAGACATGGCTTACATCATAATACGCGAATCAAATCAGAAAGGCAGGGAAGTGAACGCTGCATGGAATTTGACAAATCCTACTAACACAAAGGAATGGAAACCAATCATTTTTAAAGAGTTCGTTGCTTTTTTTGGCTATTATTTTGTATGCTGTACTTAGTAAATCGAATAGTGAACCTCTTGAGGATTATGGGGCCCAACGCGCTGTCCAATATATAAATCTGCATTATTATTAGATCGTATGAAGTGCATAAAACAATGCCTTGGATCGGCAATGGAAATACGCGACAGCAACGACTAATCAGCAGCAAAACTGCGGCTATTGACGATATTTGGCAAATGTTGCAGTCTAACTTGGCAGCAGTTTTCACTCCGCATGATGCGGTGACCGTTGATGAGCAGTTATTCGCATATAGAGGCCGCACCCGCTTCACACAATACATTCCATCAAAGTCTGCCAAGTACGGTATAAAGATATGGTGGTTTGCGTCTCAAAATCATTTTATCCTGTCAAAGGAATGATTTACTCTGGGAAATTGCCTGACCAGGCACGAAAGGTGAAATGTTGTACTTCAACTTTCGGAGAGATATTTGAATACAGCCCGCATAATTTATGCCGACAATTTCTTTACAACTTTGGATTTGGCGCGTACTTTGATCAGGAAAAAAAACCGCATATATTGGAACAGTGCACTCGAATAAGACATGTGTGCCTCGGGAATTCCAAAAAAATCATGCGCGTCCTGTCAACAGCAGATTGTTCGGCTTCAACGAAGGAGATATAGCACTATGTTCATATGTGCCCAAGAAGAACAAAGCGGTACTTTTGCTGTCGACACAACATTATACTTGCTGTGTGGACATGCAAACTGAAAAGAAGAAGCCGTTTGCTATTCTGGATTCAAGCCAACAAATCGGGCGTTGATACAATGGACCAGATGCTTGGCACATATACATACATGCAAGCGCTCAACAAACCGCTGGCCATTGGCCATGTTTTTTTAATATGGTGGACATTACTGCATTAGCTACATTTATTTCATACAACGAGATGAAGCCAATAAAAAGAAGTGGCAGGCGACGGTCATTCCTACTGCTGCTGACAAAACAATTGGCACTACCAAACATAGAGGAACGAGCCCTGAACAACCGCATATCCAAGGATACGGAACGTAATGGAAGCATTTGATGTAAAGGTAAGAAAAAACAATTCTAATGTTAAAGAGCAGAATAACTACATACTTTTGTTCTTTTTAGATATTATCAAGACCGGCAGAAGGATTTGAACCGTCGTTTGTGTCTAGAACGAACAAATCGTCATGTAGCCTATGCCGTTCTAAGTACGGACCGCAGCGGAAAACAAGGGCCTATTGTCGTTCCTGTAACAATCCAGTTTGTGCAGGGCTTTCAACACATATCATCGATGCTACACCTGCACAGAAAATATGTTGGACGAAGGACAATTTACACATCAATAGTTTTTTAGGCTTTTTTCATATAAAACTCATAAAAAATTAATAATGTTATATATATAAAAAAAAAATTTCTAAATTTCATTATACATGTATAATAAGTAAATAATAATAAATCAAAAAAAATGTAAAAAAATGCGTTTTCATATCAAATTCCATACAAATAGAAATAGGTCCCTGTGGACCTTGTACTTCGTATAAGGGCAACGGATGACTCAACCGTCGGAGGGTTAATTGCAAGAAGAAATAAACTCAAAACAAATTCACGTTTTTTATTTTGTTAATAAAAAACAGCATGGCTGAATGCAGTATATGCAAATTATCAATTCGTGGAGAAACGGGAATACAATGTGAAGGGGTGTGTAAAAAAACATATTTCTTGTCGGAGACGTTTTCTGGTATTGACCAGTATTCACAACATCATTTTCATAAGGGAAATTTCGTATGTTTTATTTGTGATAATTGTATCCAGTACATACATAATGCTGATATGGTCCTAAGGAATATACAAGAAGATGTGCATAGAAATCAACAAAATTTGGTAGACTATAAACATGAATTTTCATCATCAATTAAAAAAAAAACGAAAACGAAATAAAACAAATGTTGGAGGCAATAGAAAAATGAAAATTTTCCAAAAATCATGTGAAAGTAATGTTAAAGAAGTTAAAAAACTATATGTTAATGTAAATGGATTCTAAAACAACAACAAAGAAATGTGCAAGTCGATAGAAGAAAAGAACACAAATATGAGTAACGAAATAAAGAAGGTTTTAAAACAAACCAAACACAAATGTCATATGCAGAGACGATAAAAAAACAGTGCTACCAGATGTGAACAGATGCCTTTATTTATAAAACCAAAAGAAAAACAAGGAGTAGAAAAAAACTAGGGAAGCACTAAAGGATAAAGTTGATTCCGTTTATTTAAAACTTACTGGTGTAGAAAATAGAAGAAAAGGAACGGTTGTATTCCAAAGTTAATATATCGATAAAAGAGGGAAAATAAAAAATGCAATAGAAAATGAATTAAATGATGGCTATGAAATTAAGGTGCCCAAACCAATTGAACTTACAGATATGACTTTTATACATGAAGAGAAAGAAATAATTAAGAAATTAAAAAAATAAAAAAACCAAGTATCTCTAATTCAGAACACAAAATAATTGAAAAATACGAAATCAAAAGAAATAATAAAACAATCTATAATGTGAAAATAGCAGTCGATAACAAAACATATACAAGAAATGATGGAAGCAAGAAATGTAAATATAGGTTGGGAAAGATGTAGAGTGCTCGATGATACAGATGTAACTCAGTGCCTCAAATGTAGAGGATATAACACTATTGCAAAAAAAATGCAGAAATCAAGAAATATGCTTAAGATATCATGGACAACACAAAACAAAAGAATGCAGAATGCGATCGGTACGAGTTGCAGAAACGAGCTACTGGTGTATGAAAATTATTATATATTCAACCAACCCTGCTCTGACGGTGAAAATAAGTCAAAAAAAACATATTCATGATGTCAATTGGGGTAACATTGAAAATAATACAATGGGTAATAACCTTAAAGAATGGTTATTAGACAATGAAATAGAATTTCGGTGCAGGCTCCTCGCATCTGTAGAGCCAGCTTACCCACGTATCATACTTTTTACGCAAATTCTTAACTACTCTTACTCTCACATAGACGCAGATGTACAAGCTAGAAGTCAGGTAGTCGTAGAAGAGGGTATAAAAGCGGTTGTAGTTTCTTAATTCAAATCAGTGAAAGTTGAGACAGTAAACAGTGAACATCGAGTGCGAAATTTTATTTTGAATTTTATAAAGAGAAATTAAAGTACAACACAATGGCAGAGGAAAATATAGACACTGCTGAAATCGTAGTACACGCTACCAGCAAATGAGTGAGGATGAAAGATGTGCAGTGGATAATACATTTGTAGACTTCATGAGTGCGGAGATGAGTGATGCCGATGAAGGTGCTACTCCTGCATTTGGTCTTGAAGGAGCGGATGATGACGATTTCACATATCAAGCAAATTTTCATGTTGATGATTCGGATGCGGAAACTGAACCACATATAGACATCAATGACGATATTAGTGATAACGACGATAATAAAGAGGAAGAAACTGATGCTCAGCAAACAAGTGACAATTACTTCATTTCCAAAGATGGCACCATATGCACCACGACTTATCGTACTCGTGCTCATAACGTGGTCGACTACACAAGGAGGATTCCGGGACCAGTAGGAACCACATGTGATCCCTTTACCATATTCCGCTCGCTCATCACCGAAGACATGGCTTACATCATAATACGCGAATCAAATCAGAAAGGCAGGGAAGTGAACGCTGCATGGAATTTGACAAATCCTACTAACACAAAGGAATGGAAACCAATCATTTTTAAAGAGTTCGTTGCTTTTTTTGGCTATTATTTTGTATGCTGTACTTAGTAAATCGAATAGTGAACCTCTTGAGGATTATGGGGCCCAACGCGCTGTCCAATATATAAATCTGCATTATTATTAGATCGTATGAAGTGCATAAAACAATGCCTTGGATCGGCAATGGAAATACGC
Organism: Hydrotaea diabolus; assembly: GCA_963513945.1. Lineage (NCBI taxonomy): Eukaryota > Metazoa > Arthropoda > Insecta > Diptera > Muscidae > Hydrotaea > Hydrotaea diabolus. Next base: position 102,399,319 of record OY740717.1, on the reverse strand, counting down.
GACAGCAACGACTAATCAGCAGCAAAACTGCGGCTATTGACGATATTTGGCAAATGTTGCAGTCTAACTTGGCAGCAGTTTTCACTCCGCATGATGCGGTGACCGTTGATGAGCAGTTATTCGCATATAGAGGCCGCACCCGCTTCACACAATACATTCCATCAAAGTCTGCCAAGTACGGTATAAAGATATGGTGGTTTGCGTCTCAAAATCATTTTATCCTGTCAAAGGAATGATTTACTCTGGGAAATTGCCTGACCAGGCACGAAAGGTGAAATGTTGTACTTCAACTTTCGGAGAGATATTTGAATACAGCCCGCATAATTTATGCCGACAATTTCTTTACAACTTTGGATTTGGCGCGTACTTTGATCAGGAAAAAAAACCGCATATATTGGAACAGTGCACTCGAATAAGACATGTGTGCCTCGGGAATTCCAAAAAAATCATGCGCGTCCTGTCAACAGCAGATTGTTCGGCTTCAACGAAGGAGATATAGCACTATGTTCATATGTGCCCAAGAAGAACAAAGCGGTACTTTTGCTGTCGACACAACATTATACTTGCTGTGTGGACATGCAAACTGAAAAGAAGAAGCCGTTTGCTATTCTGGATTCAAGCCAACAAATCGGGCGTTGATACAATGGACCAGATGCTTGGCACATATACATACATGCAAGCGCTCAACAAACCGCTGGCCATTGGCCATGTTTTTTTAATATGGTGGACATTACTGCATTAGCTACATTTATTTCATACAACGAGATGAAGCCAATAAAAAGAAGTGGCAGGCGACGGTCATTCCTACTGCTGCTGACAAAACAATTGGCACTACCAAACATAGAGGAACGAGCCCTGAACAACCGCATATCCAAGGATACGGAACGTAATGGAAGCATTTGATGTAAAGGTAAGAAAAAACAATTCTAATGTTAAAGAGCAGAATAACTACATACTTTTGTTCTTTTTAGATATTATCAAGACCGGCAGAAGGATTTGAACCGTCGTTTGTGTCTAGAACGAACAAATCGTCATGTAGCCTATGCCGTTCTAAGTACGGACCGCAGCGGAAAACAAGGGCCTATTGTCGTTCCTGTAACAATCCAGTTTGTGCAGGGCTTTCAACACATATCATCGATGCTACACCTGCACAGAAAATATGTTGGACGAAGGACAATTTACACATCAATAGTTTTTTAGGCTTTTTTCATATAAAACTCATAAAAAATTAATAATGTTATATATATAAAAAAAAAATTTCTAAATTTCATTATACATGTATAATAAGTAAATAATAATAAATCAAAAAAAATGTGAAAAAATGCGTTTTCATATCAAATTCCATACAAATAGAAATAGGTCCCTGTGGACCTTGTACTTCGTATAAGGGCAACGGATGACTCAACCGTCGGAGGGTTAATTGCAAGAAGAAATAAACTCAAAACAAATTCACGTTTTTTATTTTGTTAATAAAAAACAGCATGGCTGAATGCAGTATATGCAAATTATCAATTCGTGGAGAAACGGGAATACAATGTGAAGGGGTGTGTAAAAAAACATATTTCTTGTCGGAGACGTTTTCTGGTATTGACCAGTATTCACAACATCATTTTCATAAGGGAAATTTCGTATGTTTTATTTGTGATAATTGTATCCAGTACATACATAATGCTGATATGGTCCTAAGGAATATACAAGAAGATGTGCATAGAAATCAACAAAATTTGGTAGACTATAAACATGAATTTTCATCATCAATTAAAAAAAAAACGAAAACGAAATAAAACAAATGTTGGAGGCAATAGAAAAATGAAAATTTTCCAAAAATCATGTGAAAGTAATGTTAAAGAAGTTAAAAAACTATATGTTAATGTAAATGGATTCTAAAACAACAACAAAGAAATGTGCAAGTCGATAGAAGAAAAGAACACAAATATGAGTAACGAAATAAAGAAGGTTTTAAAACAAACCAAACACAAATGTCATATGCAGAGACGATAAAAAAACAGTGCTACCAGATGTGAACAGATGCCTTTATTTATAAAACCAAAAGAAAAACAAGGAGTAGAAAAAAACTAGGGAAGCACTAAAGGATAAAGTTGATTCCGTTTATTTAAAACTTACTGGTGTAGAAAATAGAAGAAAAGGAACGGTTGTATTCCAAAGTTAATATATCGATAAAAGAGGGAAAATAAAAAATGCAATAGAAAATGAATTAAATGATGGCTATGAAATTAAGGTGCCCAAACCAATTGAACTTACAGATATGACTTTTATACATGAAGAGAAAGAAATAATTAAGAAATTAAAAAAATAAAAAAACCAAGTATCTCTAATTCAGAACACAAAATAATTGAAAAATACGAAATCAAAAGAAATAATAAAACAATCTATAATGTGAAAATAGCAGTCGATAACAAAACATATACAAGAAATGATGGAAGCAAGAAATGTAAATATAGGTTGGGAAAGATGTAGAGTGCTCGATGATACAGATGTAACTCAGTGCCTCAAATGTAGAGGATATAACACTATTGCAAAAAAAATGCAGAAATCAAGAAATATGCTTAAGATATCATGGACAACACAAAACAAAAGAATGCAGAATGCGATCGGTACGAGTTGCAGAAACGAGCTACTGGTGTATGAAAATTATTATATATTCAACCAACCCTGCTCTGACGGTGAAAATAAGTCAAAAAAAACATATTCATGATGTCAATTGGGGTAACATTGAAAATAATACAATGGGTAATAACCTTAAAGAATGGTTATTAGACAATGAAATAGAATTTCGGTGCAGGCTCCTCGCATCTGTAGAGCCAGCTTACCCACGTATCATACCTTGATACGTGTATAGCGGATTTTAGTATTAATATTCAAAAGGAAAACAATTTAATAAATTGCCTCAAAATACGATAGCCTCAGAATACGATAGCGATCACAACGCACTTGAACTTATTATTAACATCGAAAGTGACTTAAATATGCTAACAGTACTGAATGAGGAAACACCTTTTAAGTTTGACTATAAAAGAACCGATTGGAGAAGATTTGAAAACAATATTGTGCAGAAAATAAGTACAAAAGCTAGTATACCAAGCACACGAAATATAACAAACGATGAAAAAGACATTGATATTAATAACTAACACGGTTTAATATCAGAGGTAGTTGAGGCCACAGTACCAAAATTTAAAATCAGGGATCCCTTCAAAAAAATTCCTAATGCTATAACAAAAAAGTTACACTCAGAAAAATGTAAAGTATTAACACTGATCAAAAAACATTACAGACTTGAAACAACATTAACGTCCCTCTAAGAAAACCGGCACGAAAACGAAACGTTGGCGAAGTCATTTTTTCATACAAGACTACGAAAACGAACCGATTTTGCGATACGTAAATGCACCGTAAACGTTAATTTCGGAATAAGAGAATTAGAAAAAAAAGTAGTAGTTTGAATGTATTGGTAGTACGCCAAGGCTAAGCTAAAGTAGTACTTTTACGTAACACTAAAGCGGTCCGTTTTCGTAATACCAGAGTGTTGCGTTTACGTAACACTGAAGCGGTACGTTTTTGTAGCTGCAAAACGTTCTGTTTCCGTTTGTGTTTCTCTACATTTTTTGTTTTTTTTACACAACCACTAATTTCACAAACACTTCTAATTTCCTGCCTTACTTCGTAGTATCCTTTTTTGTCCATTTTTAACTTTGAAATTATATTAACACTTACAAAAGCTTATTTTGTTTAACAACAATCAGATCATCACACTTCAAACATCAACTAAAACAATTAAAGTGTTCTGTCAACATGGCTGCCCGAATAAGAAAAAACAGTTAATGCCGTTGCCATTAAGAAAAAAACAGTTCGTTTTCGTATCGCAAAAACGGCACGTAAACGGATTGTTTTAGGTACTTTTTGGTTTAAATACGTTCGTTTCCATTACGCAAAATCACTTCCATTTCGTACCGTAAAAAACGGCACGTTTACGAAGAGTTTTACGCAGAATTAATTTCGTCGTATTTTTATATGAAAAACTATGCAAGTGTTAGTGATATGGCGGTCCGTATGCAGTTCGTTTTCGCTCCGCAAAATGCGTTACGTTTATTTTTCTTGGAGGGGTAGCAGACATTAATCTATTTAAAAACAAAACTCAACCTGATCAAAAAGCTAGTACACGACAATTTAACACAGATCGCGAATAAGAAACTAAGGGAAAAATTGTGCGGAATAAGACAGAGAGATCCAATCAATATGTTTCAGTAAATTAGAATATTTAAAAAATGTAAGCCCCTTAATTTGACCAAAGTTCTTATTCGCGAATCAGAGGACGATAGTCTTAAGAAATCAGAAATAAATGCGAAAGATTTAGAAAAGGATGATGCTAACAACTACTTAGTAGGGACATAAATACTGTTACAACATTGAACACACCCATTTCAATAGTAGAACTGAACATACCCCGTTAATGTCATATGGGTTTTGAAAGCTAACCTCAATAGCGGTAGTCTGTAGCGGGATTTTAAAATTGTTTCAACATTCATCATGGAGTGGTCAGATAATGAGAACCGTAGCGCTGTAATACAGCTTTTCAAGTGTGAAATGAAAAAAGCGATATTTTCAAAACGCTCCGGCCACTAGGGATTAGCCGCATGTTCATCTACCGATGCATAAAACTGTTTGAGGAGACTGGAGATGTAAAAGACCGCCACCGGTCAGGCCGCCCACGCTCTATTCGAACACCGCATGTCATCAAAGCCGTTAAATCAAGAATTCACAGAAATCAGCTTCGAAAACAGAAAATCATGGCCCGTGAGATGAATACCACGCAAAAGTCCATGAGTCGAATCATTAAAAAAGACTTGGGACTTGGGGCTTTCAAACGACGTACCGGAAATTTATTGACTGCAGCTTTAAAAAAATAGGATTGAAAAATGCAAACGTCTTTTTGTGAAGCACACTGATAACTTGCACAGAAAAATTTAGTTCACCGATGAAAAAACTTGAACAGTTCAGGAAAAATTTAACGAGCAAAATGATAGAGTCTAAGAACGGTAATCTAAGGAAGCATCTGAACTGATTCCAAGGGTGGAAAATGGTCATCACCCAGCTTCATTGTGGACGGTTTTAGAGGACAAGGTTTGTCACAAAAGATACCCCAATATTGGATCTCTTAAGACTGTTTTGGTTCGAGCTGTGGGCAATTTTCCAATGGACGAGGTTCGTGAAGCTATTGACGATTGTCCAGTAGGCGTGTGTAAAGGCAAAAGGCGGACATTTCGAATAAGTAGATTCTTTTTGGATACAATATACATCAATAAATATATTTAAAAATATTTGGCCCAAAAACATTCAGTACTTTTTATTTTACAGCATAAAACGTGTGTAACAGTATTTATGTCCCTACTAAGTACATAGTAACAACAAAAAATGCTAGACGCCGCACAGTGGGGTATTTGGTACCACACTGCTGCATACGTTTTTTGAAGTTTTCATAACCTGTAACAAGCATGTCGACTGGTATTCTGGCAATTTTAGCCTCAATATTGTTAATCATGTCTTCCAAGGTGTTGGGACGGTTGATATACACCTTCGACTTCAGGTTACCCCAAAGGAAAAAAACCGCATGGGACTAAGTCTGGTGCCGGTGAGTTCACATCACCCCTCAAAGAGATAAGAGTGTTCCGGAGATTGCAGTACTGCTGCTCTAACTCTCTCGATGTTTTGTGGTGTTGTAATCATTTTCTTCGTACACATGGCAAATTCCTGCTGTTGTCAATGAAGTTACCCAATTTACAATTGATTGCCCTCCAGGCACACTTCCGCGTGGGGGAATAGCGAATCATTAACGAAAGCACGCTACACTGAATTGATCGAGTGCGCATTTGAAAAATACGCTTCACCACAAAATGACATCTCCTCACGTGTCCAATGAATGATGGCAACTGAAGGGCAGACGAATGCAAATATCCTGTCAGCCACTATAAGCCACACACACAACACTCTTTTCGACCAACAATGCCGCCACAGCCTGCAGTGCAAAGAAGCAAATTACAGCGCTCCACCCTGTATAATTTTCTGTCTACATACTACATATTTTCAAAGCAAACTGTTAATGATGCATAAACTCAATCAGTTCCTGTATTCAAAGAAATTTACAAAATATTTCGTAAAGTTTTATAGTTATCGCCTTGTTCTGTATGTTGGGGTGATATGTCATGGTTTTTACCACATTTATACAACACCAACAGCCTTCTACCCTAGACAGGCGACAGCGTTCGTGTGCAATAACAATCCTCTAACGCAAATTAAAATTTTATGGTGACAGACGACAGTATCTGCATTTATATAAACGCATTTAGTAAACAGATATTTTGTGCCAGAGATGATAAAACTTTGGTACTTTTTAACTTGGAAAAGTACCTTGGTACCACTGTAACTCATTTGGTACCTTTTTCAGTATCCCGAATAAAAGTGAATTTTGAGTAATTGAATAGTTTTTTTTTTACGAACTAATATTTCTTTAACATGAATAATAATACAATGTGAGAAAACTTCAGAGGGTGGATGAACGCTCGCTTGTTCGGAACAGATATAATTAAAAAAGAAAAGAATATTTAATTGATGTTCAGATATTTTTTATACAGAAGAAATAAATTAATCCTGCGGCGGGTGAGAATGTCCCTGGCGACCTTTTTCATTTTCAAACTGAAATTACTCCTTGATGGTCCATGGGAAGTATACCCGACCCCCCATGTATTCCAAGGAAATTTTATCTAGAATCGTTTTAAAAAAAATTCGACCAATAGTTTAGATTCTATTGAGATTTAAATGTGTTTAGTACGGGAACGTGTTGTTGTAACAACAATATATTTATTTTGAAGTCTTGTTCGTCTATGGGGGATCTGCTTCGATATCCAGGTGGAGGAAACGCGCCATTTGAACTGGATGCGTCCACAGAGACCTAGGGGTCAGCTGAGTGGGCTTGGCCGGACAATTGAAGAGGTGAAGCACGTCATGAGGTCCCTAATGGCAGGGACAGACCGTTAGCATTAATTCGTGCCCGGTAAGAATTAAGGCGGCTGCAGCATCCAGATCTCAGCTGCGGCAGAACCACGCGCATCAGCCGAGGTAGTACCTCCGCCTCAGGTGAAATCTCCGGGGGATGTTCCCCTAGCACTACATTCACACGGTAGCTGGATACTGCTGCTGCGACATCATCGGCGTGAATGTTGTTCAGACCTGCCTAATAGTTTCGATGATCTATAGGTTGTCTCTTATACCGCTGGACCTCTCTCTCTCTCTAGATCATGAAGATCGTACCTGATCTGCCTGGGTGGAGGCATCCGGACCGCAGCGGAAAACAAGGGCCTATTGTCGTTCCTGTAACAATCCAGTTTGTGCAGGGCTTTCAACACATATCATCGATGCTACACCTGCACAGAAAATATGTTGGACGAAGGACAATTTACACATCAATAGTTTTTTAGGCTTTTTTCATATAAAACTCATAAAAAATTAATAATGTTATATATATAAAAAAAAAATTTCTAAATTTCATTATACATGTATAATAAGTAAATAATAATAAATCAAAAAAAATGTAAAAAAATGCGTTTTCATATCAAATTCCATACAAATAGAAATAGGTCCCTGTGGACCTTGTACTTCGTATAAGGGCAACGGATGACTCAACCGTCGGAGGGTTAATTGCAAGAAGAAATAAACTCAAAACAAATTCACGTTTTTTATTTTGTTAATAAAAAACAGCATGGCTGAATGCAGTATATGCAAATTATCAATTCGTGGAGAAACGGGAATACAATGTGAAGGGGTGTGTAAAAAAACATATTTCTTGTCGGAGACGTTTTCTGGTATTGACCAGTATTCACAACATCATTTTCATAAGGGAAATTTCGTATGTTTTATTTGTGATAATTGTATCCAGTACATACATAATGCTGATATGGTCCTAAGGAATATACAAGAAGATGTGCATAGAAATCAACAAAATTTGGTAGACTATAAACATGAATTTTCATCATCAATTAAAAAAAAAACGAAAACGAAATAAAACAAATGTTGGAGGCAATAGAAAAATGAAAATTTTCCAAAAATCATGTGAAAGTAATGTTAAAGAAGTTAAAAAACTATATGTTAATGTAAATGGATTCTAAAACAACAACAAAGAAATGTGCAAGTCGATAGAAGAAAAGAACACAAATATGAGTAACGAAATAAAGAAGGTTTTAAAACAAACCAAACACAAATGTCATATGCAGAGACGATAAAAAAACAGTGCTACCAGATGTGAACAGATGCCTTTATTTATAAAACCAAAAGAAAAACAAGGAGTAGAAAAAAACTAGGGAAGCACTAAAGGATAAAGTTGATTCCGTTTATTTAAAACTTACTGGTGTAGAAAATAGAAGAAAAGGAACGGTTGTATTCCAAAGTTAATATATCGATAAAAGAGGGAAAATAAAAAATGCAATAGAAAATGAATTAAATGATGGCTATGAAATTAAGGTGCCCAAACCAATTGAACTTACAGATATGACTTTTATACATGAAGAGAAAGAAATAATTAAGAAATTAAAAAAATAAAAAAACCAAGTATCTCTAATTCAGAACACAAAATAATTGAAAAATACGAAATCAAAAGAAATAATAAAACAATCTATAATGTGAAAATAGCAGTCGATAACAAAACATATACAAGAAATGATGGAAGCAAGAAATGTAAATATAGGTTGGGAAAGATGTAGAGTGCTCGATGATACAGATGTAACTCAGTGCCTCAAATGTAGAGGATATAACACTATTGCAAAAAAAATGTAGAAATCAAGAAATATGCTTAAGATATCATGGACAACACAAAACAAAAGAATGCATAATGCGATCGGTACGAGTTACAGAAACGAGCTACTGGTGTATGAATATTATTATATAATCAACCACCCTGCTCTGACGGGGAAGATAAGTCAAAAAAAAAAATATTTCCATTTAAGGCAAGCAAATTATCCGGAACTTACTAATTGAACCAAGTTTCCATTACACAAATTATGTTCATGCCTGAGTTTTTAAAAACGATACGAAAATCACCAATTTATTATTTAAGCTCTGAGTATTTATGTGGCAAATATTAATACCCGCTCTTTGTTTGCACAGAATCCTAACCATGTTAAAAGTCGTATCATTGGAGGATTCATTGCTATTCACAGTCATTTAAATTTTGTATGTATATAGTTATGGTAACAGCAACGCGATAGCATGAAAATAATGAAAACTTAAATCTGAATATTTATAATTGATTACAACAGAACATCATGACCGTGGTCTAAAGCTTACTAGCTTAGGAGGTCGCTAACACGATAACTTCACACCATTTTACAAAAATATAAAAATGATTTTGTTTACAGAAAACTATAGACACTGCGTAAACCCCCGTTTGTTTTAAAACATTAAATTTTTTGGAAGAAAGTTATTCAAGTAAAACCTTTAGCAAGTTTAAAGGAGCTTGGTTATTACTCGCTTATATATTTCTTGTACAGGGTGGAGCGCGATAATTTGCTTATTTGGGAATGAAATAAAAAAGTTATGAACCTTAGATATTAAACAGAAAGGGAATTTTTATTTTTTTTTAAATGGGTTTAAATAGTGTATCTGGCAAAAGTTTACCTTCTCTGTCCACATACTGCTGCATACGTTTTTTGAAGTTTTCATGAACTCTAACAAGCATGTCGACTGGTATTCTGGCAATTTTAGCCTCAATATTGTTAATCATGTCTTCCAAGGTGTTGGGACGGTTGATATACACCTTCGACTTCAGGTTACCCCAAAGGAAAAAAACCGCATGGGACTAAGTCTGGTGCCGGTGAGTTCACATCACCCCTCAAAGAGATAAGAGTGTTCCGGAGATTGCAGTACTGCTGCTCTAACTCTCTCGATGTTTTGTGGTGTTTTAATCATTTTCTTCGTACACATGGCAAATTCCTGCTGTTGTCAATGAAGTTACCCAATTTACAATTGATTGCCCTCCAGGCACACTTCCGCGTGGGGGAATAGCGAATCATTAACGAAAGCACGCTACACTGAATTGATCGAGTGCGCATTTGAAAAATACGCTTCACCACAAAATGACATCTCCTCACGTGTCCAATGAATGATGGCAACTGAAGGGCAGACGAATGCAAATATCCTGTCAGCCACTATAAGCCACACACACAACACTCTTTTCGACCAACAATGCCGCCACAGCCTGCAGTGCAAAGAAGCAAATTACAGCGCTCCACCCTGTATAATTTTCTGTCTACATACTACATATTTTCAAAGCAAACTGTTAATGATGCATAAACTCAATCAGTTCCTGTATTCAAAGAAATTTACAAAAAATTTCGTAAAGTTTTATAGTTATCGCCTTGTTCTGTATGTTGGGGTGATATGTCATGGTTTTTACCACATTTATACAACACCAACAGCCTTCTACCCTAGACAGACGACAGCGTTCGTGTGCAATAACAATCCTCTAACGCAAATTAAAATTTTATGGTGACAGACGACAGTATCTGCATTTATATAAACGCATTTAGTAAACAGATATTTTGTGCCAGAGATGATAAAACTTTGGTACTTTTTAACTTGGAAAAGTACCTTGGTACCACTGTAACTCATTTGGTACCTTTTTCAGTATCCCGAATAAAAGTGAATTTTGAGTAATTGAATAGTTTTTTTTTACGAACTAATATTTCTTTAACATGAATAATAATACAATGTGAGAAAACTTCAGAGGGTGGATGAACGCTCGCTTGTTCGGAACAGATATAATTAAAAAAGAAAAGAATATTTAATTGATGTTCAGATATTTTTTATACAGAAGAAATAAATTAATCCTGCGGCGGGTGAGAATGTCCCTGGCGACCTTTTTCATTTTCAAACTGAAATTACTCCTTGATGGTCCATGGGAAGTATACCCGACCCCCCATGTATTCCAAGGAAATTTTATCTAGAATCGTTTTAAAAAAAATTCGACCAATAGTTTAGATTCTATTGAGATTTAAATGTGTTTAGTACGGGAACGTGTTGTTGTAACAACAATATATTTATTTTGAAGTCTTGTTCGTCTATGGGGGATCTGCTTCGATATCCAGGTGGAGGAAACGCGCCATTTGAACTGGATGCGTCCACAGAGACCTAGGGGTCAGCTGAGTGGGCTTGGCCGGACAATTGAAGAGGTGAAGCACGTCATGAGGTCCCTGATGGCAGGGACAGACCGTTAGCATTAATTCGTGCCCGGTAAGAATTAAGGCGGCTGCAGCATCCAGATCTCAGCTGCGGCAGAACCACGCGCATCAGCCGAGGTAGTACCTCCGCCTCAGGTGAAATCTCCGGGGGATGTTCCCCTAGCACTACATTCACACGGTAGCTGGATACTGCTGCTGCGACATCATCGGCGTGAATGTTGTTCAGACCTGCCTAATAGTTTCGATGATCTATAGGTTGTCTCTTATACCGCTGGACCTCTCTCTCTCTCTAGATCATGAAGATCGTACCTGATCTGCCTGGGTGGAGGCATCCTGTTCAAAACACCCTAGCAGGTATTGCTTAGACAACAGGAAATTGTGTTTTCGCAAGGTAAGGACCTTCGTCTCCTCATGTAGATGGTCCTCAGAAGACACCCTGTTGATGTTCTAAGGGCGGCATTCTGGCAAGTCTGAATTTGTTTCCACTGCGTCGTACTCACGTTCGCCGACCATACAGGTGCTGCGTAGACTGACATCGCATTGTAAGAGGTCAACAAGGTTTTTTGTCGTCTTTGTATATATACGGGAACGTGTGAAAAGGTCTGCTGGGACCTTGTACTGAAATTTCAAGAAATCGTTAATAAATGCGCTGTCTTTTGAATTGTTTTATTGTTTGAACACATCACAAACGTGTTCCATGAATTTTAGTTACTTTTTGTGCCTTTCCTTGAAACATAATAAACTTTCCGTTTCTTTTTGAATTTTTGTTACCGCCCCTTTTGAGTTGTTTGAATTTACCCTTACTTTTTACGCAAATTCTTAACTACTCTTACTCTCACATAGACGCAGATGTACAAGCTAGAAGTCAGGTAGTCGTAGAAGAGGGTATAAAAGCGGTTGTAGTTTCTTAATTCAAATCAGTGAAAGTTGAGACAGTAAACAGTGAACATCGAGTGCGAAATTTTATTTTGAATTTTATAAAGAGAAATTAAAGTACAACACAATGGCAGAGGAAAATATAGACACTGCTGAAATCGTAGTACACGCTACCAGCAAATGAGTGAGGATGAAAGATGTGCAGTGGATAATACATTTGTAGACTTCATGAGTGCGGAGATGAGTGATGCCGATGAAGGTGCTACTCCTGCATTTGGTCTTGAAGGAGCGGATGATGACGATTTCACATATCAAGCAAATTTTCATGTTGATGATTCGGATGCGGAAACTGAACCACATATAGACATCAATGACGATATTAGTGATAACGACGATAATAAAGAGGAAGAAACTGATGCTCAGCAAACAAGTGACAATTACTTCATTTCCAAAGATGGCACCATATGCACCACGACTTATCGTACTCGTGCTCATAACGTGGTCGACTACACAAGGAGGATTCCGGGACCAGTAGGAACCACATGTGATCCCTTTACCATATTCCGCTCGCTCATCACCGGAGACATGGCTTACATCATAATACGCGAATCAAATCAGAAAGGCAGGGAAGTGAACGCTGCATGGAATTTGACAAATCCTACTAACACAAAGGAATGGAAACCAATCATTTTTAAAGAGTTCGTTGCTTTTTTGGCTATTATTTTGTATGCTGTACTTAGTAAATCGAATAGTGAACCTCTTGAGGATTATGGGGCCCAACGCGCTGTCCAATATATAAATCTGCATTATTATTAGATCGTATGAAGTGCATAAAACAATGCCTTGGATCGGCAATGGAAATACGCGACAGCAACGACTAATCAGCAGCAAAACTGCGGCTATTGACGATATTTGTCAAATGTTGCAGTCTAACTTGGCAGCAGTTTTCACTCCGCATGATGCGGTGACCGTTGATGAGCAGTTATTCCCATATAGAGGCCGCACCCGCTTCACACAATACATTCCATCAAAGTCTGCCAAGTACGGTATAAAGATATGTTGGTTTGCGTCTCAAAATCATTTTATCCTGTCAAAGGAATGATTTACTCTGGGAAATTGCCTGACCAGGCACGAAAGGTGAAATGTTGTACTTCAACTTTCGGAGAGATATTTGAATACAGGCCGCATAATTTATGCCGACAATTTTTTTACAACTTTGGATTTGGCGCGTACTTTGATCAGGAAAAAAACCGCATATATTGGAACAGTGCACTCGAATAAGACATGTGTGCCTCGGGAATTCCAAAAAAAAATCATGCGCGTCCTGTCAACAGCAGATTGTTCGGCTTCAACGAAGGCGATATAGCACTATGTTCATAAGTGCTCAAGAAGAACAAAGCGGTACTTTTGCTGTCGACACAACATTATACTTGCTGTGTGGACATGCAAACTGAAAAGAAGAAGCCGTTTGCTATTCTGGATTCAAGCCAACAAATCGGGCGTTGATACAATGGACCGGATGCTTGGCACATATACATACATGAAAGCGCTCAACAAACCGCTGGCCATTGGCCATGTTTTTTTAATATGGTGGACATTACTGCATTAGCTACATTTATTTCATACAACGAGATGAAGCCAATAAAAAGAAGTGACAGACGACGGTCATTCCTACTGCTGCTGACAAAACAATTGGCACTACCAAACATAGAGGAACGAGCGCTGAACAACCGCATATCCAAGGATACGGAACGCAATGGAAGCATTAGATGTAAAGGTAAGAAAAAACAATTCTAATTTTAAAGAGCAGAATAACTACATACTTTTGTTCTTTTTAGATATTATCAAGACCGGCAGAAGGATTTGAACCGTCGTTTGCGTCTAGAACGAACAAATCGTCATGTAACCTATGCCGTTCTGAGTACGGACCGCAGCGGAAAACAAGGGCATATTGTCATTCCTGTAACAATCCAGTTTGTGCAGGGCTTTCAACACATATCATCGATGCTACACCTGCACAGAAAATATGTTGGACGAAGGACAATCTACACATCAATAGTTTTTTAGGCTTTTTTTCATATAAAACTCATAAAAAATTAATAATGTTATATATATAAAAAAATTTCTAACATTCATTATACATGTATAATAAGTAAATAATAATAAATCAAAAAAAATGTAAAAAAATGCGTTTTCATATCAAATTCCATACAAATAGAAATAGGTCCCTGTGGACCTTGTACTTCGTATAAGGGCAACGGATGACTCAACCGTCGGAGGGTTAATTGCAAGAAGAAATAAACTCAAAACAAATTCACGTTTTTTATTTTGTTAATAAAAAACAGCATGGCTGAATGCAGTAAATGCAAATTATCAATTCGTGGAGAAACGGGAATACAATGTGAAGGGGTGTGTAAAAAAACATATTTCTTGTCGGAGAAGTTTTCTGGTATTGACCAGTATTCACAAAATCATTTTCATAAGGGAAATTTCGTATGTTTTATTTGTGATAATTGTATCCAGTACATACATAATGCTGATATGGTCCTAAGGAATATACAAGAAGATGTGCATAGAAATCAACAAAATTTGGTAGACTATAAACATGAATTTTCATCATCAATTAAATAAAACGAAAACGAAATAAAACAACTGTTTGAGGCGATAGAAAAATGAAAATTTTCCAAAAATCATGTGAAAGTAATGTTAAAGAAGTTAAAAAACTATATGTTAATGTAAATGAATTCTAAAACAACAACAAAGAAATGTGCAAGTCGATAGAAGAAAAGAACACAAATATGAGTAACGAAATAAAGAAGGTTTTAAAACAAACCAAACAAAAATGTCATATGCAGAGACGATAAAAAAACAGTGCTACCAGATGTGAACAGATGCCTCTATTTATAAAACCTAAAGAAAAACAAGGAGTAGAAAAAAACTAGGGAAGCACTAAAGGATAAAGTTGATCCCGTTTATTTAAAACTTACTGGTGTAGAAAATAGAAGAAAAGGAACGGTTGTATTCCAAAGTTAATATATCGATAAAAGAGAGAAAATAAAAAATGCAATAGAAAATGAATTAAATGATGGCTATGAAATTAAGGTGCCCAAACCAATTGAACTTACAGATATGACTTTTATACATGAAGAGAAAGAATTAATTAAGAAATTAAAAAAAAATAAAAAAAACCAACTATCTCTTATTCAGAACTCAAAATAATTGAAAAATACGAAATCAAAAGAAATAATAAAACAATCTATAATGTGAAAATAGCAGTCGATAACAAAACATATACAAAAAATGATGGATCAAGAAATGTAAATATAGGTTGGGAAAGATGTAGAGTGCTCGATGATACAGATGTAACTCAGTGCCTCAAATGTAGAGGATATAACACTATTGCAAACAAAATGCAGAAATCAAGAAATATGCTTAAGATATCATGGACAACACAAAACAAAAGAATGCAGAATGCGATCGGTACGAGTTTCAGAAACGAGCTACTGGTGTATGAATATTATTATATATTCAACCAACCCTGCTCTGAAGGGGAAAAAAACATATTTCCATTTAAGGCAAGCAAATTATCCGGAACTTACTAATTGAACCAAGTTTCCGTTACACAAATTATGTTCATGCCTGAGTTTTTAAAAACGAGACGAAAATCACCAATTTATTATTTAAGCTCTGAGTATTTATGTGGCAAATATTAATACCCGCTCTTTGTTTGCACAGAATCCTAACCATGTTAAAAGTCGTATCATTGGATTCATTGCTATTCACAGTCATTTAAATTTTGTATATAGTTATGGTAACAGCAACGCGATAGCATGAAAATAATAAAAAACTTAAATCTGAATATTTATAATTGATTACAACAGAACATCATGACCGTGGTCTAAAGCTTACTGGCTTTAGACCACGCTAACACGATAACTTCACACCATTTTACAAAAATATAAAAATGATTTTGTTTACAGAAAACTATAGACACTGCGTAAACCCCCGTTTGTTTTAAAACATTAAATTTTTTGGAAGAAAGTTATTCAAGTAAAACCTTTAGCAAGTTTAAAGGAGCTTGGTTATTACTCGCTTATATATTTCTTGTACAGGGTGGAGCGCGATAATTTGCTTATTTGGGAATGAAATAAAAAAGTTATGAACCTTAGATATTAAACAGTAAGGGAATTTTTATTTTTTTTAAATGGGTTTAAATAGTGTATCTGTTTACCTTCGATTTACAAGTATTTTAAGATTCAGACAATTCTGATATTGTACTCGTAATCGAAACAAAGTTGAACCCTCGACACAATGTATCGTTTAACAACTGCAAAATCATCAGAAAAGATGGAGCGGGCTCAACGAGGGGTGGGGAACTGCTATTTTTATTAGAAATGGAATTAAATACTACAAGTACGATAACAACTTTAATAATTCCCTGGAAAATCTAGAAACCTGTGTCATTAAATAATCCTTGGAAGGTAATAGTTGTTTTACATTATATTTGCAGGAAAAACAATTCAATAAGAGTGGACTATTTGACTCGATGAATCTTCAATATTGAAATATCTCATAGCAAGAGACTTGAATTGCAAACACACCAATTGGGGTAACATTGAAAATAATACAAAGGGTAATAACCTTAAAGAATGGTTATTAGACAATGAAATAGAATTTCGGTGCAGGCTCCTCGCATCTGTAGAGCCAGCTTACCCACGTATCATACCTTGATACGTGTATAGCGGATTTTAGTATTAATATTCAAAAGGAAAACAATTTAATAAATTGCCTCAAAATACGATAGCCTCAGAATACGATAGCGATCACAACGCACTTGAACTTATTATTAACATCGAAAGTGACTTAAATATGCTAACAGTACTGAATGAGGAAACACCTTTTAAGTTTGACTATAAAAGAACCGATTGGAGAAGATTTGAAAACAATATTGTGCAGAAAATAAGTACAAAAGCTAGTATACCAAGCACACGAAATATAACAAACGATGAAAAAGACATTGATATTAATAACTAACACGGTTTAATATCAGAGGTAGTTGAGGCCACAGTACCAAAATTTAAAATCAGGGATCCCTTCAAAAAAATTCCTAATGCTATAACAAAAAAGTTACACTCAGAAAAATGTAAAGTATTAACACTGATCAAAAAACATTACAGACTTGAAACAACATTAACGTCCCTCTAAGAAAACCGGCACGAAAACGAAACGTTGGCGAAGTCATTTTTTCATACAAGACTACGAAAACGAACCGATTTTGCGATACGTAAATGCACCGTAAACGTTAATTTCGGAATAAGAGAATTAGAAAAAAAAGTAGTAGTTTGAATGTATTGGTAGTACGCCAAGGCTAAGCTAAAGTAGTACTTTTACGTAACACTAAAGCGGTCCGTTTTCGTAATACCAGAGTGTTGCGTTTACGTAACACTGAAGCGGTACGTTTTTGTAGCTGCAAAACGTTCTGTTTCCGTTTGTGTTTCTCTACATTTTTTGTTTTTTTTACACAACCACTAATTTCACAAACACTTCTAATTTCCTGCCTTACTTCGTAGTATCCTTTTTTGTCCATTTTTAACTTTGAAATTATATTAACACTTACAAAAGCTTATTTTGTTTAACAACAATCAGATCATCACACTTCAAACATCAACTAAAACAATTAAAGTGTTCTGTCAACATGGCTGCCCGAATAAGAAAAAACAGTTAATGCCGTTACCATTAAGAAAAAAACAGTTCGTTTTCCTATCGCAAAAACGGCACGTAAACGGATTGTTTTAGGTACTTTTTGGTTTAAATACGTTCGTTTCCATTACGCAAAATCACTTCCATTTCGTACCGTAAAAAACGGCACGTTTACGAAGAGTTTTACGCAGAATTAATTTCGTCGTATTTTTATATGAAAAACTATGCAAGTGTTAGTGATATGGCGGTCCGTATGCAGTTCGTTTTCGCTCCGCAAAATGCGTTACGTTTATTTTTCTTGGAGGGGTAGCAGACATTAATCTATTTAAAAACAAAACTCAACCTGATCAAAAAGCTAGTACACGACAATTTAACACAGATCGCGAATAAGAAACTAAGGGAAAAATTGTGCGGAATAAGACAGAGAGATCCAATCAATATGTTTCAGTAAATTAGAATATTTAAAAAATGTAAGCCCCTTAATTTGACCAAAGTTCTTATTCGCGAATCAGAGGACGATAGTCTTAAGAAATCAGAAATAAATGCGAAAGATTTAGAAAAGGATGATGCTAACAACAACTTAGTAGGGACATAAATACTGTTACAACATTGAACACACCCATTTCAATAGTAGAACTGAACATACCCCGTTAATGTCATATGGGTTTTGAAAGCTAACCTCAATAGCGGTAGTCTGTAGCGGGATTTTAAAATTGTTTCAACATTCATCATGGAGTGGTCAGATAATGAGAACCGTAGCGCTGTAATACAGCTTTTCAAGTGTGAAATGAAAAAAAGCGATATTTTCAAAACGCTCCGGCCACTAGGGATTAGCCGCATGTTCATCTACCGATGCATAAAACTGTTTGAGGAGACTGGAGATGTAAAAGACCGCCACCGGTCAGGCCGCCCACGCTCTATTCGAACACCGCATGTCATCAAAGCCGTTAAATCAAGAATTCACAGAAATCAGCTTCGAAAACAGAAAATCATGGCCCGTGAGATGAATACCACGCAAAAGTCCATGAGTCGAATCATTAAAAAAGACTTGGGACTTGGGGCTTTCAAACGACGTACCGGAAATTTATTGACTGCAGCTTTAAAAAAATAGGATTGAAAAATGCAAACGTCTTTTTGTGAAGCACACTGATAACTTGCACAGAAAAATTTAGTTCACTGATGAAAAAACTTGAACAGTTCAGGAAAAATTTAACAAGCAAAATGATAGAGTCTAAGAACGGTAATCTAAGGAAGCATCTGAACTGATTCCAAGGGTGGAAAATGGTCATCACCCAGCTTCATTGTGGACGGTTTTAGAGGACAAGGTTTGTCACAAAAGATACCCCAATATTGGATCTCTTAAGACTGTTTTGGTTCGAGCTGTGGGCAATTTTCCAATGGACGAGGTTCGTGAAGCTATTGACGATTGTCCAGTGCGACTTAAGGCGTGTGTAAAGGCAAAAGGCGGACATTTCGAATAAGTAGATTCTTTTTGGATACAATATACATCAATAAATATATTTAAAAATATTTGGCCCAAAAACATTCAGTACTTTTTATTTTACAGCATAAAACGTGTGTAACAGTATTTATGTCCCTACTAAGTACATAGTAACAACAAAAAATGCTAGACGCCGCACAGTGGGGTATTTGGTACCACACTGCCGCATACGTTTTTTGAAGTTTTCATGAACTGTAACAAGCATGTCGACTGGTATTCTGGCAATTTTAGCCTCAATATTGTTAATCATGTCTTCCAAGGTGTTGGGACGGTTGATATACACCTTCGACTTCAGGTTACCCCAAAGGAAAAAAACCGCATGGGACTAAGTCTGGTGCCGGTAAGTTCACATCACCCCTCAAAGAGATAAGAGTGTTCCGGAGATTGCAGTACTGCTGCTCTAACTCTCTCGATGTTTTGTGGTGTTGTAATCATTTTCTTCGTACACATGGCAAATTCCTGCTGTTGTCAATGAAGTTACCCAATTTACAATTGATTGCCCTCCAGGCACACTTCCGCGTGGGGGAATAGCGAATCATTAACGAAAGCACGCTACACTGAATTGATCGAGTGCGCATTTGAAAAATACGCTTCACCACAAAATGACATCTCCTCACGTGTCCAATGAATGATGGCAACTGAAGGGCAGACGAATGCAAATATCCTGTCAGCCACTATAAGCCACACACACAACACTCTTTTCGACCAACAATGCCGCCACAGCCTGCAGTGCAAAGAAGCAAATTACAGCGCTCCACCCTGTATAATTTTCTGTCTACATACTACATATTTTCAAAGCAAACTGTTAATGATGCATAAACTCAATCAGTTCCTGTATTCAAAGAAATTTACAAAATATTTCGTAAAGTTTTATAGTTATCGCCTTGTTCTGTATGTTGGGGTGATATGTCATGGTTTTCACCACATTTATACAACACCAACAGCCTTCTACCCTAGACAGACGACAGCGTTCGTGTGCAATAACAATCCTCTAACGCAAATTAAAATTTTATGGTGACAGACGACAGTATCTGCATTTATATAAACGCATTTAGTAAACAGATATTTTGTGCCAGAGATGATAAAACTTTGGTACTTTTTAACTTGGAAAAGTACCTTGGTACCACTGTAACTCATTTGGTACCTTTTTCAGTATCCCGAAAAAAAGTGAATTTTGAGTAATTGAATAGTTTTTTTTTACGAACTAATATTTCTTTAACATGAATAATAATACAATGTGAGAAAACTTCAGAGGGTGGATGAACGCTCGCTTGTTCGGAACAGATATAATTAAAAAAGAAAAGAATATTTAATTGATGTTCAGATATTTTTTATACAGAAGAAATAAATTAATCCTGCGGCGGGTGAGAATGTCCCTGGCGACCTTTTTCATTTTCAAACTGAAATTACTCCTTGATGGTCCATGGGAAGTATACCCGACCCCCCATGTATTCCAAGGAAATTTTATCTAGAATCGTTTTAAAAAAAATTCGACCAATAGTTTAGATTCTATTGAGATTTAAATGTGTTTAGTACGGGAACGTGTTGTTGTAACAACAATATATTTATTTTGAAGTCTTGTTCGTCTATGGGGGATCTGCTTCGATATCCAGGTGGAGGAAACGCGCCATTTGAACTGGATGCGTCCACAGAGACCTAGGGGTCAGCTGAGTGGGCTTGGCCGGACAATTGAAGAGGTGAAGCACGTCATGAGGTCCCTGATGGCAGGGACAGACCGTTAGCATTAATTCGTGCCCGGTAAGAATTAAGGCGGCTGCAGCATCCAGATCTCAGCTGCGGCAGAACCACGCGCATCAGCCGAGGTAGTACCTCCGCCTCAGGTGAAATCTCCGGGGGATGTTCCCCTAGCACTACATTCACACGGTAGCTGGATACTGCTGCTGCGACATCATCGGCGTGAATGTTGTCCAGACCTGCCTAATAGTTTCGATGATCTATAGGTTGTCTCTTATACCGCTGGACCTCTCTCTCTCTAGATCATGAAGATCGTACCTGATCTGCCTGGGTGGAGGCATCCTGTTCAAAACACCCTAGCAGGTATTGCTTAGACAACAGGAAATTGTGTTTTCGCAAGGTAAGGACCTTCGTCTCCTCATGTAGATGGTCCTCAGAAGACACCCTGTTGATGTTCTAAGGGTGGCATTCTGGCAAGTCTGAATTTTCTTCCACTGCGTCACGTTCGCCGACCATACAGGTGCTGCGTAGACTGACATATCGCATTGTAAGAGGTCAACAAGGTTTTTTGTCGTCTTTGTATATATACGGGAACGTGTGAAAAGGTCTGCTGGGACCTTGTACTGAAATTTCAAGAAATCGTTAATAAATGCGCTGTCTTTTGAATTGTTTTATTGTTTGAACACATCACAAACGTGTTCCATGAATTTTAGTTACTTTTTGGATTATTTTATTGTGCCTTTCCTTGAAACATAATAAACGTTCCGTCCCTTTTTGAATTTTTGTTACCGCCCCTTTTGTGTTGTTTGAATTTACCCTTACTTTTTACGCATATTCTTAACTACTCTTACTCTCACATAGACGCAGATGTACAAGCTAGAAGTCAGGTAGACGTAGAAGAGGGTATAAAAGCGGCTGTAGTTTCTTAATTCAAATCAGTGAAAGTTGAGACAGTAAACAGTGAACATCGAGTGCGAAATTTTATTTTGAATTTTATAAAGAGAAATTAAAGTACAACACAATGGCAGAGGAAAATATAGACACTGCTGAAATCGTAGTACACGCTACCAGCAAATGAGTCAGGATGAAAGATGTGCAGTGGATAATACATTTGTGATGCCGATGAAGGTGCTACTCCTGCATTTGGTCTTGAAGGAGCGGATGATGACGATTTCACATATCAAGCAAATTTTCATGTTGATGATTCGGATGCGGAAACTGAACCACATATAGACATCAATGACGATATTAGTGATAACGACGATAATAAAGAGGAAGAAACTGATGCTCAGCAAACAAGTGACAATTACTTCATTTCCAAAGATGGCACCATATGCACCACGACTTCTCGTACTCGTGCTCATAACGTGGTCGACTACACAAGGAGGATTCCGGGATCAGTAGGAACCACATGTGATCCCTTTACCATATTCCGCTCGCTCATCACCGAAGACATGGCTTACATCATAATACGCGAATCAAATCAGAAAGGCAGGGAAGTGAACGCTGCATGGAATTTGACAAATCCAGCTAACACAAAGGAATGGAAACCAATCATTTTTAAAGAGTTCGTTGCTTTTTTGGCTATTATTTTGTATGCTGTACTCAGTAAATCGAATAGTGAACCTCTTGACGATTATGGGGCCTAACGCGCTGTCCAATATATAAAGCTGCATTATCATTAGATCGTATGAAGTGCATAAAACAATGCCTTGGATTCGACAATGGAAATACGCGACAGCAACGACTAATCAGCAGCAAAACTGCGGCTATTGACGATATTTGGCAAATGTTGCAGTCTAACTTGGCAGCAGTTTTCACTCCGCATGATGCCGTGACCGTTGATGAGCAGTTATTCGCATATAGAGGCCGCACCCGCTTCACACAATACATTCCATCAAAGTCTGCCAAGTAAGGTATAAAGATATGGTGGTTTGCGTCTCAAAATCATTTTATCCTGTCAAAGGAATGATTTACTCTGGGAAATTGCCTGACCAGGCACGAAATGTGAAATGTTGTACTTCAACTTTCGGAGAGATATTTGAATACAGGCCGCATAATTTATGCCGACAATTTTTTTACAACTTTGGATTTGGCGCGTACTTTGATCAGGAAAAAAAACCGCATATATTGGAACAGTGCACTCGAATAAGACATGTGTGCCTCGGGAATTCCAAAAAAAAATCATGCGCGTCCTGTCAACAGCAGATTGTTCGGCTTCAACGAAGGCGATATAGCACTATGTTCATATGTGCCCAAGAAGAACAAAGCGGTACTTTTGCTGTCGACACAACATTATACTTGCTGTGTGGACATACAAACTGAAAAGAAGAAGCCGTTTGCTATTCTGGATTCAAGCCAACAAATCGGGCGTTGATACAATGGACCAGATGCTTGGCACATATACATACATGCAAGCGCTCAACAAACCGCTGGCCATTGGCCATGTTTTTTTAATATGGTGGACATTACTGCATTAGCTACATTTATTTCATACAACGAGATGAAGCCAATAAAAAGAAGTGACAGACGACGGTCATTCCTACTGCTGCTGACAAAACAATTGGCACTACCAAACATAGAGGAACGAGCGCTGAACAACCGCATATCCAAGGATACGGAACGTAATGGAAGCATTTGATGTAAAGGTAAGAAAAAACAATTCTAATGTTAAAGAGCAGAATAACTACATACTTTTGTTCTTTTTAGATATTATCAAGACCGGCAGAAGGATTTGAACCGTCGTTTGTGTCTAGAACGAACAAATCGTCATGTAGCCTATGCCGTTCTAAGTACGGACCGCAGCGGAAAACAAGGGCCTATTGCCGTTCCTGTAACAATCCAGTTTGTGCAGGGCTTTCAACACATATCATCGATGCTACACCTGCACAGAAAATATGTTGGACGAAGGACAATCTACACATCAATAGTTTTTTAGGCTTTTTTCATATAAAACTCATAAAAAATTAATAATGTTATATATATAAAAAAAAATTTCTAACATTCATTATACATGTATAATAAGTAAATAATAATAAATCAAAAAAAATGTAAAAAAATGCGTTTTCATATCAAATTCCATACAAATAGAAATAGGTCCCTGTGGACCTTGTACTTCGTATAAGGGCAACGGATGACTCAACCGTCGGAGGGTTAATTGCAAGAAGAAATAAACTCAAAACAAATTCACGTTTTTTATTTTGTTAATAAAAAACAGCATGGCTGAATGCAGTATATGCAAATTATCAATTCGTGGAGAAACGGGAATACAATGTGAAGGGGTGTGTAAAAAAACATATTTCTTGTCGGAGACGTTTTCTGGTATTGACCAGTATTCACAACATCATTTTCATAAGGGAAATTTCGTATGTTTTATTTGTGGTAATTGTATCCAGTACATACATAATGCTGATATGGTCCTAAGGAATATACAAGAAGATGTGCATAGAAATCAAAAAAATTTGGTAGACTATAAACATGAATTTTCATCATCAATTAAAAAAAACGAAAACGAAATAAAACAACTGTTGGAGGCAATAGAAAAATGAAAATTTTCCAAAAATCATGTGAAAGTAATGTTAAAGAAGTTAAAAAACTATATGTTAATGTAAATGGATTCTAAAACAACAACAAAGAAATGTGCAAGTCGATAGAAGAAAAGAACACAAATATGAGTAACGAAATAAAGAAGGTTTTAAAACAAACCAAACACAAATGTCATATGCAGAGACGATAAAAAAACAGTGCTACCAGATGTGAACATATGCCTTTATTTATAAAACCAAAAGAAAAACAAGGAGTAGAAAAAAACTAGGGAAGCACTAAAGGATAAAGTTGATCCCGTTTATTTAAAACTTACTGGTGTAGAAAATAGAAGAAAAGGAACGGTTGTATTCCAAAGTTAATATATCGATAAAAGAGGGAAAATAAAAAATGCAATAGAAAATGAATTAAATGATGGCTATGAAATTAAGGTGCCCAAACCAATTGAACTTACAGATATGACTTTTATACATGAAGAGAAAGAAATAATTAAGAAATTAAAAAAATAAAAAAACCAAGTATCTCTAATTCAGAACACAAAATAATTGAAAAATACGAAATCAAAAGAAATAATAAAACAATTTATAATGTGAAAATAGCAGTCGATAACAAAACATATACAAGAAATGATGGAAGCAAGAAATGTAAATATAGGTTGGGAAAGATGTAGAGTGCTCGATGATACAGATGTAACTCAGTGCCTCAAATGTAGAGGATATAACACTATTGCAAAAAAAAATGCAGAAATCAAGAAATATGCTTAAGATATCATGGACAACACAAAACAAAAGAATGCAGAATGCGATCGGTACGAGTTACAGAAACGAGCTACTGGTGTATGAATCAACCACCCTGCTCTGACGGGGAAAATAAGGCAAAAAAAAAAATATTTCCATTTAAGGCAAGCAAATTATCCGGAACTTACTAATTGAACCAAGTTTCCATTACACAAATTATGTTCATGTCTGAGTTTTTAAAAACGATACGAAAATCACCAATTTATTATTTAAGCTCTGAGTATTTATGTGGCAAATATTAATACCCGCTCTTTGTTTGCACAGAATCCTAACCATGTTAAAAGTCGTATCATTGGAGGATTCATTGCTATTCACAGTCATTTAAATTTTGTATGTATATAGTTATGGTAACAGCAACGCGATAGCATGAAAATAATGAAAACTTAAATCTGAATATTTATAATTGATTACAACAGAACATCATGACCGTGGTCTAAAGCTTACTAGCTTAGGAGGTCGCTAACACGATAACTTCACACCATTTTACAAAAATATAAAAATGATTTTGTTTACAGAAAACTATAGACACTGCGTAAACCCCCGTTTGTTTTAAAACATTAAATTTTTTGGAAGAAAGTTATTCAAGTAAAACCTTTAGCAAGTTTAAAGGAGCTTGGTTATTACTCGCTTATATATTTCTTGTAAAGGGTGGAGCGCGATAATTTGCTTATTTGGGAATGAAATAAAAAAGTTATGAACCTTAGATATTAAACAGAAAGGGAATTTTTATTTTTTTTTAAATGGGTTTAAATAGTGTATCTGGCAAAAGTTTACCTTCTCTGTCCACACACTGCTGCATACGTTTTTTGAAGTTTTCATGAACTCTAACAAGCATGTCGACTGGTATTCTGGCAATTTTAGCCTCAATATTGTTAATCATGTCTTCCAAGGTGTTGGGACGGTTGATATACACCTTCGACTTCAGGTTACCCCAAAGGAAAAAAACCGCATGGGACTAAGTCTGGTGCCGGTGAGTTCACATCACCCCTCAAAGAGATAAGAGTGTTCCGGAGATTGCAGTACTGCTGCTCTAACTCTCTCGATGTTTTGTGGTGTTGTAATCATTTTCTTCGTACACATGGCAAATTCCTGCTGTTGTCAATGAAGTTACCCAATTTACAATTGATTGCCCTCCAGGCACACTTCCGCGTGGGGGAATAGCGAATCATTAACGAAAGCACGCTACACTGAATTGATCGAGTGCGCATTTGAAAAATACGCTTCACCACAAAATGACATCTCCTCACGTGTCCAATGAATGATGGCAACTGAAGGGCAGACGAATGCAAATATCCTGTCAGCCACTATAAGCCACACACACAACACTCTTTTCGACCAACAATGCCGCCACAGCCTGCAGTGCAAAGAAGCAAATTACAGCGCTCCACCGTATAATTTTCTGTCTACATACTACATATTTTCAAAGCAAACTGTTAATGATGCATAAACTCAATCAGTTCCTGTATTCAAAGAAATTTACAAAAAATTTCGTAAAGTTTTATAGTTATCGCCTTGTTCTGTATGTTGGGGTGATATGTCATGGTTTTTACCACATTTATACAACACCAACAGCCTTCTACCCTAGACAGACGACAGCGTTCGTGTGCAATAACAATCCTCTAACGCAAATTAAAATTTTATGGTGACAGACGACAGTATCTGCATTTATATAAACGCATTTAGTAAACAGATATTTTGTGCCAGAGATGATAAAACTTTGGTACTTTTTAACTTGGAAAAGTACCTTGGTACCACTGTAACTCATTTGGTACCTTTTTCAGTATCCCGAAAAAAAGTGAATTTTGAGTAATTGAACAGTTTTTTTTTTTACGAACTAATATTTCTTTAACATGAATAATAATACAATGTGAGAAAACTTCAGAGGGTGGATGAACGCTCGCTTGTTCGGAACAGATATAATTAAAAAAGAAAAGAATATTTAATTGATGTTCAGATATTTTTTATACAGAAGAAATAAATTAATCCTGCGGCGGGTGAGAATGTCCCTGGCGACCTTTTTCATTTTCAAACTGAAATTACTCCTTGATGGTCCATGGGAAGTATACCCGACCCCCCATGTATTCCAAGGAAATTTTATCTAGAATCGTTTAAAAAAAATTTCGACCAATAGTTTAGATTCTATTGGAACGTGTTGTTGTAACAACAATATATTTATTTTGAAGTCTTGTTCGTCTATGGGGGATCTGCTTCGATATCCAGGTGGAGGAAACGCGCCATTTGAACTGGATGCGTCCACAGAGACCTAGGGGTCAGCTGAGTGGGCTTGGCCGGACAATTGAAGAGGTGAAGCACGTCATGAGGTCCCTGATGGCAGGGACAGACCGTTAGCATTAATTCGTGCCCGGTAAGAATTAAGGCGGCTGCAGCATCCAGATCTCAGCTGCGGCAGAACCACGCGCATCAGCCGAGGTAGTACCTTCGCCTCAGGTGAAATCTCCGGGGGATGTTCCCCTAGCACTACATTCACACGGTAGCTGGATACTGCTGCTGCGACATCATCGGCGTGAATGTTGTCCAGACCTGCCTAATAGTTTCGATGATCTATAGGTTGTCTCTTATACCGCTGGACCTCTCTCTCTCTAGATCATGAAGATCGTACCTGATCTGCCTGGGTGGAGGCATCCTGTTCAAAACACCCTAGCAGGTATTGCTTAGACAACAGGAAATTGTGTTTTCGCAAGGTAAGGACCTTCGTCTCCTCATGTAGATGGTCCTCAGAAGACACCCTGTTGATGTTCTAAGGGTGGCATTCTGGCAAGTCTGAATTTTCTTCCACTGCGTCGTACTCACGTTCGCCGACCATACAGGTGCTGCGTAGACTGACATATCGCATTGTAAGAGGTCAACAAGGTTTTTTGTCGTCTTTGTATATATACGGGAACGTGTGAAAAGGTCTGCTGGGACCTTGTACTGAAATTTCAAGAAATCGTTAATAAATGCGCTGTCTTTTGAATTGTTTTATTGTTTTAACACATCACAAACGTGTTCCATGAATTTTAGTTACTTTTTGGATTATTTTATTGTGCCTTTCCTTGAAACATAATAAACGTTCCGTACCTTTTTGAATTTTTGTTACCGCCCCTTTTGTGTTGTTTGAATTTACCCTTACTTTTTACGCATATTCTTAACTACTCTTACTCTCACATAGACGCAGATGTACAAGCTAGAAGTCAGGTAGACGTAGAAGAGGGTATAAAAGCGGCTGTAGTTTCTTAATTCAAATCAGTGAAAGTTGAGACAGTAAACAGTGAACATCGAGTGCGAAATTTTATTTTGAATTTTATAAAGAGAAATTAAAGTACAACACAATGGCAGAGAAAAATATAGACACTGCTGAAATCGTAGTACACGCTACCAGCAAATGAGTCAGGATGAAAGATGTGCAGTGGATAATACATTTGTGATGCCGATGAAGGTGCTACTCCTGCATTTGGTCTTGAAGGAGCGGATGATGACGATTTCACATATCAAGCAAATTTTCATGTTGATGATTCGGATGCGGAAACTGAACCACATATAGACATCAATGACGATATTAGTGATAACGACGATAATAAAGAGGAAGAAACTGATGCTCAGCAAACAAGTGACAATTACTTCATTTCCAAAGATGGCACCATATGCACCACGACTTCTCGTACTCGTGCTCATAACGTGGTCGACTACACAAGGAGGATTCCGGGATCAGTAGGAACCACATGTGATCCCTTTACCATATTCCGCTCGCTCATCACCGAAGACATGGCTTACATCATAATACGCGAATCAAATCAGAAAGGCAGGGAAGTGAACGCTGCATTGAATTTGACAAATCCAGCTAACACAAAGGAATGGAAACCAATCATTTTTAAAGAGTTCGTTGCTTTTTTGGCTATTATTTTGTATGCTGTACTCATTAAATCGAATAGTGAACCTCTTGAGGATTATGGGGCCTAACGCGCTGTCCAATATATAAAGCTGCATTATCATTAGATCGTATGAAATGCATAAAACAATGCCTTGGATTCGACAATGGAAATACGCGACAGCAACGACTAATCAGCAGCAAAACTGCGTCTATTGACGATATTTGGCAAATGTTGCAGTCTAACTTGGCAGCAGTTTTCACTCCGCATGATGCGGTGACCGTTGATGAGCAGTTATTCCCATATAGAGGCCGCACCCGCTTCACACAATACATTCCATCAAAGTCTGCCAAGTACGGTATAAAGATATGTTGGTTTGCGTCTCAAAATCATTTTATCCTGTCAAAGGAATGATTTACTCTGGGAAATTGCCTGACCAGGCACGAAAGGTGAAATGTTGTACTTCAACTTTCGGAGAGATATTTGAATACAGGCCGCATAATTTATGCCGACAATTTTTTTACAACTTTGGATTTGGCGCGTACTTTGATCAGGAAAAAAAACCGCATATATTGGAACAGTGCACTCGAATAAGACATGTGTGCCTCGGGAATTCCAAAAAAAAATCATGCGCGTCCTGTCAACAGCAGATTGTTCGGCTTCAACGAAGGCGATATAGCACTATGTTCATATGTGCCCAAGAAGAACAAAGCGGTACTTTTGCTGTCGACACAACATTATACTTGCTGTGTGGACATGCAAACTGAAAAGAAGAAGCCGTTTGCTATTCTGGATTCAAGCCAACAAATCGGGCGTTGATACAATGGACCGGATGCTTGGCACATATACATACATGAAAGCGCTCAACAAACCGCTGGCCATTGGCCATGTTTTTTTAATATGGTGGACATTACTGCATTAGCTACATTTATTTCATACAACGAGATGAAGCCAATAAAAAGAAGTGACAGACGACGGTCATTCCTACTGCTGCCAGTTTGTGCAGGGCTTTCAACACATATCATCGATGCTACACCTGCACAGAAAATATGTTGGACGAAGGACAATCTACACATCAATAGTTTTTTAGGCTTTTTTCATATAAAACTCATAAAAAATTAATAATGTTATATATATAAAAAAAAATTTCTAACATTCATTATACATGTATAATAAGTAAATAATAATAAATCAAAAAAAATGTAAAAAAAATGCGTTTTCATATCAAATTCCATACAAATAGAAATAGGTCCCTGTGGACCTTGTACTTCGTATAAGGGCAACGGATGACTCAACCGTCGGAGGGTTAATTGCAAGAAGAAATAAACTCAAAACAAATTCACGTTTTTTATTTTGTTAATAAAAAAACAGCATGGCTGAATGCAGTAAATGCAAATTATCAATTCGTGGAGAAACGGGAATACAATGTGAAGGGGTGTGTAAAAAAACATATTTCTTGTCGGAGAAGTTTTCTGGTATTGACCTGTATTCACAAAATCATTTTCATAAGGGAAATTTCGTATGTTTTATTTGTGATAATTGTATCCAGTACATACATAATGCTGATATGGTCCTAAGGAATATACAAGAAGATGTGCATAGAAATCAACAAAATTTGGTAGACTATAAACATGAATTTTCATCATCAATTAAAAAAAACGAAAACGAAATAAAACAACTGTTGGAGGCAATAGAAAAATGAAAATTTTCCAAAAATCATGTGAAAGTAATGTTAAAGAAGTTAAAAAACTATATGTTAATGTAAATGGATTCTAAAACAACAACAAAGAAATGTGCAAGTCGATAGAAGAAAAGAACACAAATATGAGTAACGAAATAAAGAAGGTTTTAAAACAAACCAAACACAAATGTCATATGCAGAGACGATAAAAAAAACAGTGCTACCAGATGTGAACAGATGCCTTTATTTATAAAACCAAAAGAAAAACAAGGAGTAGAAAAAAACTAGGGAAGCACTAAAGGATAAAGTTGATCCCGTTTATTAAAAACTTACTGGTGTAGAAAATAGAAGAAAAGGAACGGTTGTATTCCAAAGTTAATATATCGATAAAAGAGAGAAAATAAAAAATGCAATAGAAAACGAATTAAATGATGGCTATGAAATTAAGGTGCCCAAACCAATTAATCTTACAGATATGACTTTTATACATGAAGAGAAAGAAATAATTAAGAAATTAAAAAAATAAAAAAAACCAAGTATCTCTAATTCAGAACTCAAAATAATTGAAAAATTCGAAATCAAAAGAAATAATAAAACAATCTATAATGTGAATCGAGCAGTCGATAACAAAACATATACAAAAAATGATGGATCAAGAAATGTAAATATAGGTTGGGAAAGATGTAGAGTGCTCGATGATACAGATGTAACTCAGTGCCTCAAATGTAGAAGATATAACACTATTGCAAACAAAATGCAGAAATCAAGAAATATGCTTAAGATATCATGGACAACACAAAACAAAAGAATGCAGAATGCGATCGGTACGAGTTACAGAAACGAGCTACTGGTGTATGAATATTATTATATAATCAACCACCCTGCTCTGACGGGGAAAATAAGTCAAAAAAAGTATTTCCATTTAAGGCAAGCAAATTATCCGGAACTTACTAATTGAACCAAGTTTCCGTTACACAAATTATGTTCATGCCTGAGTTTTTAAAAACGATACGAAAATCACCAATTTATTATTTAAGCTCTGAGTATTTATGTGGCAAATATTAATACCGCTCTTTGTATGCACAGAATCCTAACCATGTTAAAAGTCGTATCATTGGATTCATTGCTATTCACAGTCATTTAAATTTTGTATATAGTTATGGTAACAGCAACGCGATAGCATGAAAACATAAATCTGAATATTTATAATTGATTACAACAGAACATCATGACCGTGATCTAAAGCTTACTGGCTTAGGAGGTCGCTAACACGATAACTTCACACCATTTTACAAAAATATAAAAATGATTTTGTTTACAGAAAACTATAGACACTGCGTAAACCCCCGTTTGTTTTAAAACATTAAATTTTTTGGAAGAAAGTTATTCAAGTAAAACCTTTAGCAAGTTTAAAGGAGCTTGGTTATTACTCGCTTATATATTTCTTGTACAGGGTGGAGCGCGATAATTTGCTTATTTGGGAATGAAATAAAAAAGTTATGAACCTTAGATATTAAACAGTAAGGGAATTTTTATTTTTTTTAAATGGGTTTAATTAGTGTACACTGCTGCATACGTTTTTTTGAAGTTTTCATGAACTCTAACAAGCATGTCGACTGGTATTCTGGCAATTTTAGCCTCAATATTGTTAATCATGTCTTCCAAGGTGTTGGGACGGTTGATATACACCTTCGACCTCAGGTTACCCCTAAGGAAAAAAATCGCATGGGACTAAGTCTGGTGCCGGTGAGTTCACATCACCCCTCAAAGAGATAAGAGTGTTCCGGAGATTGCAGTACTGCTGCTCTAACTCTCTCGATGTTTTGTGGTGTTGTAATCATTTTCTTCGTACACATGGCTAATTCCCTGCTGTTGTCAATGAAGTTACCCAATTTACAATTGATTGCCCTCCAGGCACTTCCGCGTGGGGGAATAGCGAATCATTAACGAAAGCACGCTGCACTGAATTGATCGAGTGCGCATTTGAAAAATACGCTTCAACACAAAATGACATCTCCTCACGTGTCCAATGAATGATGGCAACTGAAGGGCAGACGAATGCAAATATCCTGTCAGCCACTATAAGCCACACACACAACACTCTTTTCGACCAACAATGCCGCCACAGCCTGTAGTGCAAAGAAGCAAATTACAGCGCTCCACCCTGTATAATTTTCTGTCTACATACTACATAATTTCAAAGCAAACTGTTAAAGATGCATAAACTCAATCAGTTCCTGTATTCAAAGAAATTTACAAAAAAATTCGTAGTTTTATATTTATCGCCTTGTTATGTATGTTGGGGTGATATGTCATGGTTTTTACCACATTTATACAACACCAACAGCCTTCTACCCTAGACAGACGACTCTAACGCAAATTAAAAGTTTATGGTGACAGGCGACAGTATCTGCATTTATGTAAACGCATTTAGTAAACAGATATTTTGTGCCAGAGATGATAAAACTTTGGTACTTTTTAACTTGGAAAAGTACCTTGGTACCACTATAACTCATTTGGTACCTTTTTCAGTATCCCGAAAAAAAGTGAATATTGAGTAATTGAATAGTTTTTTTTACGAACTAATATTTCTTTAACATGAATAATAATACAATGTGAGAAAACTTCAGAGGGTGGATGAACGCTCGCTTGTTCGGAACAAAAAAGAAAAGAATATTTAATTGAAGTTCAGATATTTTTATACAGAAGAAATAAATTAATACTCCGGCGGGTGAGAATGTCCCTGGCAACCTTTTTCATTTTCAAACTGAAATTACTCCTTGATGGTCCATGGGAAGTATACCCGATCCGACCAATAGTTTAGTTTCTATTGAGATTTAAATGTGTTTAGTACGGGAACGTGTTGTTGTTATTGTTGTAACAACAATATATTTATTTTGAAGTCTTGTTCGTCTATGGGGGATCTGCTTCGATATCCAGGTGGAGGAAACGCGCCATTTGAACTGGATGCGTCCACAGAGACCTGGGGGTCAGCTGAGTGAGCTTGGCCGGACAATTGAAGAGGTGAAGCACGTCATGGCAATAATACGTGCCCGGTTAGAATTGAGGCGGATGCACCATCCATATCTCAGCTGCGGCAGAACCACGCGCGTCAGCCGAGGTAGTACATCCGCCTCAGGTGAAATCTCCGGGGGATGTTCCCCTAGCACTACATTCACACGGTAGCTGGATACTGCTGCTGCGACATCATCGGCGTGAATGTTGTTCAGACCTGCCTGATAGTTTCGATGATCTAAAGGTTCTCTTATACCGCTGGACCTCTCTTTCTAGATCATGAAGATCGTACCTGATCTGTCTGGGTGGAGGCATCCTGTTCAAGAGATGGTGGTTAGGATAACTGCTGCGAAAACACCCTAGCAGGTATTGCTTAGACAACAGGAAATTGTGTCTGCCCACGGTAAGGACCTTCGTCTCCTCATGTAGATGGTCCTCTGAAGACACCCCGTTGATGTTCTAAGGGCGGCATTCTGGCAAGTCTGCATTTTCTTCCACTGCGTCGTACTCACGTTCGCCGTCCATACAGGTGCTGCGTAGTTTGTTACAGACCGACCTATCGCTTTGTAAGAGGTCAACAAGTTTTTTGTCGTCTTTGTATATATACGGGAACGTGTGAAAAGGTCTGCTGGGACCTTGTACTGAAATTTCAAGAAATCGTTAATAAATCCACTGTCTTTTGGCTTGTTTTATTGTTTGAACACATCACAAACGTGTTCCATGAATTATAGTTACTTTTTGGATTATTTTATTGTACCTTTCCTTGAAACATAATAAACTTTCCGTCCCTTTTTGAATTTTTGTTACCGCCCCTTTGAGTTGTTTGAATTTACCCTTACTTTTTACGCATATTCTTAACTACTCTTACTCTCACATAGACGCAGATGTACAAGCTAGAAGTCAGGTAGACGTAGAAAAGGGGATAAAAGCGGCTGTAGTTTCTTAAACCAAATCAGTGAAAGTTGAGACAGTGAACATCGAGTGCGAAATTTTATTTTGAATTTTATAAAGAGAAATTAAAGTACAACACAATGGCAGAGGAAAATATAGACACTGCTGAAATTGTGGTACGACGTAGTATACGCTACCAGCAAATGAGTGAGGATGAAAGATGTGCAGTGGATAATACATTTGTAGACTTCATGAGTGCGGAGATGAGTGATGCCGATGAAGGTGCTACTCCTGCATTTGGTCTTGAAGGAGCGGATGATGACGATTTCACATATCAAGCAAATTTTCATGTTGATGATTCGGATGCGGAAACTGAGCCACATATAGACATCAATGACGATATTAGTGATGACGACGATAATGAAGAGGAAGAAACTGATGCTCAGCAAACAAGTGACAATTACTTTATTTCCAAAGATGGCACCAAATGCACCACGACTTCTCGTACTCGTGCTCATAACGTGGTCGACTACACTAGGAGGAATCCGGGACCAGTAGGAACCACATTTGATCCCTTTACCATATTCCGCTCGCTCATCACCGAAGACATGGCGTACATCCTAATACGCGAATCAAATCGGAAAGGCAGGGAAGTTAACGCTGCATGGAATTTGACAAATTCAACTAACACAAAGGAATGGAAACCAATCAAAGGAATGATTTACTCTGGGAAATTGCCTGACCAGGCACGAAAGGTGAATCAAGGGCAGAATGTTGTACTTCAACTTTCGGAGAGATATTTGAATACAGGCCGCACAATTTTTTTTACAACTTTGGATTTGGCGCGTACTTTGATCAGGAAAAAACCGCATATATTGGAACAGTGCACTCGAATAAGACATGTGTGCCTCGGGAATTCCAAAAAAATCATACGCGTCCTGTCAACAGCAGATTGTTCGGCTTCAACGAAGGCGATATAGCACTATGTTCATATGTGCCCAATTTTAATTTTGCTGTCGACACGACAACAAAGAAATGTGCAAGTCGATAGAAAAAAAGAACACAAATATGAGTAACGAAATAAAGAAGGTTTTAAAAAAACCAAACAAAAATGTCATATGTAGAGACGATAAAAAAACAGTGCTACCAGGGGGGTTACTATGTAACTCGATTCGAAAGTTAAATATTACGAAAACGGATTTTTCCTACCAACTAACTCGAATTCGCAAATACATTTGCTACTTTCGAGTTGCCACATCCGATTATCGGATACTCATACTCTACTTTCGTATGTGCATCACTATGTACTTCGAATTTATAGGCTGTTTCCACTACGGTCGCGTCCATGTCCGCGTCCACGAATTATCGATAATTTTTAATGGTGTTTCCATTGTGTTTTGCGTCCACGTTTGCGGTCAAACAGCTGTTTGTGTTTATTTGTTTTTTTAGGGGTGCGAAAAATTTTAATATTTTTGTTTTATCATGGAGTTAAATGATATTATATTGCTGACCGCCTAATGGAAATTCCGCGCCAGTCACTCCCAGCTTCTCCCCCATCTCTTTGTGTATGTGTTTTTGCGAGCACCCCTCAGGCCATCAATATTTTCCTCCCAGAGGTCCAACAGATATAGTGTTGATACTGCTGTCCATTCCGTCTTTTTGAAATCTAAAATAATTGAAAAAATTAATATTATTTAAACAAAAGCAAAAATATTATCTTACCTCCTGTTTTTTTGCATTTTGGATGTTTATATTTATAATGACTACCCTCTAAGAAAACCGGCACGAAAACGAAACGTTGGCGAAGTCATTTTTTCATACAAGACTACGAAAACGAACCGATTTTGCGATACGTAAATGCACCGTAAACGTTAATTTCGGAATAAGAGAATTAGAAAAAAAAGTAGTAGTTTGAATGTATTGGTAGTACGCCAAGGCTAAGCTAAAGTAGTACGTTTACGTAACGCTAAAGCGGTTCGTTTTCGTAAAACCAGAGTGTTGCGTTTACGTAACACTGAAGCGGTACGTTTTTGTATCTGCAAAACGTTCTGTTTCCGTACTGAATTTCTTTCTCTATCGAAATAATTTAAGCTTTATTATACTGAAGAATTAATGTTGCATATATTGTGAATGATTATGAATTCTTTGGCTATTACAAAATATAGATATGTAGATATAAATATACTACAAACGTTTTATAAATACCTATAAACATATTTATTGTATGTATTTCACGATAAAGTGTAACCGTATAAATAAATAGTTTGTATCTTTCTTTAGAATTTATGAATAACTAATATTATAACACAAGAAATTTTAAATTTACAGTCAGTCCATTATTTCTTTTTAGCAGGGTTTCAATTCTACCTGTGATTATTTTAAATTTAAGGCTTAAGTTATAATAGAAAGGAACATTTAATTTGTAATTTAATACATAATCACATGTGATTTAAAATTAAAAACTAAAACTGGCAGGATTTTACTTCAACCTGCTTATGAGGCGAATAGTGAAATATATTTTGAAAAACTAACATGATTTTCGTTCCACCTGATGAAATCTAATTAGTACTAAAATATACTTTGAAATGAAAAATTAAATCTGTTTTTTGCTTGCGAGTTTCCGCTGCCGGTCCTTTGCATATTGGAACCACTTTTTGGTGACAGTAATAAAGTCGGTGACCCTCGCGCTGGGAAATTTGTCCATTACACATTCTGTAATAATAAAAGAATGAGATGTAATGATCAGAAATTCCACGTCAAATTTAAAATTGTTTACCTTTTATTATATTTATTACCGTGAATGCATGTACAGGTGTATTTGCATGGTGACCAAACCAAGAAAAGCTGCATGCTGCTTGGTCTAGAAGTACCGTTTTAAGACAATTCCGCACGTATTTTTCTAAGGATATGTCCGTTATTCCATTCAAGATCCCTTTCTAAATAATAAAAGGTAAGATACATTGTTATTTTGACTTAGAAAATATAGATTCCGACATTTTCATACCAAAGCATTTTGACCGTCTTCTGTCTTGACTTGTTCCTCCAATTCTAGAAAAGTCTCTGCGGTAGATCGTGGAATGTGAAGGGAAAACTTCGATTTAGTTTTTGCACTGTTACTGGTGCAAATAGTCTTAAGATCTTCAATTTCTCGGCGCATGCATTTGTTCTCCTGCCGTAAATACTTGAGCTCTTTCAGCGTAGCTTTTAAAAGATTGTTGTTTTGCATGAGGATTTCATTTATGACAACTGTTGGTTGTATTTGTAGTTGAGAGGAGTTACTATTATCCGAGTCTGAATACTGTTGTCCTGTGTTCTGCTGTTCTGTTGTGAAATTGGTAATTCTGTTCTGCTGTCCTTTTTCCACAGATGTACTAATCGTAGCATTCGCATCCACAGATTTTAAGAGATGTTTGCTTGTAGTGGTTTTGTTTTTATTTTTGTAGTAAATTTTTTTTTCTCCTATTTTTTTTTGTGTGTTTGAAATCGGCGTAATGTTTTCATTTCTTGTAGTAAATTT
Organism: Hydrotaea diabolus; assembly: GCA_963513945.1. Classification (NCBI taxonomy): domain Eukaryota; kingdom Metazoa; phylum Arthropoda; class Insecta; order Diptera; family Muscidae; genus Hydrotaea; species Hydrotaea diabolus. Next base: position 102,360,991 of record OY740717.1, on the reverse strand, counting down.
ACAGTACTTTTCGCAGTCGTTATCATGGAAATGTAGTAGATCCAATAATTCTGAAATCAAAAAGAAATTAGCTTTATATAATTTTTAGGAAAGTTTGAACAAATTCAATATGATTTGCGACGTTTTTCAAATGATTTTGAACATTTTTCATTTATTAACCAAAGTTCTTCATATGAGTTAAAGGAAAAATAAATAATTCAAATCAAATTGAGTTCATTGAAACTTTCCTAAAAATAGAAGTTATAATGGCGTTTAATTTTATAAAAGAGTTATCTTACGAATTTGAGTTCCATCGTCACTTGCGGTGGCCATTGTCTGAAATGAGATGTGGGTGTTACAAATGTTGTAATGGTATATATACACAAATTTGATTTAATTGTAATTTACCCACTTTGGTTTCAATTTCACTGATTACGAAACTTTTTAAATAGTCAGACAGTATTTCTTCACTACATGAAAATATAGAAAAGTTCGACGACGGCACAGGATAGGTAAAAAAGTCTTTTAAATTTAATACAAAGTGTCCCTTCAATATATCATTATCAAATTGTATTATTTTGAAAACGTTGTCATTAACAATACAGTAATTGTTTGGGTATACTGAACCAATATTAAAAATTTCGGTATACGTTAGCTCAGATTTTGCCTCTTGTAAGAATTCAATTTCCCTAAGCCTTTTCATGACTTGTTGAATAGGTAAAGATGGTTTTCGAACCATCTTTTTCATTTTTTGCATGAAATTTTCAAACTTAAACGCACTGTATGAGTCTAAGTGCCCAAATGACTTCACATCATCAGCCAAATGCAATAAACAGTGTACGTTGTAAGACATATTTTCTGTTCCATATAACTTCTGAAATTGTTCCACAAATTCTGTGATGAGCGCGGAAGCACAGTTGTTATTGGTGTGACAGTCTTCTGGATGGCTAAGGATACGGACGGCACATACCAATAACAAAAAGTGAGAATAGTACTTTTCATTCAAAATATCTTTGAGCGCCAATATACCTAAGAAATTATTCAAAGTTGATTAGATTTAGAATTGAAGTAATGTAGTAATTTGAATACAAAGTAGACTATATTTACATACCGGTGTAACATAGGAACATTCTTAGCTCTGTTGCCTTCCAATGATCCATTTCTTGGAATGTTCTTTGCTTTCTTTGAAACTCAGATGGCAAACACTTCCTGATACAGCGCAAGTTATTATTAATAGCTTCGATTGCTCCTTTTTTCAGAGAAAATTTATTCTTCCTTTTCTTGATCAGGCACTGAAGAATTTGCTTCGTTACGCCCAACAATACGCAATGCATATAATCTATGGGAAAGTTTGTTACACAACCGATGTTTAAGCTTTCTAATCCAACATTAACACGAATATGATGATCACTATCAAGTTTTTCTTTGAAATGCTGGTCATTTCTGAGACTATTCTCAGTGCCAGGGAAACATACTTTATGTTGATAATAGATGCCTCTGATGGTGCACTTTGTACAGCTACCGTACCCAGAATGTGATTTCACGCCTAAATAAATTGTAGTTTGTTAATGTTAGAGTCCATAAAAACAATGTAATTTTTTTTCACTTACCTAAAATATATGATCTCGCAGGCGCATCACAAATGAATGATCTGATTTCCACTCGTATACTGTTGCCTTTATATATTATTGGTATTTTCATCAGGTCTTTCATTTCATCAATAAATGGTTGAAGAAAAGTATTGGCGCATGTTGGTTTTTTGTAACCGTGGAAATGCCTATTAAAAATACTTCCTTGTAGGGAATTATATTGCCTAGGATGGGCCACAACTGGCTGTTAGAGCTTTTGGTTAATGGCACACCATCAATTCCAACATCAAGTTTTATAACTGATTCTTTTATATTATTCAGTGAAAGAAACTTCTCCACTTTTCTTCTTAAACCAATGTGTGAATATTGCCCACCAGCAATAGTTAATACATTGTTCGAGTCATCGCACGGCGTTTTTTTTAGAGTTTTAATGTTTCGAGGTAGATTGGGATGATATTTGTTTAGAATTTTCAGCAACCCATTCCCAGCTGCTTCTGATATTCCAAATTCCACGCACCAAGAAGCAATATCGGAATACAAACTTTTTTCATCAAGATTATCGGTTGCATCATTCCTAATTTCTGATCCAACCTCACTTTCACTATAATTAAATTCTAACTGTTCTTCATCAATATCCATTACACCCGTCGTCATGCACAAGTCTATTTCTCTACATTTTTTTGTTTTTTGTTACACAACCACTAATTTCACAAACACTTCTAATTTCCTGCCTTACTTCGTAGTATCCTTTTTTGTCCATTTTTAACTTTGAAATTATATTAACACTTACAAAAGCTGATTTTGTTTAACAACAATCAGATCATCACACTTACACTTCAAACATCAACTAAAACAATTAAAGTGTTCTGTCAACATGGCTGCCCGAATAAGAAAAAACAGTTAATGCCGTTACCATTAAGAAAAATCAGTACGTTTTCGTATCGCAAAAACGGCACGTAAACGGATTGTTTTAGGTACTTTTTGGTTTAAATACGTTCGTTTCCATTACGCAAAATCACTTCCATTTCGTACCGTAAAAAACGGCACGTTTACGAAGAGTTTTACGCAGAATTATTTTCGTCGTATTTTTATATGAAAAACTATGCAAGTGTTAGTGATATGGCGGTCCGTATGCGGTTCGTTTTCGCTCCGCAAAATGCGTTACGTTTATTTTTCTTGGAGGGTAACAGCTGTTTTCATAGGGATGTGCAATTTGCGATATTGCTATTGATAGGTATGGGTGGGTTTCGACTGCAAAAATAATCGAATTTATAGTAAACGCGACTTATCGATAAACGCGTCCAATATGAACGCGACTTTTTCCCATACCTAACTGCCTATGTTTTTTGTATAGGCTGTAACGCGCGTTCGTTGTTTTTTGGACGCGGACGTGGACGCGACCGTAGTGGAAACAGCCTATTAGATGTCAAAGTCGTTCGTAAGTAAACATTTGTACTCGTTTGATATTATGTTAACGGAAAAAATTAAAATATTAAATTATTGACACCAAACGCATAAAAATGTAAGTATTTGTTAAATTTATATATATATCAGTAGATTAATATTTATAAAAATGTTTTTTAATAGGGAAAATCCAACAAAAATGTAAACACCAAACAAAGACAGTTTGAGATCATGCTAAATTTTATGAAGGAGCATCCGCAGTTGGCTAAGGGTTACATCAAAGCTCCGGAAGCCAAACAAGCCACCAATAATTTATGGTCTCGATTGACAGAAGAGCTAAATGCAGCCGGTCCACCAATGCGGGAAGTGGTCGGTTGGAAAAAGGTATGCAATTGATAGTTTGCCCATAAATGGAAATTAATTATTTCTTTTTAGGTTTGGGCAGATCACAAGACCCATCTTAAGGCCAAACTGCGAAAGAATCGAAATAATTTTTCGGGCACAGGCGGAGGACTAGCAAAATTATGTTCGTTCACGGCGCTAGAAGAAGGTGTCATAGAGTTGCTGGATATGCAGAAAGCGGTGGACGGTATGAGTGGAGTCCGAAAATTTGGGATTAATAATAGTACCCCCCCCAACCAGCGACGACACTAGTACGGCCACAAGCAGTAAGGACACCGAGGAAGTCGTCGCAAATGTGCTCAACTCCATCATAAATAATCCGAGTGAGACGGATGCTTTAGTGTCTGCACCGCCGTCCCCACCGCGTTGTTCATCATCTCGTACTGCCACCACACCACAATTTTCTTTGAATCGTGCTCCTCCAAAAAAACAGGCATTGCTAGAAAAGCAGGTGAATGGACAAATGGACTATCACAAGCGCTCCATATTACTTCTAGAAGAAGTAAATAGTAATTTAAAGTCTTTAGTTAAATACAAAAAAGGCAAGTGGACGTAGAAGAAAAAAATTATAAACTTAAAAAAAGAAAATTCGAGCACGAAATGAAATTGAGTGTGGAAAACCAAAAACTAAAACGAGGATCCATGGCTCTAATGGGTATCCAGAGTCTCCTAGAATAAAATGCATCTTAAATAAATGATAAATAACATTAAAATAATCAAATTACCTATTATCCACGACGATTTGTCTCCATTAATAAATGCATCCTTCAAAAACTGACGTTCGTCCGACAGGCTCCAAACGTGAGAGTCGTGCGATGCTCCTCCATAACATCCATTCACTGATCTTATGCGCATAGTATGATCGCATATCTTAAATAGCAAAGAACATGGTAGTAAAAGGTGGGATGATTGAAACATCTCCTCCACTAAATATAACAATTTATATTGGAACATACTTACCACCATTGCATTTATGCTGTGCTTAAGTTTCCGGTTGAAAAACAAGTGCTCGTTTTTAGATGGTCTGACCATTTGGATGTGAGTACCGTCAACAGCTCCTATAATCCCTGGAATTCCGGACATGGCATAAAACGAATTTTTAGCTGCTCGTTTTTCATCATCGTTCATAAGGAAATTTATATGTTTGCGACACAATACATTCTCTATAGCATTACCCACTTCTTTGTTGCAGTTTGACACAGTTTGTTGTGCCAAGCCAGCAAAACGGTCTTGACCGATTTGGTGTTGGTACCCACCTTGACCAAGAAACTTAAGTGTAACACCTAATTTAATTTCTGGTGTTACACCAGTCGATCTCTGTGTTGTTGGCAGCTGTGATCTAATGCTCTCCAACACATAGTTAAAAGCTTCCTTGTTAAGCCGAAAATTTCGCACAAACCTATAAATATAAGTATAAACTCACGAACAACATACATAACACGTTGGTACTTACATTGCATCCGTTAAGTGCATAAAATCTACACCATCGCGTAAGATTCTGAGTTCCATTCGCTCATCTTCATTTTCCATCCAAAGGGCAACCGAATCCATTTTTGTAACGCACAAATATTATTTACTTTTTATTTTAATTGTTTTGACATTTCATGTAATAGATGTTGCCAACTCTGAATAAAACATTCGAAAGTACTGCCAAAAATGTTAAGAAATAGTGACAACACTTTTCACTCGATTCAAAACTCTTACATGGTAAGACTATAAATTCGGATAGAATACAACTTTCGAGCTGTTCAAACTTTCGAATCGAGTTACATAGTAACCCCCCAGATGTGAACAGATGCCTTTATTTATAAAACCAAAAGAAAAACAAGGAGTAGAAAAAACTAGGGAAGCACTAAAGGATAAAATTGATCCCATTTTTTTAAAACTTACTGGTGTAGAAAATAGAAGAAATGGAACGGTTGTAATCCAAAGTTAATATATCGATAAAAGGGAAAATAAAAAATGCAATAGAAAATGAATTAAATGATGGCTATGAAATTAAGGTACCCAAACCAATTGAACTTAGAGTTAAAATTACAGATATGACTTTTATACTTGAAGAGAAAGAAATAATTAAGAAATTAAAAAAATAAAAAACCCAAGTATCTCTAATTCAGAACTCCATATAATTGAAAAATACGAAATCAAAAGAAATAGTAAAACAATCTATAATGTGAAAATAGCAGTCGATATCAAAACATATACAAAAAATGATGGAAGCAAGAAATGTAAATATAGGTTGGGAAAGATGTAGAGTGCTCGATGGAACAGATGTAACTCAGTGCCTCAAATGTAGAGGATATAACCATATTGAAAAAAAATGCAGAAATCAAGAAATATGCTTAAGATATCATGGACAACACAACACAAAAGAATGCAGAATGCGATCGGTACGAGTTACACCTACTGGTGTATGAATATTATTATATATTCAACCAACCCTCCTCTGACGGGGAAAGTAAGTCAAAAAAAATATTTCCATTTAAGGCAAGCAAATTATCCGCAACTTACTAATTGAACCATGTTTCCGTTACACAAATTATGTTCATGCCTGAGTTTTTAAAAACGAGGCGAAAATCACCAATTTATTATTTAAGCTCTGAGCATTTATGTGGCAAATATTAATACCCGCTCTTTGTTTGGACAGAATCCTAACCATGTTAAAAGTCGTATCATTGGATTCATTGCTATTCAGTCATTTAAATTTTGTATAGAGTTATGGTAAGTTAAACCTAACAGCAACGCGATAGCATGAAAATAATGAAAACTTAAATCTGAATATTTATAATTGATTACAACAGAACACGATAACTTTACACCATTTTACAAAAATATAAAAATTATTTTTTTTACAGAAAACTATAGACACTGCGTAAACCCCCGTTTGTTTTAAAACATTAAATTTTTTGGAAGAAAGTTATTCAAGTAAAACCTTTAGCAAGTTTAAAAGAGCTTGGTTATTACTCGCTTATATATTTCTTGTACAGGGTGGAGCGCGAAAATTTGCTTATTTGGGAATGAAATAAAAAAAGTTATGAACCTTAGATATTAAACAGTAAGGGAATTTCTATTTTTTTTAAATGGGTTTAAATAGTGTATCTGGCAAAAGTTTACCTTCTCTGTCCACACACTGCTGCATACGTTTTTTGAAGTTTTCATGAAATCTAACAAGCATGTCGACTGGTATTCTGGCAATTTTAGCCTCAATATTGTTAATCAGGTCTTCCAAGGTGTTGGGACAGTTGATATACACCTTCGACTTCAGGTTACCCCAAAGGAAAAAATCGCATGGGACTAAGTCTGGTGCCGGTGAGTTCACATCACCCCTCAAAGAGATAAGAGTGTTCCGGAGATAGCAGTACTGCTGCTCTAACTCTCTCGATGTTTTGTGGTGTTGTAATCATTTTCTTCGTACACATGGCAAATTCCCTGCTGTTGTCAATGAAGTTACCCAATTTACAATTGATTGCCCTCCAGGCACACTTCCGCGTGGGGGAATAGCGAATCATTAACGAAAGGAACGCTGCACTGAATTGATCGAGTGCGCATTTGAAAAATACGCTTCACCACATAATGACATCTCCCCACGTGTCCAATGAATGATGGCAACTGAAGGGCAGACGAATGCAAATATCCTGTCAGCCACTATAAGCCACACACACAACACTCTTTTCGACCAACAATGCTGCCACAGCCTGCAGTGCTAAGAAGCAAATTAAAGCGCTCCACCGTATAATTTTCTGTCTACATATTACATATTTTCAAAGCAAACTGTTAATGATGCATAAACTTAATCAGTTCCTGTATTCAAAGAAATTTACAAAAAATTTCGTAAAGTTTTATAGTTATCGCCTTGTTCTGTATGTTGGGGTGATATGTCATGGTTTTTACCACATTTATACAACACCAACAGCCTTCTACCCTAGACAGACGACAGCGTTCGTGTGCAATAACAATCCTCTAACGCAAATTAAAATTTTATGGTGACAGACGACAGTATCTGCATTTATGTAAACGCATTTGGTAAACAGATATTTTGTGCCAGAGATGATAAAACTTTGGTACTTTTTAACTTGGAAAAGTACCTTGGTACCACTGTAACTCATTTGGTACCTTTTTCAGTATCCCGAAAAAAGTGAATTTTGAGTAATTGAATAGTTTTTTTACGTACTAATATATCTTTAACATGAATAATAATACAATGTGAGAAAACTTCAGAAGGGTGGATGAACGCTCACTTATTCGGAACAGAAATAATTAAAAAAGAAAAGAATATTTAATTGAAGTTCAAATATTTTTTGTACAGAAGAAATAAATTATTCCTCCGGCGGGTGAGAATGTCCCTGGCGACCTTTTTCATTTTCAAACTGAAATTACTCATTCATGGTCCATGGGAAGCATACCCGACCCCCCATGTATTCCAAGGAAATTTTATGTAGAATCGTTTAAGTTTAGTTTCTATTGAGATTTAAATGTGTTTAGTACGGGAACGTGTTGTTGTTATTGTTGTAACAACAATATATTTATTTTGAAGTCTTGTTCGTCTATGGGGGATCTGCTTCGATATCCAGGTGGAGAAAACGCGCCATTTGAACTGGATGCGTCCAGAGAGACCTGGGGGTCAGCTGAGTGGGCATGGCCGGACAATTGAAGAGGTGAAGCACGTCATGTGGTCCCTGATGGCAGGGATAGACCGTTAGCATTAATTCGTGCCCGGTAAGAATTGAGGCGGCTGCACCATCCAGATCTCAGCTGCGGCAGAACCACGCGCGTCAGCCGAGGTAGTACATCCGCCTCAGGTGAAATCTCCGGGGGATGTTCCCCTAGCACTACATTCACACGGCAGCTGGATACTGCTGCTGCGACATCATCGGCGTGAATGTTGTTCAGACCTGCCTTATAGTTTCGATGATCTAAAGGTTGTCTCTTATACCGCTGGACCTCTCTTTCTAGATCATGAAGATCGTACCTGATCTGTCTGGGTGGAGGCATCCTGTTCAAGAGATGGTGGTTAGGATAATTGCTGCGAAAACACCCTAGCAGGTATTTCTTAGACAACAGGAAATTGTGTCTGCCCACGGTAAGGACCTTCGTCTCCTCATGTAGATGGTCCTCAGAAGACACCCTGTTGATGTTATAAGGGCGGCATTCTGGCAAGTCTGCATTTTCTTCCACTGCGTCGTACTCACGTTCGCCGTCCGTACAGGTGCTGCGTAGTTTGTTACAGACCGACCTATCGCTTTGTAAGAGGTCAAAAATGTTTTTTTTGTCGTCTTTGTATATATACGGGAACGTGTGAAAAGGTCTGCTGGGACCTTGTACTGAAATTTCAAGAAATCGTTAATAAATCCACTGTCTTTTGGCTTGTTTTTTGGCTTGTTTGAACACATCACAAACGTGTTCCATGAATTTTAGTTACTTTTTGGATTATTTTATTGTGCCTTTCCTTAAAACATAATAAACTTTCCGTCCCTTTTTGAATTTTTGTTAACGCCCCTTTTGAGTTGTTTGAATTTACCCTTAATTTTTACGCATATTTTTAACTACTCTTACTCTCACATAGACGCAGATGTACAAGCTAGAAGCCAGGTAGACGTAGAAGAGGGTATAAAAGCGGCTGTATTTTCTTAAACCAAATCAGTGAAAGTTGAGACAGTGACCAGTGCACATCGAGTGCGAAATTTTATTTTGAATTTTATAAAGAGAAATAAAAGTACAATACAATGGCAGAGGAAAATATAGACATTGCTGAAGTTGTGGTACGTTGTAGTACACGCTACCAGCAAATGAGTGAGGATGAAAGACGTGCAGTGGATGATACAATTGCAGACTTGATGAGTGATGACGATGAAGGTGCTACTCCTGCATTTGGTCTTAAGGGTGCGGATGATGACGATTTCACATATCAAGCAAATTTTCATGTTGATGATTCGGATGCGGAAACTGAACCACATATAGACATCAATGACGATATTAGTGCTGACGACGATAATGAAGAGGAAGAAACAGATGCTCAGCAAACAAGTGACAATTACTTCATTTCCAAAGATGGCACCAACTGCACCACGACTTCTCGTACTCGTGCTCATAACGTGGTCGACTACACAAGGAGGAATCCGGGACCAGTAGGAACCACATTTGATCCCTTTACCATATTCCGCTCGCTCATCACCGAAGACATGGCGTACATCCTAATACGCGAATCAAATCGGAAAGGCAGGGAAGTTAACGCTGCATGGAATTTGACAAATCCAACTAACACAAAGGAATGGAAACCATTCACTTTGAAAGAGTTCGTTGCTTTTTTGACTATTATTTTGTATGCTGGACTCACTAAATCGAATAGTGAACCTCTTGAATAGTTATGGGGCCCAACGCGCTGTCCAATATATAAAGCTGCATCATCATTAGATCGTATGAAGTGCATAAAACAATGCCTTGGATTCAACAATGGAAATACGCGACAGCAGCGACTATTGACGATATTTCGAAAATGTGGGCAGCAGTTTACACTCCGCATGCTGCGGTGACCGTTGATGAGCAGTTATTCCCATATAGAGGCCGCACCCGCTCCACACAGTACATTCCATCAAAGCCTGTCAAGTACGGTATAAAGATATGGTGGTTGTGCGTTTCAAAATCATTTTATCCTGTTAAAGGAATGATTTACTCTAGGAACTTGCCTGACCAGGCACGAAAGGTGAATCAAGGGCAGAATGTTGTACTTCAACTTTCGGAGAGATATTTGAATACAGGCCGCACAATTTATGCCGACAATTTTTTCACAACTTTGGATTTGGCGCGTACTTTGATCAGGAAAAAACCGCATATATTGGAACAGTGCACTCGAATAAGAAGCCGTTTGCTATTCTGGATTCAAGCCAACAAATCGGGCGTTGATACAATGGACCAGATGCTTGGCACATATACATACATGCAAGCGCTCAACAAACCGCTGGCCATTGGCCATGTTTTTTTAATATGGTGGACATTACTGCATTAGCTACATTTATTTCATACAACGAGATTAAGCCAATAAAAAGAAGTGACAGACGACGGACCAAACATAGAGGAACGAGCGCTGAATAACCGCATATCCAAGGATACGGAACGCAATGGAAGCATTTGATGTAAAGTTAAGAAAAAACAATTCTAATGTTCAAAAGCAGAATAACTACATACTTTTGTTCTTTTTAGATATTATCAAGACCGGCAGAAGGATCTGAACCGTCGTTTGCGTCTAGAACGAACGGATCGTTATGTAGCCTATGCCGTTCTGAAAACGGACGGCTGCGGAAAACAAGGGCATATTGCCATTCCTGTAACAATCCAGTTTGTGCATCGCATTCAACACATATCATCGATGCTACACCTGCACAGAAAAAATGTTGGATGAGGGACAATCTACACACCAATAGTTTTTTAGGCTTTTTTTCATATAAAACTCATAAAAAATTAATAATGTTATATATAAAAACAAAATTTATAACATTCATTATACATGTATAATTAGTAAATAATAATAAATCAAAATAAAAATGTAAAAAATGCGTTTTCATATAAAATTCCATACAAATAGAAATAGGTCCCTGTGGACCTTGTACTTCGTATAAAGGCAACGGATGACTCAACCGTCGGAGGGTTAATTGCAAGAAGAAATAAACTCGAAACAAATTCACGTTTTTTATTTCGTTAATAAAAAACAGCATGGCTGACTGCAGTAAATGCAAATTATCAATTCGCGGAGAAACGGGAATACAATGTGAAGGGGTGTGTAAAAAAACAAATTTCTTGTCGGAGAAGTTTTCTGATATTGACCAGTATTCACAAAAACATTTTCATGAGGGAAATTTCGTATGTTTTATTTGTGATAATTGTATCCAGTACAATTATCACAAGGAATACAATTATCCTAAGGAATATACAGGAAGATGTGCATAGAAATCAACAAAATTTGGTAGACTATAAACATGAATTTTCATCATCAATTAAACAAAACGAAAACGAAATAAAACAACTGTTGAAGGCGATAGAAAAATGGAAAATTTCCAAAAATCATGTGAAAGTAATGTTAAAGAAGTTAAAAAACTATATATTAATGTAAATGAATTCCAAACAACAACAAAGAAATGTGCAAGTCGATAGGAGAAAAGAACACAAATATGAGTAACGAAATAAAGAAGGTTTTAAAACAAACCAAACAAAAATGTCATATGCAGAGACGATAAAAAATAGTGCTACCAAATGTGAACAGATGCCTTTATTTATAAAACCAAAAGAAAAACAAGGAGTAGAAAAAAACTAGGGAAGCACTAAAGGATAAAGTTGATCCTGTTTATTTAAAACTTACTGGTGTAGAAAATAGAAGAAATGGAACGGTTGTAATCCAAAGTTAATATATCGATAAAAGAGAGAAAATAAAAAAATGCAATAGGAAATGAATTAAATGATGGCTATGAAATTAAGGTGCCCAAACCAATTGAACTTAGAGTTAAAATTACAGATATGACTTTTATACATGAAGAGAAAGAAATAATTAAGAAATAAAAAAATAAAGAAAACCCAAGTATCTCTTATTCAGAACTCAAAATAATTGAAAAATACGAAATCAAAAGAAATAATAAAACAATCTATAATGTGAAAATAGCAGTCAATAACAAAACATATACAAAAAATGATGGATGCAAGAAATGTAAATATAGGTTGGGAAAGATGTAGAGTGCTCGATGGAACAGATGTAACTCAGTGCCTCAAATGTAGAGGATATAACCATATTGCAAAAAAAAATGCAGAAATCAAGAAATATGCTTAAGATATCATGGACAACACAAAATAAAAGAATGCAGAATGCGATCGGTACGAGTTACAGAAACGAGCTACTGGTGTATGAATATTATTATATATTCAACCAACCCTGCTCTGACGGGGAAAATAAGTCAAAAAAAATATTTCCATTTAAGGCAAGCAAATTATCCGGAACTTACTAATTGAACCAAGTTTCCGTTACAAAATTATGTTCATGTCTGAGTTTTTAAAAACGAGGCGAAAATCACCAATTTATTATTTAAGCTCTGAGCATTTATGTGGCAAATATTAATACCCGCTCTTTGTTTGGACAGAATCCTAACCATGTTAAAAGTCGTATCATTGGATTCATTGCTATTCACAGTCATTTAAATTTTGTATAGAGTTATGGTAGGTTAAACCTAACAGCAACGCGATAGCATGAAAATAATGCAAACTTAAATCTGAATATTTATAATTGATAACAACAGAACATCATGACCGTGGTCTAAAGGTTACTGGCTTAGGAGGAAGCTAACACGATAACTTCACACCATTTTACAAAAATATAAAAATGATTTTGTTTACAGAAAACTATAGACACAGCGTTAAACGCAGTTTGTTTTAAGACATTAAATATGTTGGAAGAAAGTTATTCAAGTAAAAACTTTGGCAAGTTTAAAGGAGCTTGGTTATTACTCGCTTATATATTTCTTGTACAGGGTGGAGCGCGATAATTTGCTTATTTGGGAATGAAATAAAAAAAGTTATGAACCTTAGATATTAAACAGTAAGGGAATCTTTATTTTTTAAATGGGTTTCAATAGTGCATCTGGCAAAAGTTTACCTTCTCTGTCCACACACTGCTGCATGCGTTTTTTGAAGTTTTCATTTTAGCCTCAATATTGTTAATCAGGTCTTCCAAGGTGTTGGGACGGTTGATATACACCTTCGACTTCAGGTTACCCCAATGGAAAAAATCGGATGGGACTAAGTCTAGTGCCGGTGAGTTCACATCACCCCTCAAAGAGATAAGAGTATTCCGGAGATTGCAGTACTGCTGCTCTAACTCTCTCGATGTTTTGTGGTGTTGTAATCATTTTCTTCGTACACAAGGCAAATTCCCTGCTATTGTCAATGAAGTTACCCAATTTACAATTGATTGCCCTCCAGGCACACTTCCGCGTGGGGGAATAGCGAATCATTAACGAAAAGCACGCTGCACTGAATTGATCGAGTGCGCATTTGAAAAATACGCTTCACCACAAAAAGACATCTCCTCACGTGTCCAATGAATGATGGCAACTGAAGGACAGACGAATGCAAATATCCTGTCAGCCACTATAAGCCACACACACTACACTCTTTTCGACCCACAATGCTGCCACAGCCTGCAGTGCAAAGAAGCAAATTACAGCGCTCCACCCTGTATAATTTTCTGTCTACATATTACATATTTTCAAAGCAAACTGTTTTTTTTAATTAGCCAACACTCAGGGGTTTTCCCCTATACATGCAATGCATTGCGTTGGTCGTTGGAAAGCAAGGGGTCGAAGGGGGGAAAGAGGGAGTAATGTTTTTTGACATTCGCCTTGAATTTCTGGATGTCGTAATTGGTGGGAAATACATCTGCCGGAAGTCGATTCCACATACGGACAGTACGGGCGATAAACGAATTCGATCTGTAGTGTATAGTGCGGTCAACCGGCCAATCGATAACATATGGGTGTGAATTTCTGGAAAGTCGTGTATCCCTGCCGAACATCCACACGTCAGGGATAAGGCCACGAATGTCTGAAGAACACACACCATGGAAGTAGCGATAGAACAGCGACACACAACCCACATTCCGACGATGCTTCATCGAAACAATAGAGTTGGATACCCTACTGTTTCCTATCAGCACCATCGCTCTCCTTTGAACACGGTCCAGAAGCTCTAAGGATGATTTTGGAGTACCTGCCCATATATGGGAGTTTTATTCAATCCTTGGCCTGATGTAGGTTGTATAGATATTGAAAACATCAGAAGGAGTGAAATATGTTTTGCACCGCTTTAGGAAGCCTATACACTTGAGTGCTTCTGTCGACCAACGAGCGTCACATTGCATTTTCATGCCCAGAACATCAAGAGCATCAGATTGTTCGACATCCATACCATCGATAGAAAGGACAGAGCCATGTGGCACACCTGCGGTCAGCCTATGTTTATCGGATGAGAACCCATCTACAACAACTCGTATAGTGCAATCTCTAAGAAAGCTCGATATAAATCGAGCAAATGTATTACCGACACCAAAAGCGATCAGCTTTGATAAGAGTGCACCGTGCCAGACTCTATCAAATGCCTTGCATATATCCAGAGCCACGACCTTACTCTCACCAAACTGGTGGATAGACCGACTCCAGCTTTTCGATAGGAAAGCCATCAGGTCACCCTCAGAGCGATTTCTACGGAAGCCGTACTGCCTGTCGCTAAGCAGGTCGTTGGACTCTAGATACCCTACAAGATGGTGGTTAACCATGCTCTCCATTACCTTGGAGAGCGCAGAGCAGATCGCGATTGGCCGATAATTCGCAGGATTATTGGTTTCTCCCTTTTTAGGGATCGGCTGGACGTTCGCAACCTTCCAACACGCTGGGAAGACTCCTGCACGATAAGCAAGGTTGAAAAGGTTGTGTAGTGGACGGGATAGCGTCGAGGAGCACCTATATAGGACTAGTGCCGAGATACCATCCGGGCCCGGGGCTTACTAACATCGAGATTCGCAAGAACCCTTTTAACTCCACGAGTTCGAAAAAATATCTTAGGCATGGAACTAGATACGTTTTCGATCTCGGGGAGTGGTTGATTGCTTTCCGTACGTAGACGTTGCTCGTAAAGAAAGTTTTAACGCCTAAGCACTCTGGCACATGACGTTCTTGCCTGTTTACGCAGCAGTTCAGTATTGACGTTTTTGTTTAAACGCCAATTTCTGAACGCCTCCTCTTTTGATCTGACAGCAACTATTTTTGGCAGGCTTAACCGACATAATTTTAGTTGGAATAAACGTCTTCATTCCAAATATTCCAAATTATATTTTCGATCATTTCAGCCGCTGCATTAATGTTGTTATCGAGAAAGCATAGCTTCCAATTGAAATGCTGGAAAAACTGGTTGAGCTCAGTCCAACGTGCATTTTCGTATATAAAAATTGTCCGCTTTGGGGCTGGTATCGAAGCGACACGAAGGGCGGAATACGAAAAAGATGCTGAAACAATGCTGTGATCGGAATTAACAAGAGGTGTAAGGACATTAACTTCATACTTTTCAGGGTGTGAAGTTAAGAAAAGGTCAAGAATATTGTGTTGGTGTCCTTCGACACACGGAATATGTGTCGGTTCATTCACTAATTGCGTTAAGTCGTTTTGCTCGGCGAAGAGCTCGGCGTATTACTGTTAATGATGCATAAACTCAATTATGCATCTGAACAAATTCTGAATTCGTGATAGAAAATTGTGTATTGTTGTAATTTTATGTTCTCAGTTTTGTTTTAGTGATTACCTCTGATGATGGACGACGATGTCCGTTCGAAATATTGGGTTATTTCAAATTAAATAAATTATAAAAACACCAACATCTGTTTTTTGCTTATGACCTCAAGCCTAACAATAACTGAAAAATAAAATATAATTTTTTAATATTTTTTTTAAAGCAGTATGTACTAATTAAATTATTTTGTAATTTTAAAAATTTTTGCTTCATAACTCAATGGTATTGCTTTTACAATTTTTTTTTTACAAATTTTGTTAAAAATCGAACTGGCGCAAAAACGCGCAAGATGTTTTTGCTTATTATATTAGTTCAGCTTTAAAAAAACATAAATTTCAGAACACGAAGTTGACCGGTACCATTTTAAAACTATACATACTTCTGAAGAAAGGCTAAAATTTAGACCTATTTTCCATAAATGATTAAAAATAGTTGTACAAGGTAAATGTCGGCCTGCAACTGCTTTTATTGTTCGAAACTACCACGAGTTAAAGGATCCATAACAATATTTGGCTTTTGAATGTCAAAAATAGAAAAACTTGCACTTGAAAATACAAAAAATTCACTTTTTGCAAATACGCGGAAAATCAACATATGTTAACGATTTATTTGTCTAATGATTGAGAATTATCGAGTATAAAACATTAATCGCATATCTCAATTTTCATTTTTCAATTAATCTCCGTTTTAGTGGTCAAATACCCCAACGTGGGACGTGGCCTCCTCGGTCGGCAGGGGCGGGTGTGAGTGGCGTGGGAACGTTCGTCAAAAAAACAAAAAACGTAAGAACAAGATAAAAAACTTGGTATCACCTGTCCTACAATTCAAAAATTCGGTGAAATTAGGAACATTTAATATGTTATATTTACCGTCAAACGGTATCAATGTATGTCAATTCAATTTATGTTTTAGGTTGTATACCATTTATTATAAATAAAAAATACTGAGTTATTATTATTGCGAATCTCGATCTTAGTAAGTCTCCGGGCCCTGATGGTATCTCGGAACTTGTCCTATGTAAGTGCTCTTCGACGCTAGCCCCTCCATTACGCAACCCTTTCAACCTTGCTTATCGTGCAGGAGTCTTCCCAGCGTGTTGGAAGGTTGCGAACGTCCAGCCGATCCCTAAAAAGGGAAAGCCAATAATGCTGCGAATTATCGGCCCATTGCGATTTGCTCTGCGCTCTCCAAGGTAATGGAGAGCATGGTCATCCACCATCTTGTGGGGTATCTGTAGTCCGACCTACTTAATGATTGGCAGTATGGCTTCCGTAGAAATCGCTCAATGGGAGAACTGATGACTCCTTATCGGAGCATTGAAGTCGGTCCATCCACCACTTTGGTGAGAGTATGGTCGTAGTTCTGGATATCTTCAAAGCCTTTGACAGAGTCTGGCACGGTGCTCTCATATCAAAGCTGATCCCATTTGGTGTCGGAAATACTTTTGCTCGATTTATATCGAGCTTTCTTAGAGATCGCACTATAAGAGTTGTTGTAGGTGGGTTCTCATCCAATAAACATTGGTTGACCGTAGATGTACCACAGGACTTTGTCCATTCTCCCTCTTTATTTCTTTTCGTTGACGATCTTTTGAGTCGGACCGTGAATCTAACCTACTCTTTCGCGGATGACAGCAACCTCTGTTATTCGTATTCATTCGACCGTAGGCTGTCTTCAAGATATTGCGGACAAACGGCAAATTATGGATGAGACACTTGGCCGGGACTAACAGGCCATTTCCGAATGGGATCGAGTGAATAGAGTAGATTTTAATACGCGTAAGACGCAGTGCTGCTTGTTGTCTCACAAGCGATTCATTGACCCATCAGTATCGTCATTATCTGTCGATGGTATGTATATCGAGCAATCGGATGCTTTTGATGTCCTGCGCATGAAAATACCTGTGACGCTCATTGGGCGAGGCATGTATTTGAAGTGTCGAAAGAAGTTCTCAAGTGTATAGGCTTCCTAAAGCGGTGCAAGAAATATTTCACTCCTTCTGATCTCTTCGATATCTATACAACCTACATCCGGTCAAAGATGGAATACAACTCCAATATATGTGCAGATGCTCCAAAATCATTCTTCGAGCTACTTGATCGTGTCCAAGGGAGGGTGATTTGGTGACAGTGGGGTATCCAACTTTATTATCTCCCTGGAGCATCGTCGGAATGTGGGTTGTGTGTCTCTATTTTATCGCTACTTCCATAATGTGTGTTCTTCAGACATTCGTCTTTTTCCTGACGTGAGGATGTTCGGCAGGGATACACGACTTTTCAGAAATTCACATCCGCTTGTTATCGATTGGCTCGTTGACCGCACTATACACTACAGATTAAATTCGTTTTTCGCCCGTACTGTCCGTATGTGGAATCGACTGCCGGCGAATGTATTTTACACCAATTGCGACATCCAGAAATTCATGTCAAATGTCAATAAACATTACTCCCTCTTTCCCTTACTTTCCAGTCACCAACGCAATGCATCGCATGTAAAGGGGAAAACCCCTGAGTGTTGGTAAAAAAAACGCTCGTCCTTGGAAGCATTCATAAAAACCGTCATGACAAAATCGACGCTAGCAGCGATTTCGACTTCGCACCGTTTTTTGTATTGTAAAATTTAACAAATAAATTGTAAAAATTATGTTAAATGCAATTGTTTTAGATTATTTTCCTAAAAAAACTGACAGAGACAAAACATCTGTGCTGTAAATGAACTAATGGCTGTCGAGTGAAAGGTACGACTGTCGCAGCGATAGCGTTTTGTCGCGTCGGTCGGAACAATTATTTAACGACAAACAAGTTTGGTGTTAAAACGCGGCGAAAAAAGAATACATATTGGCAGGAAAAAATTAGGTCAAATTCGATATATGTAACAATTCCATAGTACGCGTCAAATCTACCGCTTTTAAAATGTTCTTTGCGAGATAAATGGCATTGAAAGTTAGCGGGTATTTTATCGGCGTTTGCTTTGATTGACGTTTTTGTTCTTAATCTTTGCATACTTTAAATTTTTTGACGTTTGACAAAAAACACACGTGATTTTGCTTTTCTTTTGAACAAACAAATATCGTGTCCCCCTCTGTATTTTACACATATGAAATGTATTAGTATGGGTTTGTACATTTATGATTTAAAAGATTTAATCAAATATGCATTTGGTAGCTGAACAGAACCACTCTGTTTAAGGATATTGTAGAAACGTCCCTTCCGCCAAGTTTGAAACGTTGGGTGGTAAATTATATGTGGGCGACAGTCGTATGTAGAATTTAGAGATAGGAAGTCGAAGCCCCGTAGAGTTAAACAAGGAGTTCTGCAAGGAGGAGTGATCTCCCGCTTCGTTTTAACTCTACCTCTTTAAAATTCCTGCACCACCAGACGGCGTTGCAATTGTGTAGTACGCTGATGACTGCACAATTCTGACGTCAGGACCTTAAGTAGATGAAATATGCGAGAAAATCAACTGTAACCTCACAAATAAGAACGTTTTTTCACAGCAAGGAATATGAAAATATCCGACTCCAAATTATCAGAAACACTGTTTACTGCATGGACCGAGGTGCGGTTGTCACACAATGTGTCGATGACGTCAATATCCCGACTACCAACTACCCCAAAATCCTTGGGCTCACATTGGACAGCCATTTTTCGATCCTTCGCACGTGCTGCAGCCTTCTGCAATAGGCGAAAAAGTAGGAACACGGTCCTTAAGGCTTCTGAGGAAAATCTACATGAATTTCTTGTTGACTTAGCAATACCGATTTGGGTGTCTTCGCAGTAGTTATCCTAACCACCATCTAATGGACAGGATGCCCAGGCACATCAGTTACGATCTTCTTGATCTAGAGAGAGGTCCAGCGTTAGAGGAGAGCCTTTAGATTATCGAAACTATAAGGCTGGTCTGAACGACATTCACGCTGATGAAGTCGCAGCAGCAGTATGCAGCTACTTATATATTGTGAATGTAGTGCTAGGGGACTATCCCCCAGAGATTTTACCTGAGGATAAGTTGATACCTCGGTAGACCTGCGTGGTTCTGGCTCAGCTGAGATCTAAATGATGCACGAATTGGCGCTTAAGTTCCGGACGTTTGTCCCGCCTGCCATCAGGGACCACATGACATGCTGCGCTTCGTTAATTGTACGGGCAAGCCGGTCGAAGGGTTGGTAAGTTCAAGAGCCACGACGACCGCCTTATCTTTGGGAGTGTTCTGGTTAAGTCCGATCATCCTTTCTTTCAGGGTTCGACAGCAATTTGACCGTTTTGCACAATTTACCAATACCGGAACTAAAGTTGCACTGCTTTAAGTGACTGCACTTGTTCTGCTTGTTAAGATTCTTAATTCTAGGGTTGGAACTACGAATATCATCACGCTCATGTGCGGATTCCGCTGCCTCTGCAGGGAAATTTAGTCGTATCACTGGTAATCGACCAGAAAAAATGAGGCGAGCGGCTGCTGCGAGTATGATGACCCGGAACTTCTTTTCGGCTAACCGAACATCCGAGCGAATAGCAGATTACGTAGGCTACGTTTTGTGGCTTCTCTGAAGGCATTTTAATGCGGGGCAAAGATACCAATAGAGCCATCTCGACAGTTCCAGACTTGACTGCTACCCCCGTACATTCCATGTTGCGTAGGCTAGTCCGTATGTCAATTTACCATTTTCTAAGATAACAATTACTATGCATCAAGTCTTAAATTAGATAGGAAACCGGCTATTAATTTCATGAGGTCAGCAATTGTGATGAAACTTAGCTTTTTGTTATAGAAAAGATCTTTCAATTAGTTTTCTTTTTTACTGTTAATGTCCTTGTTAGTGCTTGCTTATATGCTGACCATCCCACAAAGACAGAGCAGAACCAATTGTTGAGCGAGTAGTGCAAAATGCTAATGCATTTTATGGATACATATTTATATAATTTTGGGATTAACTTCCAACTTGTAAAGGCAACGATTTTCAATCATGATATCAATTATTAACGCTGATAACACCCAGCGATTGTTCAATTAACAAATCAGTTTCATGGCCCCTAGACGCGAGCTCCCTTGTAAATTATACTCACCCGGTTCTATGAGGCATGGCTTTTTTTTATCCTTTTTTCGTGTCACTGCACTGTAGCTAATGAATAAGTTTCAAATATTTACAGTGGTCAAAAAAAGTATTCGACATGTATAATTTTTTTTTTTTATTAATTATTCAATAAAAAATAGTAGACTGTGTAATGTGATACAAGTAACAAAAAATTTACTTCATTTATAAAGAAAGAATTATATTTAATGCAAAAAGTGAGATCTTAAAAGGAACATGTACCAGAAATTCAATGTTTAAAAGATAAACAAAAAAATTATTCGACATTGTCATTATTCTTAGAATCTAAAATAGTTATCGGTAGTTTAAAAACGAGCTTTTCCTTTACGGCGTATAACCTCTTTTAAACGATCAGGCATAGATTTTACCAAAGTTTTTGTGTATTCAGGATCAATTTTGTCCTGCAGGATTTTTTCATTCGATTTTTATTTGTAAATTCACGGGATCTGATTTTTTCTCCAGGTGGCACCAAAGGTGTTCAATGGGGTTGAGATCTGGCGATTGAGGCGGTGTTTTTTTTTATTATTTTTGGGCAATTATATAGAAGCCAGAGCTTTGTATTTACTGCGGAATGTTTGGGATCATTATCTTGGTAGAACTGAAATCTGTTCACCAGTCCCAATTTTTCTGCTCTGGGTCTTAAATTTGTCTTGAGAAGCTCAATGTATTTTCGATGATCAATAATCCCATCAATACCATAACACCACCACCCCCGTGTTTTATAGTTGGTAACATATTTCTCTCTTCCAACTCTGTATTTGGTTTACGATACACTACATTCCATTATATTGCTTTCATCAGCAAAAATTACATCTATCCAGAACTCTACCGGCTTACTTACGAACTCTTTTGCGAATTCTAACCTTACATTTCGATTTTTCTTTGAAATGTGGGGTTTCTTCCTGGCTGATCTTGCACGGAACTCATGTTTTTTGAGAACATTTCGTATTGTCTGAGGAGTTACTTAAACTCCTAAATATTCTTAAGTACTTTTAGCTAATGTAGGTGCATTAATTCTGGGATTTTTTCACTTCATGTACGATTACTCGTTCATCTGCTTCCGTAAGTTTGCGAGGACGGCCACTTCTGGGTTTGTTTACCACAGTTTTTTCTGTTTTATATTTTTTTATTATATAATGAACAGTAGTTCTCGATTTTTGAACGATTTCTGATATAGAATTTTAAAATTTTCCTAATTTAAAATGATGAATTATAAAAATTTTAGTTTCGATATGTGTTTCTTTTCCTTTGCGTCCCATATTAAAGGGAGATTAAAAGCAAATGAGAAGAAAGCGTGAATAAGTAATTAACTGGAGATCTAACGGTATTTATAACAATAACAACGCAAAAAGCTAACAAATCTATGTGAAAAAGAGAGCAAAACAAATTCTTGTCGAAATGTTCTATTAACTGGACAAAATCTCTTTAAAATAAGCGATGTTTATGAAATTTGTAACTGTAAATGAAAGAACACTTACAGACAATAAAAAACATTATTCCATTTATAAAATTAGTGGTCATCCCAAGATTTTAGGGAGATTTATGAAAATTACATGTGTTGTCGACAACTTTTTTTGACCACTGTACATCACTTTCCTTTATTGTGTTTTGTCTATTTCTGCAGTTGAATCTTAAAATCTGGAACAAAAAGGCTTATGAGTTAACATAAGACGATAAACTATAAATAATGGACGAGTTGACTTTTACGAGAAGTAGAAAAACACACGATAAGTATTAATAATTATTTGAATGCTGGATGTTGTGTTTAAACTGTGTGAATTAAGTGTTTTCTAAATTTTTTTGGTAACAAATTTTGACTTTTTAGCGTTCTTGTGTACAAACCAAAGTGGATAAACCTTTACTAAAGATCTGTTTTTCTACAATATTGCAAGGCATTTCGTCCATCTTATACGTTTTATCGTCTATGCCGTAACCAAACCTAACAAGTAAAAAATGATAAGTTTGGCTGTGCCGAACTTTGGATACCCTCCACGAGATTCCCAAATAAAACCAAATTTGGTGCGGAAGTGTGTTTTATATAGAAATCTTTATGTGCAAAATTTCATTTCGATAGGTCAAGCTTGTGGTGAGTTATCATATTATCTCTCAAAGCCCATGAGACCGTTTGTGTGGGAGGTACCAGTAGGACATTTCCGATTTCAACAGAATTTGGCGCAGAGGTGTGTTCTATACAAAAATCTTTATGTAGAAAATTTCATCTCGATAGGTAAGTTTGAAGTGAGTTGTCATATTACTTTTCAAGGCCCATGAGACCGTTTGCGTGGGAGGTACCAGTGGGGCCTTTCCGATCTTAGCCAAATTTAGCGCAAAATTCTGTTCTATATATTAATCTTTATGCCGTAAATTTCGTCTCGATAGGTCAAGTGTGTGGTGAGTTATTGTCATATTGTTTTTCAAGGCACATGAGACCGTTAGTGTGGTAGGTACCAGTAGGACTTTTCCGATCTCAACCGAATTCAGCGTAGAACTGTGTTGTATATAGAAATCGTGATGTGTAAAATTTCATTTCGATAGGTTAAGTTTGTGGTGAGTTATAGTCATATTATTTCTCAAGGCCGTTTGTATGGTAGGTACAAGAAATGGTGGCCCAATCTAAACCATTTTTACATAGATGATTGCGCCTATATAGAGATTATTATTTGCAAAATTTCAGTGATTTTGCTCAAGAAACTGGACGGATATTTTCAAATAAACTAATTTTTATGAGGTAGTGTCGGTTGAGGGTCTCCAACACCAACTTCCCGTAGAGCTATATAGCCCATTTTCAATACCAACCATGCTAGGTTAACTACACATGTTAATGCCAAATTTCAGCTCCCTAGCTGTTTTCATGCAGGCTCTATCTTGTTTTCAACAGACGCGCAGCCGGACAACATGGCTAGATCGTCTTAGCATTTTACGAGGATCAAGAATTTGTTGGGTCTCCGATGATTATTTCAAGGTGTTACAGACAGAATGACAAAACTAATATACCCTCCATTGTATGGTGGAGGGTATAAAGAGAGCCAAGCCCGGCAGGCGTAAAATGCAATATCGTATTTTTTGTTTTTGAGTTGAGTTTGATCCTTAGGTTTACCGCAATATCGTTATCTCGATTTCGATACAAAGGATGACCTTCGTTAATCACTGCAAGCATAAACCGTAGAACTTTTTTTCATAATTAGAAATCAAATTGAATCCCGTGTGTACCTTAGACTCTTGAATTTTACCAAAAGACCTAATAATATCATAATTAGATATCAAACATTTCTTTATTCGTCATGATGTATGGCAAAACAAAACATTTTAGTTTATATTCAACGATCTTTCTTATTAATCCAGATCTATTCTGCTTTCTATTAGCATTTGTCCTGTGTGTACCTTAGACTCTTGAATTTTATCAAAAGACCTAATAAGGTCATCCATCGTTATTGCTATTAAGCCATCTACGATTAAATTGGATGATAAATCTTGATTCGCTTGTATTAAGCCGTCCATTATGTTTGGTTCCCGTGTGGCATTTGTACGTATAAATTGTCTCATTCTGTAAACTGAAGCGTTGCGGCACATTTCCCGCAAATCTGACCCGGAAAATCCATTTGTTAGTTTAGCGAGGCGGCCGAAGTCGACACTTTTATGTACAGCTTCTGATTCCATTATTAATTTTAATATCTGAAGTCGCTGATCAACGTTAGGTAGGCTGATATGAAACTGAGCAGGCATCCGGCGTATAATTGCTTTATCTAAATCTTGTGGTCGGTTTGTAGCTCCCATAACGATAACGGTGGCATCGCAGTTTGTATTCAGCCCATCCCATAGCATCATAAATTGAGTTTTCATCATAGCTGTAGCTTCATGGTCATTAGAGTTACGACTTCTTAAAAAGGAATCGATTTCATCAATAAATATTATACACGGCTGTATTTTCAAAGCAAGAGAAAAAACAGCTGAAGCTAATTTTTGTGACTCCCCGTACCACTTGTCGGTGAGAATAGCAACATCCAAGTTAATAAAACGCATATCAGCTTCTTTAGCAGTTGCTTTAGCAATTAAAGTCTTGCCGCAACCCGGTGGGCCATGTAAGAGAACGCCTTTTGGGGCCTGCCATAATTTCGATTCTCTAAAAAGATGTCTGTGACGAATAGGAAGTACGACCGACTCACGCAGTTCCTGTATAACGGAATCTAATCCCGCTATATCGCTCCAACACACCGAAATGTCACTTGGAACCACAATATGTGAAGCTATCATCAATTCGTAGTCATTGAACTTCTGTGTGTTAATTTTAAAATGTCCTTGATCACATAACCTACTCTCAATGAAATATTATGTTAAAGTTTTTAGGCGTGGAATAGCACATGTTACCTTTTTAGCTGTTCCTCTGCACGTAATTTGGCCTTCTTCTTATTTTTGCTGGTCGGGTCTATTTGGTTCATCATCCATTTCACAGAGTAGTATGTTATGACCGAAGCAATCGACACTCTAATGAGCATTTGGAAAAGGTCCCCCCGGGAGATCTGTGAGCCACCCAAGTTAAAATTATCCATTACAAAATGTGCTGCAAACCTTTAAAGGAATTATGGAAAGGAAAATTGTATCAAACAGGGATGATAAATCGGATACTTATATGAACACTAACGTACTTTTTTTAATTCTCTTTATATTTTAAAAGTACTATAGTACCTTCACAAACACTACTGCTTTCGAGCAGTAAATGGGATATATACCTTTTTTAAACGATGACTTGATCCCAGGGTTTTTTTTTACATTTTCTTAAAAAAGCCCTTTGTTGTCATGAGCATTTACCCAATGAATTTATGCATATAAGTATGCGATTTCCAAAACGCCACGACAAAAAATCGACATCGGCTGATCGGCGACAAAATAAAAAAAACGAAGGTGGCTGCGTTTTTGGATTTTTGCCGACTTTATATCAATAAATTTGAATGTATTTTTTTAAAAATATTAATTGCCACTTTTAGTAAACATAACTTTAACTTGTGAAAACATTACGACCATGCGGAAGGGGGCAATAAAACTGTCAAAAATCACCGCCTAGTTCCATTTCCTGAATTTCGATTCCCTTGTTTCACCCTCAACGCCAAAAAAAGGCCAACTTGTCCGTAAGTACTTTTTTCTCTCTCTCGGACTACTCCACACTGAACAGAGGTTGATGCGGAATAGTCTTAAACCGGCGGCGCGCCGCCTCCAACGGATTACTGCTTAGCATAGCAGCCGCCGAAGTAAAGGCCCTGCAAATCTTCTTGAATTTCAAGAAAGCACATAAATGCTTTCGTGACTCCTAAGACCACTATTTGTATTTCACTTCAATTTTGGTTATGTGTATTCCACTTCAATTTCGTTTATTAGTATTCCGCTTAAATTTTGTCTACTATGTACATTAGAAAAATTCTTGAAAAGATTGTGAATGGCAAAATCTCTAAAGTCATCAATGATAGATACATTTATGTAACATAGACACGTATATGTAATGATATTAAGAGTGGTCTTTATTCTAAGAGGTCTACTGCATTGGTTCTACTCGACATTGAGATAGCCTTTGATTCAGTATGGCATCGTGGCTTAATATATAAGCTGATTGAATAAGGCTTTTCTCCATATCTCGTCAAAATTTTTTGATCAGTAGATACTTTTGCGCCTCTTTTGAAAATTAATTTTCTGAACCGAAATTAATCCCTGCAGGTTTAACTCAAGGATCCGTTTTGGGACCAATATTATACAGCATTTACAGTGCCGGTGTCCCTATTATGACAAAACGTAAATTCACTTTATAAGCAGATGATATTGGTACGAGTATTGTTTAAATCAAATTTCAAACTATAAAAAAATTTAAAATTAACTATTCTCTATAGTTTCGAAATAGGATCGAAATTTGGGAGTGTCGGTAATGGTCACCCTAATAGTGGCAACTCGGACTAATGTCATTGACCGACAATAATGTCCCAAGCTGAGAGGAGAGACACTATATATTTATTGTTTAAATGTCATTTATATTAGTGTTAGTATTGTTTTTTAGAACATTTAAACACTATAAGTATAAATAGGCCCTTCAGACACACAATACTTTCCTTTTGCTGTAACCTAATAATAAGTAAGTCAAGTTGTTGTAATTTTGTTTATTTAACTAATTTGTTTTTATATTTTTTAATTTTATTATTTTCTCTTGTTTATTTGTGTAAATTTGGTTTCTTTTCTATATTTGGGACAGTTTTGGAAGCCAGCCAGTTGAACGTTTTTTCTGAAACAGTAAAAGGACATTTTTATTCTTTATTTGGTTAAATTTTTGTTAATGTCACAATTTTTTCCCATCAGATTTATGTGAAAATTGCTCTTTTGTCATCTGGGCGGACATTTTGTGATAATTTAATGTAAATTTTTCTGCAACGAATTATTTGCCAAATGTTCATTATATTTATTTTGGACATTGTGTCGTCTACTCACCTGTGTTTTTGTGTCGTCTACTCACCTGTCGGTTTTATGTCGAAAAACCAGGATCAGCAAAGAACAACTAGCAGCAGACGTAATCAAGGTATCCCTTCAGCCCATTTGGGTCCTACGTAACTGAAATGATGCAACACTTGCCAAACAATACGCCAAATAATGGTAACCAGCAGCCGCCGAATCCAGGCTCGTCCTCCGCAATTTTTCCGATAAGCCTCTTGAAACTAATTTACCTACAAAAAGATCAAAAATTATTGATATTATTCAATTTAAATAACAAGTGATGCAGCTTCAGCGACAAATGCAAGCAATGCAGACAGAGTTTTTAGCCTCAACGCGCCATCTTCAAGCCCAAGTACAACGCATGCTATGCAAACACAGTTGGCAGCCTTCAACCATTTTGACGTACGACCATTATTTGTGTTGAACTTTTAACTTTGTATGGCGATGAAGCACCATCCTATAGCACTATGAAAAACCGGTTTAATGAATTCAATCGTGGCCGACGCACATTCAATGACGAAAGTCGTCCAAAAACGGCCGTTGCGCCAGAGAACACTGATACCGTGCGTGAACTCATAATGCAAGATCGTCATGTGACATACCGTGATGTAGAGACATCCTTGGGCATTTCTTTGAAAAGCATACATTCGATATTGCATGAACACCTGTCCGTCAAAAAGGTTTGTTCTCGTTGGATCCCGCACAATTTGACAATCGCTCAAAAAAAGGCTCGTGTCGATTAGTGTAAAGAAATTTCGAAAAAAATACGATCGCAAAAGACGTTTATAAGATCGTCACAGGTGACGAATCATGGATCAATGTGTATGAGACGATCCAAATCCAACGAAAGTGGTTGGTGGAAAAAGCACTTCAAAATTGGTAGTGTGGCGAATGTTCCGCTTAAGCAACCAAATTGTTTGCCTGAAGTCTCCGCAGAAATTCGAAAAACGAACAAGAGATGACGAATTATTGTGCACCATGACAATGCAAGCTCCCACACATCGGCTCAAACCAGCATCTTTTTGACCGGCCAAAGCGTCGAATTGATGGGACATCCGCTGTACAGCCTTAACTTGGCACCCAATGACTTCTTTTTATTACCACACATGAAGAAAAAATGCGTGTTCAACGATTTTCGTAGCCAGAAGATGCTGTTGAAGCGTTCAAAAACCATGTTTTGTAGGTGTCTCAATCGGAGTGAAAAAAGTGCTTCGACAATTGGTTTGAGCGCATGCAAAAGTGTATAAATCATGCTGGAGAATACTTTGAAAAACAATAAAAGCATTTTTGATGATAAATATTTGCATTTTCATTATAAAGCCAGAAATATATATAGCAGCCTTCGTATTTTATTTTCGAGTTCGAATGTGTGTCCCTTTTTACAATTAGAGAGAGATTATTTCTAGCGGAAACATGATCTTACATTTTATAGCTGTGTGGCCACGTCTTTTTAAAGTCCAGCGCCACCAGTTCACTACAATAGATATATTATCGTGCAAAAAACTACCCACTAAACGTGAAATGTCTTTAAATATGTCAATTAACGACCCATTTGGGTTTCTGACTGATTTCTTAGTGACGTCTAAAGCAGAGAGTGTGGATAAGTGGGACGAAGAATTGCTGGCAGAAATTTATGCAGTCAGGAAGGCCTGGTTGCAAGAGCTGCCAAATTATTGGAATTACCTGTCCCCGGTGCAATTTTGATAGTTTTCCCGTAGCATAGTAGACCTTCACATATTTGTGGACGCAAGTTAAGAGGCAATGGCGGTCGTGTCGTATTGGCGTGCTGTAAGTAATAAATGTGTAAATGTTGTGTTTGTCACGAGCAAAACCGGCTGTGCGCCCACACGATATCATACAATTTCAAAACTGAATTCAGACAGAAGTAGTTACTATTAAATAACACGGTGGTACAAAATTGAATGAAATAGAAAAACCTGGGAGTGATATTATTTTTCTTGTAGGTCTTGTCGAGTTAAAGAAGATTCCAATAGCGAAATATGCCGGACACCTCCGAAATTCGGATTTAGGGTTAAAAAACCGGTTTTGTACCTTTAAGCACTTATAAGCCTGTAATTTTGTTGATAATGATCCGATTTTAAATTTGTTACTAGATTTGGAAAGAAGAAACAGATCTTTCGAATGATATATAAAAAACTTGAGAAATTAGGGTGTTATTGCCCAGCAAGCACAAATTTTGTAGATTTTTCAAAAAAAAAAATCAACTTTGGTGACGTTTTATACATTATTTTATTAAGAAACTATAATACTATTGATTTTATTCAAAAAGTATGTTTATTTTCGATTATAACGCATATTTGGGTTTAAAAATAGATAATCAATTGACTGAGTTATTAAACTTTTCATGTCCGGCATATTTCACTATTGGAATCTTGTTTTACTCGACAAGCCCTACAAGAAAAATAATATCCGGTCCCAGGCTTTTTGAACTGTCGCACCGTGTAATCACTAAATAAATATAAATAAAGTTTATTTTTGTTCAGATTCGTCCACCGTCATGCAGTGGATCCGCTCAGACAATCGAAGATACAAGCAGTATGTGGCCAACAGAGTGTCAGAGATTTTAGATGGCAGTGGACAGCATCCTTGTTCACTTGCGTTACTGTCCTTCTTGTCCACATTGAAATTGCCACCGATCTGTCAAGTGATGCCTGCCTTATTTGCATTCGCAACTTTATTAATGTGAGAGGTGTGACCACTATTTTGCGAAGTAACAATGCAACAAATTGTGTCTATCTAGCAAAGGAGCTATTGATAATGACTCTATCGCTTCACGTGTGACGGCGCTGTGCATAAAGTGCGTTTTTTAATACCCCGGCAAATCCCAGCAAAGGTTTAGTTTGGGAACGCCTTGTGCGGTCGGTGAAGAACATCATGTTGAAGAAACAGGCTCCCAGAATAGAAACGCTGCAGTCGCTTTAAATAGAATCTGAAAATATGGTCAACTCTAGGCCATTGACACATCTGCCAGTTACACCCGAAGATTCAGAGTCTCTGACACCGAACCATTTTATACTTGGCTGTATTCATAAACGACATAAATATGCCAAGAATTTAGTGGATACGAGGGCGTGTCATTATACTTAATTTTGACAAAGGCGGTGTAGCGCGATCAGCTGATGTTACAACGAGTTCAGGGGTCTGTAGAAGGGCTGTATCTTAATTAGCGGTTGTTGAAGTGGAACGCTGTGTCGAGCATGGTGAATCCTCCCCACTGCGCCAGTTCAACGAGGACTATTGTCACTGACCGGCAATAACATCCCAAGCTGAGAGGAGAAACACTATGTGGTTATTTTTTATATATCATTTATGTTGGCGTAAGTATCGTTTTTTTAGAACATTTAAAAACATAAATAGGCCATTAAGGCACACAATACTTTCCTTTTGCTGTAACCAAATAATAAGTAGATCAATTTGCTTTAATTTTAATTTCAATTTGCTTTAATTTTGTTTAATAATTTTGGTTAATTTTATTTAAATAATTTCATTATTTTTATTGTTGTAAAATTATATCTTTTGTATATTTGTGTGTATAGAGAATAAACAAACAAACAACCAACAATAAAACCATAAACAAATCAGCATCAATATCAATTTGTGTCAATTTAAAAGTCCGTTGGGAACCTTGAAAAGGCAACCAGTTGGATGTTTATTTTGAAACATTAAAAACACTGGGAGATTAAAAAAAAATATCGAAATAAGGAGCTGGATCGAAAATATGCTTACTGGGAAGTTATCTGACCTTATTTTACCGAAATTAAAAGCATTGATTTCTACTACTTCTGCAGTATAGCCTTTCGAGCTTCAACATTTTAAATATTTTATTTTAAAAGTTATAATAAAAGATAATTTTCAATTGAAGTATTCGTTACATAGTTGACAGATATAGTGTTATCCAGTAATTTCATAAATATTATAATACTTGTGCTTTTTATTGTTGATTTTAGGCTTTCCTGCGCCTTTCGCCAGAATAATTGCATCAGATGGTGTTTCCCGTGGTGTAAAATAATTGTTATTTAGTTTTACAAATTCTTCAGTGATATATTGGCGGAAGTATTCAAGATGAGATTAGAGTTATTGAATATTTAGAATAAACTTTCTGAATTATTTAATACATATTCTTACTTGGATATGATGATATATAGATGTAAGACATTGGCCGTGTTCTATTGGCAGCTATAGTTTTAGAAATTGTTTACTAAAAACTATAGACAACTTGCGTTAAACCCCGTTTGCTTTAAATAAATCCAATTTTTGCGAAGTTGTTAAGAATAACCATAAACGATCGATTTTTGCGAGCTCGGTTTTTAATCGCCTTAAGTATTACTAGAAGAGGTTTTTTCTACATTTTCAAATCAAACGGTTTGTGATGCATAAAGCCAATCACTTGTTGTAGACAAACGAACTACAAAAAATTTATTTTAAAGAACAATCTTACTATCGCGGCACCAGAAATTTAACAGCTGTTTATACTGTTTATAACTGTTTATAGATAGATGTCAGACCGTATTCTGGTGGAGAAAAATTATTTCTAGTGTAATTGAGCATGCGGTATATTCTGCTGTTAATAAACCGGAGCGGTATATACGTGACATGCGTTAATGAGGCGGCATTGCGCTAGTTTAGATTTGCGTGGGAGGTGACAGATGAGTGGGGTATAAGTGATCACAATTTGATAAAAATCACTTATGATCAGGTTGAGGACGCAAATGTAGACGTTAGGAGATGGCATACCTGTGGGGTGAACTGGCCATTTTATGGCCAGGGGACCTGGTTAGGGGTGTTTGTCAATTTCAAAGGTGCCTTCGATTATTTGAGCTGAACCAGTGTCCTTGCTCGGTTGCTGCAAGGAAATTTTACTCTAGAAGAGTTATTTTCTGGCAGACGGGCGTGTGCGGTTGGTGCTTCCGCTCATGTTTGGATCGATGTTGTCCGGGGTTGTCCGCAGGGTTCTATCTGTGGTCCATTTATTTGGAACCTCATGATGTACCCGTTGTGGCGGCAACTCAGTCTAGAGTTTAAGGTTTGTGCTCATGCCGATGACTTACTCATCCTGGTTGAATCTCGGTATCGTTCCGCGATGGAACAGACTGATGGACATAGTAATTGCTTGGGGTTCGCGAGTTGGTGTTGAGATGGCAAGGGACAAGTCTGTGACAATGTTGCTGAAAGGCGCAATGTCACAGAACCGGCATCCCATTGTTAGGTTAGATGGAGTGGGCCTTTCGTACAATACGCAAGTCAAGTACCAGGGCATAACGATGGAAGAAATGATGAGTTTTCTACCTGATCTTGTCTGCTTGCGTGAGAAGTTGACCAGCGTGGTAGGACAGGTACGCAGGATTCTAAGGACAGATTGGGGTCTTAGTAGAGGTGCTGTATATGTTATGTATGGTGATCTGTTTGTTGCCTGCGCGACATATGGATCATCGGTCTGGTATGAGACAGCCAGGCCAGCTGTCGGGTAATGCAAGACACTCTCTTGTCAGAGAACTGTCTTGCTTGCGTATCTACCAGTGTATCGCACGGTCTCTACTGAGGCCCTGTAGGTGCTGTTAGGGGTAGCTCCGCTTGACCTTGAGGTAATACGTTGCGGTATTACTTTCAAGATCAAGATTTGCAATTGGGTGATAGAGGGAGTTGAGGGCATCGCCGATTGGGATCGTAAAGCGCTTCTGCGTGAGTGTGTCACATCCTGATGGGATGCAAGCGAGACCGGTCGGGTGACGTACAGGTTCATTCGGGATGTTAGGTTTGTCGCGAATAACCCGGATTTCGGCTTCGGCATTTAGTTGGGTTTCTTGTTGACCGGGCACGGCTCTATTAATGCTTTCTTGTACAAGAGAGCCTTGAGCGAAAGTCAGGCATGCAGTTGCGGGGCGCTAGTCGAGAACTGGCTGAATGTTCTGTGCGAATGCCCTCTCTATGAGGACATACGGGACCTGGACTCCATGGGCGTTGTTTTCTCTGACGGTTAGTGGGGTGCTCTCCACTAGCGCATGTCAATCTGGGATTAGCCAGTTCTCCTGTCTGTCAGACCTTCTCTAGATTTCGTGATTTTGTTGTCGTGTCTCGTGTCCGCTGTAACCGGCGGTGGTTTTCTTTAACCTGGCGCTTGCTGCTACGGGAGCTACTAGTCCCCTGGTTACATGGAACTGAAACTGGGAGTAACCTTGGTTACGGAACCTGACCGGAGGTTAACCGGTACCACGGATGACTGGGGCTTATGGGGTTTTCTCAAGACTCCACCTAGTCGTTATAGGCCCTCGGGCCTTGTTGTTGGTACGGTCGGGCCTAGCCTTAACACATGGGTGCCGTTGACCGTCGTCGAACGTAAGAGGTAGAGATAGACCTCGCTCTGAGGAAATCATTTCCATGTACAGCATGGTTTTAGACCGTAACATCTATATGTGGGCATGTGTGTCTGCATATATACTATCTCATGACCGTGACTTTTACTGAGGGTGACCAGCCCCGCGATGTATGGCTCGCAAACTGGTAGTAGCTCGGCTACGAGGTCTGTCCGGAGACTAAAGTATGATACCACGGGTAGTCAGAAGCCTCCAGAACTGTTGTTCGGGCCTGGCGTGCAGGTGCGGCCCTTCGGGGAGTATCGTGGTGACTGTGGTTTAAACCCAAATCGCGGGGAGAGCTTGGCTCGGTGTGGAGTTGCATTGCCACCGGGTGCTGTGACTCATAGAACAGCAGAGGTGTTAGATAGGGCTCGGCCCCCGACCAAGGGGGAAGTTGTGTCCATATAGCACGCTTCGAATCGGTACCGGCGGGATTGGCCTTAAGGGGCTCTGGCCGTCGCTTGGTAATGGCTCCAGTTGCGATGGCGCACCATGATTGAAGCTATCACAGCGAGAATCATGTAAAACCCTCAGACGATGTTAATAAACCGTAGGGGCCACCGAATGTGAAGCTTTAAACGTCTAGTTGTCCGGCTAATGTCAGTCGAGTGTTTATTGACGAAGATACCAGTGACAGGGCATTTATTCAAACCGTAGAATTGGTTTGTTCGTCATTTGACAGCGGACCGAGGAAATTGACTGTCATTCCAACAAGAAAGACTGCCTTAATGGGGCCGTATGTCAGCAATAACGCGCCGAATAGGCTCTTCCATGGCATCAATCTTGTCGGGCTTATCTGCGTAGACAAGCAACTTCACACAATCCCACGAAAAACAATTCAGCGGTTTAAATGGCACGATCTTGGAGGCCACACCACTGGCCCAAGATGCCAGATAATGCGCTTACCAAGCGTTTTCTTCAATAAATTGATTGCTTCGTTAGGTGTGTGGCATGTAGCGCCGTCTTGTTACAATCAAAGGTCGTCCAAATCAATGTCCTCCAATTCAGACACGAACAAGTCATTAACCATGTCTCTATTGGGTTCCCCATTGAGTGTAGCGTTTTGGCCGGCTTAATTTTTAAGAAATATGGAACAATGATTCCCTCTGCCTAAAGAGCACACAAAATAGTGACTTTTTGTATAAACGTGGTGCGAAGCCGATCCATGGTTGTTCGAATTTCCGACTCTGCTGGGCGATTATGTCGACCGAATATTGGACGCGTCGCTCGAACCGAACCATTATTTTGGTAATAAACCTCCGCGATTTGCAAATTTTATTTCGGAGTGAGTCTATTTATACTGAGCATAAACCAAGTGACAGCTGTCAATTAGATAAGGTTTGCACTATAGGTTGTGAAAACGTAAGAGTTTTAAAAACTAAATCAAAACGCTTATTTGTTCATTGATATGACTTTGATATTGTTGTTTTCTTGAGACATGATTAATGATATTTTGAGCTCTGAGGCTCTGTGTAATAGTTTCACGATTTATAGGAAAAATATAGAATTGAGAGAATCGGTGGCGGTGTCTTAATTCCGGTTTCCTGTTTTCAACCAATTTATTTCTGATGAATTTAATAATTTGGATATCTTACCCAAGGTCGCTGACCCAGTATTTTGGAAAGATAGGGCGTTAGTTAAGGAGTTTGTACAAAGAAATAGTAGAAGAGGGAGACTGAGGAAAATGCCTGCTAAGTCTTAAAGCTCTGCAACAACCTAGATAAGTTTTACACTTTAGGTTATCAAAACGTACGAAGATAAAATATTAAATTAAACAACTTATTTGTTAATAGCTAAGAATTTCACATTGTTGTTTTCTCTTTCCCCATTTGTTAAAATCATAGAATTGGAAGATAATGTGGTAGTGTATTTATTACGGGTTCCTGTTTTCTACCTTCTGATCATTTTTTTCTGATGAATTTAATAATTTGGAAAAAATTGCAGTTTGCGTTCCATTGGGAACTACGAAGCTTTCTTAATACTTGGTCAAGATCAAACAATCCTCACAAGCAGGTTGAGAATATTATTATCTGACACAAATTTATTTTCGCCAATAGTCCAGCAACATCAGCGGACCCATCGCTGTTAGTAAGTGGAGTTACTAACAGCGATGGGGAGTTGTCTGAGTCAGACTCAGACTCAGAGTTGTCTGAGTCATGTTGTCTGACTCAGCCGCAGAAGTTTGTCTCCCAGTGTTAAGACAATATCAGACTTATACAGTCTTCGAATTATCCTTTCAACATAAGAACAGGTAATAAAAAGTTTCTTAGTTCCTAATGCAGCGCAAACTGCAATTACTTTCAAATTATTAAATTCATCAGAAAAATTTTCTCAGAAGGTAGGAAACTGTAAACCGTAATTTAGACACCAGCGCAGATTCTCTCAATTCTATGATTTCTTTATTGTGCAACTACTGCAAAGAAACTAGGAGTTAAAAAAGCCATGTCTCAAAAAGAACAACAGTATGAAAATCATAGCTATTAACAAATAAGTTGTTTAATTTTTCAAATTTCGTCAATTGTAGGCTCAGGGGTAAAACGAGAAATAGAATCAGTCTATCTTGCTGTAATTGCAGTCAATTTCTTCGGGCCGCTATCAAATGACTAACAGACCAAATTAACGGTTTAAATTAATGGTCGGTCTCTAGTCTCTTCGTCAATAAACACCCGACTGACAACTAGAAACCGACGTTTAAAGCTTCACATTCAGTGCTGAAATTGAGTTCGGTGGCCCTTCCGGCTTATTAACAGCTGGATATGCCGCATGCTTAATTACACTAGAAATAATTTCTTCTCCACCAGAAACGGTCCTACATCCATCGGCAAAACATTTTGCTGATAAATTTCTGGTGCCGCAGATAATAGTATTGTTCTATTGGTACTCGCTTTTGACACGAGTATGTGGTCGCTAAGGCATTAGCTTCGATGCTTTAAAAATAATTTTTGCTAGTTGTTTGTATAGAAAAAGTTTGTGGCTTTATGCAGAAACCATTTGATTTGAACAAATACTTATTCAAGAAATGATAAATTCGATTAAAAACCGAGCTCGCTAAAATTTGCTAATGGTTATTCTTAAATTACTTCGAAAAAATTTATTTATTTCAAACAAATAGGTTTTAGCGAAAGCTGTCTATAGTTTTCAGTAAACAATTACCTTTAATATTCTTGCAAAACGGTGTGAAGTTACCGCGTTAGCGAGTTGCCATTAGAACACAGGTAATGTCGTACCACAAGATGTCTCGAGAATTTGCCTAGGCGACTTCTTTCGCTTTGGTGTCGTTGTCTCTGATGCGACAAACTTATCTAAGTTCGCATATGTATTTAATAATTCAGAAAATTTATTCTGAATATTCAATAACTCTAATCCCATCTTGAATGCTTTCGCCAATGTATCACTAGAGAATTTGTAAAACTGAATATCATGGTCGTATATGAATGAACGCACAACCGATTTTATTTATTTAGCTCTAGAAGTCACATATTACATCAAATCTTAATGAAATTTGGCATAGTTCTAACGATCGATTAGTAACCATCTAAGATAAAATTGGGATATATCGGTCCACGTATTGATATAGCCCTAGCACAAAGGTCCTTCCCGGTTACTTACAACTCCTCTAGAGCACAATTTTTAATAGGATCAGTTTGAAACAGGACCATATGACCATTTGTAAGGATTTGTTGCCCTAAGTGCAATCATCCACATGGACATATTTTAGGGTGGATAAAAAATGAGAATGAAAGTTTAGCACGAGGTCATAAATTAACTTACTTTTGTAATTTGGTGACGGTATAATCGGTCCATTCGGCCATACGAGAGCTGCTGTATATATTTCTGGCCTAATAATGATATTCGAATATTGATCATCAAAAATGGTTTTATTGTTTTTCAAAGTATTTTCCAGCATGATTTATACACTTTTGCATGCGCTAAAATCAATTGTCGAAGCCATTTTTTTGAACGCTTCAACAACATCTTCTGGCGATGAAAATCGTTGAACACGCATTTTTTCTTGATGTGCGGGAATAAAAAGAAGCCATTGGGTGCCAAGTTAAGCCCGTACGGTGAATGACCTATCAATTCGACGTTTTTGACGATCAAAAAGACGCTGGTTTGAGCCGTCTTCTCTTGTTCGTTTTTCGACTTTCTCCGGAAACCTTATGCAAACAAACTGTGGTGTACCACTCAGAATTGACCGTCATACGTTGCCCAAGCGGAACAGTCGCCACATGACCAGTTTTTCCCGAAAAAACAGGCGACCATTTGCTTCGAAGTGCTTCTTCCACGAACAACTTTCGTTGGATTTGGCTCGTCTTCGAAGACTCACACGGTCGATTGCTGTTTTGTATCGGGCTCATACGCATAGATCCATGATTCGTCACCTGGGACGATTTTAAAAAAATGCCTTTTGAAGCACCACGATCGTATTTTTTCAAAATTTCTTTGCACCATTCGACACGAGCCTTTTTTGAGATTGCCAAATTGTGCGGGGTCCAACGAGAACAAACCATTTTTACGGCCAGGTGTTCATGCAATATCGAATGTATGCTGTTGGAAGAAATACCCATGAATGCCTCTATCTCACGGTATGTCACATGACGATCTTGCATTATCAGTTCGCGTAAAAAATGCAAATATGTTAAAATATAATGATATTTTTTCACAAATCCAAATGTGAAATTGTTTTAAAAACCTATTTAAAATAAGGATTCTCCTAGAGGTCCATAGTCTTATTTATTTCGCTTTTCTGCACATATAGAACTTTAGCATATACTATTGTCGGCCACACATAAATTTAGCTTTTATAATGGTTTATAATTCTACATAACTTTGTTTATACACTTCATCGAAGGGTGGATAGTACATATTAAATTTGACATTCTTATAGCAACACAACGAAATATTGACCCTTATATTCTAAAAGGATCTGACCATGTCCAACCATCAGTGTGTCTGATAAAGGCTAAAATCGTCTTAAAATTACGACGATCAATAATATATTATAATATTTAATAAAGTATTCAGTCAATATTTCGTGCAGTTGCAAACGGAATAAAAACTTTAGTATACCATCCACTCATCGTTGGATGGTATAAAAATTGTCTAAATTTACTACAATTTCATAAAGGAATCGACTGTTAGACATCGACTTTAGACTAGACATTATTTCCATGCCTCTGAAGTTATAACTACATTTGTCAATTGCAAGAAAT
This sequence comes from Hydrotaea diabolus, assembly GCA_963513945.1. Lineage (NCBI taxonomy): Eukaryota > Metazoa > Arthropoda > Insecta > Diptera > Muscidae > Hydrotaea > Hydrotaea diabolus. The sequence goes on along the minus strand of OY740717.1, from coordinate 102,322,161 downwards.
CATACGTTATATATTCTGATTTTATACTTAATTTTGACAAAGGCGGTGTAGCGCGATCAGCTGATGTTACAACGAGTTCAGGGGTCTGTAGAAGGGCTGTATCTTAATTAGCGGTTTCTGAAGTGGAACGCTGTGTCGAGCATGGTGAATCCTCCCCACTGCGCCAGTTCAACGAGGACTATTGTCACTGACCGGCAATAACATCCCAAGCTGAGAGGAGAAACACTATGTGGTTATTTTTTATATATCATTTATGTTGGCGTAAGTATCGTTTTTTCAGAACATTTAAAAACATAAATAGTCCATTAAGGCACACAATACTTTCCTTTTGCTGTAACCAAATAATAAGTAGATCAATTTGCTTTAATTTTAATTTCAATTTGCTTTAATTTTGTTTAATAATTTTGGTTAATTTTATTTAAATAATTTCATTATTTTTATTGTTGTAAAATTATATCTTTTGTATATTTGTGTGTATAGAGAATAAACAAACAAACAACCAACAATAAAACCATAAACAAATCAGCATCAATATCAATTTGTGTCAATTTAAAAGTCCATTGGGAACCTTGAAAAGGCAACCAGTTGGATGTTTATTTTGAAACATTAAAAACACTGGGAGATTAAAAAAACATCGAAATAAGGAGCTGGATCGAAAATATGCTTACTGGGAAGTTATCTGACCTTATTTTACCGAAATTAAAAGCATTGATTTCTACTACTTCTGGTTTATGCAGTATAGCCTTTCGAGCTACAACATTTTAAATATTTTATTTAAAAAGTTATAATAAAAGATAATTTTCAATTGAAGTATTCGTTACATAGTTGACAGATATAGTGTTATCCAGTAATTTCATAAATATTATAATACTTGTGCTTTTTATTGTTGATTTTAGGCTTTCCTGCGCCTTTCGCCAGAATAATTGCATCAGATGGTGTTTCCCGTGGTGTAAAATAATTGTTATTTAGTTTTACAAATTCTTCAGTGATATATTGGCGGAAGTATTCAAGATGAGATTAGAGTTATTGAATATTTAGAATAAACTTTCTGAATTATTTAATACATATTCTTACTTGGATATGATGATATATAGATGTAAGACATTGGCCGTGTTCTATTGGCAGCTATAGTTTTAGAAATTGTTTACTAAAAACTATAGACAACTTGCGTTAAACCCCGTTTGCTTTAAATAAATCCAATTTTTGCGGAGTTGTTAAGAATAACCATAAACGATCGATTTTTGCGAGCTCGGTTTTTAATCGCCTTAAGTATTACTAGAAGAGGTTTTTTCTACATTTTCAAATCAAACGGTTTGTGATGCATAAAGCCAATCACTTGTTGTAGACAAACGAACTACAAAAAAATTCTTTTAAAGAACAATCTTACTATCGCGGCACCAGAAATTTAACAGCTGTTTATACTGTTTATAACTGTTTATAGATAGATGTCAGACCGTATTCTGGTGGAGAAAAATTATTTCTAGTGTAATTGAGCATGCGGTATATTCTGCTGTTAATAAACCGGAGCGGTATATACGTGACATGCGTTAATGAGGCGGCATTGCGCTAGTTTAGATTTGCGTGGGAGGTGACAGATGAGTGGGGTATAAGTGATCACAATTTGATAAAAAATCACTTATGATCAGGTTGAGGACGCAAATGTAGACGTTAGGAGATGGCATACCTGTGGGGTGAACTGGCCATTTTATGGCCAGGGGACCTGGTTAGGGGTGTTTGTCAATTTCAAAGGTGCCTTCGATTATTTGAGCTGAACCAGTGTCCTTGCTCGGTTGCTGCAAGGAAATTTTACTCTAGAAGAGTTATTTTCTGGCAGACGGGCGTGTGCGGTTGGTGCTTCCGCTTATGTTTGGATCGATGTTGTCCGGGGTTGTCCGCAGGGTTCTATCTGTGGTCCATTTATTTGGAACCTCATGATGTACCCGTTGTGGCGGCAACTCAGTCTAGAGTTTAAGGTTTGTGCTCATGCCGATGACTTATTCATCCTGGTTGAATCTCGGTATCGTTCCGCGATGGAACAGACTGATGGACATTGTAATTGCTTGGGGTTCGCGAGTTGGTGTTGAGATGGCAAGGGACAAGTCTGTGACAATGTTGCTGAAAGGCGCAATGTCACAGAACCGGCATCCCATTGTTAGGTCAGATGGAGTGGGCCTTTCGTACAATACGCAAGTCAAGTACCAGGGCATAACGATGGAAGAAAGGATGAGTTTTCTACCTGATCTTGTCTGCTTGCGTGAGAAGTTGACCAGCGTGGTAGGACAGGTACGCAGGATTCTAAGGACAGATTGGGGTCTTAGTAGAGGTGCTGTATATGTTATGTATGGTGATCTGTTTGTTGCCTGCGCGACATATGGATCATCGGTCTGGTATGAGACAGCCAGGCCAGCTGTCGGGTAATGCAAGACACTCTCTTGTCAGAGAACTGTCTTGCTTGCGTATCTACCAGTGTATCGCACGGTCTCTACTGAGGCCCTGTAGGTGCTGTTAGGGGTAGCTCCGCTTGACCTTGAGGTAATACGTTGCGGTATTACTTTCAAGATCAAGATTTGCAATTGGGTGATAGAGGGAGTTGAGGGCATCGCCGATTGGGATCGTAAAGCGCTTCTGCGTGAGTGTGTCACATCCTGATGGGATGCAAGCGAGACCGGTCGGGTGACGTACAGGTTCATTCGGGATGTTAGGTTTGTCGCGAATAACCCGGATTTCGGCTTCGGCATTTAGTTGGGTTTCTTGTTGACCGGGCACGGCTCTATTAATGCTTTCTTGTACAAGAGAGCCTTGAGCGAAAGTCAGGCATGCAGTTGCGGGGCGCTAGTCGAGAACTGGCTGAATGTTCTGTGCGAATGCCCTCTCTATGAGGACATACGGGACCTGGACTCCATGGGCGTTGTTTTCTCTGACGGTTAGTGGGGTGCTCTCCACTAGCGCATGTCAATCTGGGATTAGCCAGTTCTCCTGTCTGTCAGACCTTCTCTAGATTTCGTGATTTTGTTGTCGTGTCTCGTGTCCGCTGTAACCGGCGGTGGTTTTCTTTAACCTGGCGCTTGCTGCTACGGGAGCTACTAGTCCCCTGGTTACATGGAACTGAAACTGGGAGTAACCTTGGTTACGGAACCTGACCGGAGGTTAACCGGTACCACGGATGACTGGGGCTTATGGGGTTTTCTCAAGACTCCACCTAGTCGTTATAGGCCCTCGGGCCTTGTTGTTGGTACGGTCGGGCCTAGCCTTAACACATGGGTGCCGTTGACCGTCGTCGAACGTAAGAGGTAGAGATAGACCTCGCTCTGAGGAAATCATTTCCATGTACAGCATGGTTTTAGACCGTAACATCTATATGTGGGCATGTGTGTCTGCATATATACTATCTCATGACCGTGACTTTTACTGAGGGTGACCAGCCCCGCGATGTATGGCTCGCAAACTGGTAGTAGCTCGGCTACGAGGTCTGTCCGGAGACTAAAGTATGATACCACGGGTAGTCAGAAGCCTCCAGAACTGTTGTTCGGGCCTGGCGTGCAGGTGCGGCCCTTCGGGGAGTATCGTGGTGACTGTGGTTTAAACCCAAATCGCGGGGAGAGCTTGGCTCGGTGTGGAGTTGCATTGCCACCGGGTGCTGTGACTCATAGAACAGCAGAGGTGTTAGATAGGGCTCGGCCCCCGACCAAGGGGGAAGTTGTGTCCATATAGCACGCTTCGAATCGGTACCGGCGGGATTGGCCTTAAGGGGCTCTGGCCGTCGCTTGGTAATGGCTCCAGTTGCGATGGCGCACCATGATTGAAGCTATCACAGCGAGAATCATGTAAAACCCTCGGACGATGTTAATAAACCGTAGGGGCCACCGAATGTGAAGCTTTAAACGTCTAGTTGTCCGGCTAATGTCAGTCGAGTGTTTATTGACGAAGATACCAGTGACAGGGCATTTATTCAAACCGTAGAATTGGTTTGTTCGTCATTTGACAGCGGACCGAGGAAATTGACTGTCATTCCAACAAGAAAGACTGCCTTAATGGGGCCGTATGTCAGCAATAACGCGCCGAATAGGCTCTTCCATGGCATCAATCTTGTCGGGCTTATCTGCGTAGACAAGCAACTTCACACAATCCCACGAAAAACAATTCAGCGGTTTAAATGGCACGATCTTGGAGGCCACACCACTGGCCCAAGATGCCAGATAATGCGCTTACCAAGCGTTTTCTTCAATAAATTGATTGCTTCGTTAGGTGTGTGGCATGTAGCGCCGTCTTGTTACAATCAAAGGTCGTCCAAATCAATGTCCTCCAATTCAGACACGAACAAGTCATTAACCATGTCTCTATTGGGTTCCCCATTGAGTGTAGCGTTTTGGCCGGCTTAATTTTTAAGAAATATGGAACAATGATTCCCTCTGCCTAAAGAGCACACAAAATAGTGACTTTTTGTATAAACGTGGTGCGAAGCCGATCCATGGTTGTTCGAATTTCCGACTCTGCTGGGCGATTATGTCGACCGAATATTGGACGCGTCGCTCGAACCGAACCATTATTTTGGTAATAAACCTCCGCGATTTGCAAATTTTATTTCGGAGTGAGTCTATTTATACTGAGCATAAACCAAGTGACAGCTGTCAATTAGATAAGGTTTGCACTATAGGTTGTGAAAACGTAAGAGTTTTAAAAACTAAATCAAAACGCTTATTTGTTCATTGATATGACTTTGATATTGTTGTTTTCTTGAGACATGATTAATGATATTTTGAGCTCTGAGGCTCTGTGTAATAGTTTCACGATTTATAGGAAAAATATAGAATTGAGAGAATCGGTGGCGGTGTCTTAATTCCGGTTTCCTGTTTTCAACCAATTTATTTCTGATGAATTTAATAATTTGGATATCTTACCCAAGGTCGCTGACCCAGTATTTTGGAAAGATAGGGCGTTAGTTAAGGAGTTTGTACAAAGAAATAGTAGAAGAGGGAGACTGAGGAAAATGCCTGCTAAGTCTTAAAGCTCTGCAACAACCTAGATAAGTTTTACACTTTAGGTTATCAAAACGTACGAAGATAAAATATTAAATTAAACAACTTATTTGTTAATAGCTAAGAATTTCACATTGCTGTTTTCTCTTTCCCCATTTGTTAAAATCATAGAATTGGAAGATAATGTGGTAGTGTATTTATTACGGGTTCCTGTTTTCTACCTTCTGATCATTTTTTTCTGATGAATTTAATAATTTGGAAAAAATTGCAGTTTGCGTTCCATTGGGAACTACGAAGCTTTCTTAATACTTGGTCAAGATCAAACAATCCTCACAAGCAGGTTGAGAATATTATTATCTGACACAAATTTATTTTCGCCAATAGTCCAGCAACATCAGCGGACCCATCGCTGTTAGTAAGTGGAGTTACTAACAGCGATGGGGAGTTGTCTGAGTCAGACTCAGACTCAGAGTTGTCTGAGTCATGTTGTCTGAGTCAGACTCAGACTCAGAGTTGTCTGAGTCATGTTGTCTGACTCAGCCGCAGAAGTTTGTCTCCCAGTGTTAAGACAATATCAGACTTATACAGTCTTCGAATTATCCTTTCAACATAAGAACAGGTAATAAAAAGTTTCTTAGTTCCTAATGCAGCGCAAACTGCAATTACTTTCAAATTATTAAATTCATCAGAAAAATTTTCTCAGAAGGTAGGAAACTGTAAACCGTAATTTAGACACCAGCGCAGATTCTCTCAATTCTATGATTTCTTTATTGTGCAACTACTGCAAAGAAACTAGGAGTTAAAAAAGCCATGTCTCAAAAAGAACAACAGTATGAAAATCATAGCTATTAACAAATAAGTTGTTTAATTTTTCAAATTTCGTCAATTGTAGGCTCAGGGGTAAAACGAGAAATAGAATCAGTCTATCTTGCTGTAATTGCAGTCAATTTCTTCGGGCCGCTATCAAATGACTAACAGACCAAATTAACGGTTTAAATTAATGGTCGGTCTCTAGTCTCTTCGTCAATAAACACCCGACTGACAACTAGAAACCGACGTTTAAAGCTTCACATTCAGTGCTGAAATTGAGTTCGGTGGCCCTTCCGGCTTATTAACAGCTGGATATGCCGCATGCTTAATTACACTAGAAATAATTTCTTCTCCACCAGAAACGGTCCTACATCCATCGGCAAAACATTTTGCTGATAAATTTCTGGTGCCGCAGATAATAGTATTGTTCTATTGGTACTCGCTTTTGACACGAGTATGTGGTCGCTAAGGCATTAGCTTCGATGCTTTAAAAATAATTTTTGCTAGTTGTTTGTATAGAAAAAGTTTGTGGCTTTATGCAGAAACCATTTGATTTGAACAAATACTTATTCAAGAAATGATAAATTCGATTAAAAACCGAGCTCGCTAAAATTTGCTAATGGTTATTCTTAAATTACTTCGAAAAAATTTATTTATTTCAAACAAATAGGTTTTAGCGAAAGCTGTCTATAGTTTTCAGTAAACAATTACCTTTAATATTCTTGCAAAACGGTGTGAAGTTACCGCGTTAGCGAGTTGCCATTAGAACACAGGTAATGTCGTACCACAAGATGTCTCGAGAATTTGCCTAGGCGACTTCTTTCGCTTTGGTGTCGTTGTCTCTGATGCGACAAACTTATCTAAGTTCGCATATGTATTTAATAATTCAGAAAATTTATTCTGAATATTCAATAACTCTAATCCCATCTTGAATGCTTTCGCCAATGTATCACTAGAGAATTTGTAAAACTGAATATCATGGTCGTATATGAATGAACGCACAACCGATTTTATTTATTTAGCTCTAGAAGTCACATATTACATCAAATCTTAATGAAATTTGGCATAGTTCTAACGATCGATTAGTAACCATCTAAGATAAAATTGGGATATATCGGTCCACGTATTGATATAGCCCTAGCACAAAGGTCCTTCCCGGTTACTTACAACTCCTCTAGAGCACAATTTTTAATAGGATCAGTTTGAAAAAGGACCATATGACCATTTGTAAGGATTTGTTGCCCTAAGTGCAATCATCCACATGGACATATTTTAGGGTGGATAAAAAATGAGAATGAAAGTTTAGCACGAGGTCATAAATTAACTTACTTTTGTAATTTGGTGACGGTATTATCGGTCCATTCGGCCATACGAGGGCTGCTGTATATATTTCTGGCCTAATAATGATATGCGAATATTGATCATCAAAAATGGTTTTATTGTTTTTCAAAGTATTTTCCAGCATGATTTATACACTTTTGCATGCGCTAAAATCAATTGTCGAAGCCATTTTTTTAACGCTTCAACAACATCTTCTGGCGATGAAAATCGTTGAACACGCATTTTTTCTTGATGTGCGGGAATAAAAAGAAGCCATTGGGTGCCAAGTTAAGCCCGTACGGTGAATGACCTATCAATTCGACGTTTTTGCCGATCAAAAAGACGCTGGTTTGAGCCGTCTTCTCTTGTTCGTTTTTCGAATTTCTCCGGAAACCTTATGCAAACAAACTGTGGTGTACCACTCAGAATTGACCGTCATACGTTGCCCAAGCGGAACAGTCGCCACATGACCAGTTTTTCCCGAAAAAACAGGCGACCATTTGCTTCGAAGTGCTTCTTCCACGAACAACTTTCGTTGGATTTGGCTCGTCTTCGAAGACTCACACGGTCGATTGCTGTTTTGTATCGGGCTCATACGCATAGATCCATGGTTCGTCACCTGGGACGATTTTAAAAAAATGCCTTTTGAAGCACCACGATCGTATTTTTTCAAAATTTCTTTGCACCATTCGAGCCTTTTTTGAGCGATTGCCAAATTGTGCGGGGTCCAACGAGAACAAACCATTTTTACGGCCAGGTGTTCTGCAATATCGAATGTATGCTGTTGGAAGAAATACCCATGAATGCCTCTATCTCACGGTATGTCACATGACGATCTTGCATTATCAGTTCGCGTAAAAAATGCAAATATGTAAAAATATAATGATATTTTTTCACAAATCCAAATGTGAAATTGTTTTAAAAACCTATTTAAAATAAGGATTCTCCTAGAGGTCCATAGTCTTTTTTATTTCGCTTTTCTGCACATTTAGAACTTTAGCATATACTATTGTCGGCCACACATAAATTTAGCTTTTATAATGGTTTATAATTCTACATAACTTTGTTTATACACTTCATCGAAGGGTGGATAGTACATATTAAATTTGACATTCTTATAGCAACACAACGAAATATTGACCCTTATATTCTAAAAGGATCTGACCATGTCCACCCATCAGTGTGTCTGATAAAGGCTAAAATCGTCTTAAAATTACGACGATCAATAATATATTATAATATTTAATAAAGTATTCAGTCAATATTTCGTGCAGTTGCAAACGGAATAAAAACTTTAGTATACCATCCACTCATCGTTGGATGGTATAAAAATTGTCTAAATTTACTACAATTTCATAAAGGAATCGACTGTTAGACATCGACTTTAGACTAGACATTATTTCCATGCATCTGAAGTTATAACTACATTTGTCAATTGCAAGAAATCATACGTTATATATTCTGATTTTATACTTAATTTTGACAAAGGCGGTGTAGCGCGATCAGCTGATGTTACAACGAGTTCAGGGGTCTGTAGAAGGGCTGTATCTTAATTAGCGGTTCCTGAAGTGGAACGCTGTGTCGAGCATGGTGAATCCTCCCCACTGCGCCAGTTCAACGAGGACTATTGTCACTGACCGGCAATAACATCCCAAGCTGAGAGGAGAAACACTATGTGGTTATTTTTTATATATCATTTATGTTGGCGTAAGTATCGTTTTTTTTTAGAACATTTAAAAACATAAATAGGCCATTAAGGCACACAATACTTTCCTTTTGCTGTAACCAAATAATAAGTAGATCAATTTGCTTTAATTTTAATTTCAATTTGCTTTAATTTTGTTTAATAATTTTGGTTAATTTTATTTAAATAATTTCATTATTTTTATTGTTGTAAATTTATATCTTTTGTATATTTGTGTGTATAGAGAATAAACAAACAAACAACCAACAATAAAACCATAAACAAATCAGCATCAATATCAATTTGTGTCAATTTAAAAGTCCATTGGGAACCTGGAAAAGGCAACCAGTTGGATGTTTATTTTGAAACATTAAAAACACTGGGAGATTAAAAAAAAACATCGAAATAAGGAGCTGGATCGAAAATATGCTTACTGGGAAGTTATCTGACCTTATTTTACCGAAATTAAAAGCATTGATTTCTACTACTTCTGGTTTATGCAGTATAGCCTTTCGAGCTACAACATTTTAAATATTTTATTTTAAAAGTTATAATAAAAGATAATTTTCAATTGAAGTATTCGTTACATAGTTGACAGATATAGTGTTATCCAGTAATTTCATAAATATTATAATACTTGTGCTTTTTATTGTTGATTTTAGGCTTTCCTGCGCCTTTCGCCAGAATAATTGCATCAGATGGTGTTTCCCGTGGTGTAAAATAATTGTTATTTAGTTTTACAAATTCTTCAGTGATATATTGGCGGAAGTATTCAAGATGAGATTAGAGTTATTGAATATTTAGAATAAACTTTCTGAATTATTTAATACATATTCTTACTTGGATATGATGATATATAGATGTAAGACATTGGCCGTGTTCTATTGGCAGCTATAGTTTTAGAAATTGTTTACTGAAAACTGTAGACAACTTGCGTTAAACCCCGTTTGCTTTAAATAAATCCAATTTTTGCGAAGTTGTTAAGAATAACCATAAACGATCGATTTTAGCGAGCTCGGTTTTTAATCGCCTTAAGTATTACTAGAAGAGGTTTTTTCTACATTTTCAAATCAAACAGTTTGTGATGCATAAAGCCAATCACTTGTTGTAGACAAACGAACTACAAAAAATTTCTTTTAAAGAACAATCTTACTATCGCGGCACCAGAAATTTAACAGCTGTTTATACTGTTTATAACTGTTTATAGATAGATGTCAGACCGTATTCTGGTGGAGAAAAATTATTTCTAGTGTAATTGAGCATGCGGTATATTCTGCTGTTAATAAACCGGAGCGGTATATACGTAAATGCGTTAATGAGGCGGCATTGCGCTAGTTTAGATTTGCGTGGGAGGTGACAGATGAGTGGGGTATAAGTGATCACAATTTGATAAAAATCACTTATGATCAGGTTGAGGACGCAAATGTAGACGTTAGGAGATGGCATACCTGTGTGGTGAACTGGCCATTTTATGGCCAGGGGACCTGGTTAGGGATGTTTGTCAATTTCAAAGGTGCCTTCGATTATTTGAGCTGAACCAGTGTCCTTGCTCGGTTGCTGCAAGGAAATTTTACTCTAGAAGAGTTATTTTCTGGCAGACGGGCGTGTGCGGTTGGTGCTTCCGCTCATGTTTGGATCGATGTTGTCCGGGGTTGTCCGCAGGGTTCTATCTGTGGTCCATTTATTTGGAACCTCATGATGTACCCGTTGTGGCGGCAACTCAGTCTAGAGTTTAAGGTTTGTGCTCATGCCGATGACTTACTCATCCTGGTTGAATCTCGGTATCGTTCCGCGATGGAACAGACTGATGGACATAGTAATTGCTTGGGGTTCGCGAGTTGGTGTTGAGATGGCAAGGGACAAGTCTGTGACAATGTTGCTGAAAGGCGCAATGTCACAGAACCGGCATCCCATTGTTAGGTTAGATGGAGTGGGCCTTTCGTACAATACGCAAGTCAAATACCAGGGCATAACGATGGAAGAAAGGATGAGTTTTCTACCTGTTCTTGTCTGCTTGCGTGAGAAGTTGACCAGCGTGGTAGGACAGGTACGCAGGATTCTAAGGACAGATTGGGGTCTTAGTAGAGGTGCTGTATATGTTATGTATGGTGATCTGTTTGTTGCCTGCGCGACATATGGATCATCGGTCTGGTATGAGACAGCCAGGCCAGCTGTCGGGTAATGCAAGACACTCTCTTGTCAGAGAACTGTCTTGCTTGCGTATCTACCAGTGTATCGCACGGTCTCTACTGAGGCCCTGTAGGTGCTGTTAGGGGTAGCTCCGCTTGACCTTGAGGTAATACGTTGCGGTATTACTTTCAAGATCAAGATTTGCAATTGGGTGATAGAGGGAGTTGAGGGCATCGCCGATTGGGATCGTAAAGCGCTTCTGCGTGAGTGTGTCACATCCTGATGGGATGCAAGCGAGACCGGTCGGGTGACGTACAGGTTCATTCGGGATGTTAGGTTTGTCGCGAATAACCCGGATTTCGGCTTCGGCATTTAGTTGGGTTTCTTGTTGACCGGGCACGGCTCTATTAATGCTTTCTTGTACAAGAGAGCCTTGAGCGAAAGTCAGGCATGCAGTTGCGGGGCGCTAGTCGAGAACTGGCTGAATGTTCTGTGCGAATGCCCTCTCTATGAGGACATACGGGACCTGGACTCCATGGGCGTTGTTTTCTCTGACGGTTAGTGGGGTGCTCTCCACTAGCGCATGTCAATCTGGGATTAGCCAGTTCTCCTGTCTGTCAGACCTTCTCTAGATTTCGTGATTTTGTTGTCGTGTCTCGTGTCCGCTGTAACCGGCGGTGGTTTTCTTTAACCTGGTGCTTGCTGCTACTGGAGCTACTAGTCCCCTGGTTACATGGAACTGAAACTGGGAGTAACCTTGGTTACGGAACCTGACCGGAGGTTAACCGGTACCACGGATGACTGGGGCTTATGGGGTTTTCTCAAGACTCCACCTAGTCGTTATAGGCCCTCGGGCCTTGTTGTTGGTACGGTCGGGCCTAGCCTTAACACATGGGTGCCGTTGACCGTCGTCGAACGTAAGAGGTAGAGATAGACCTCGCTCTGAGGAAATCATTTCCATGTACAGCATGGTTTTAGACCGTAACATCTATATGTGGGCATGTGTGTCTGCATATATACTATCTCATGACCGTGACTTTTACTGAGGGTGACCAGCCCCGCGATGTATGGCTCGCAAACTGGTAGTAGCTCGGCTACGAGGTCTGTCCGGAGACTAAAGTATGATACCACGGGTAGTCAGAAGCCTCCAGAACTGTTGTTCTGGCCTGGCGTGCAGGTGCGGCCCTTCGGGGAGTATCGTGGTGACTGTGGTTTAAACCCAAATCGCGGGGAGAGCTTGGCTCGGTGTGGAGTTGCATTGCCACCGGGTGCTGTGACTCATAGAACAGCAGAGGTGTTAGATAGGGCTCCGCCCCCGACCAAGGGGGAAGTTGTGTCCATATAGCACGCTTCGAATCGGTACCGGCGGGATTTGCCTTAAGGGGCTCTGGCTGTCGCTTGGTAATGGCTCCAGTTGCGATGGCGCACCATGATTGAAGCTATCACAGCGAGAATCATGTAAAACCCTCGGACGATGTTAATAAACCGTAGGGGCCACCGAATGTGAAGCTTTAAACGTCTAGTTGTCCGGCTAATGTCAGTCGAGTGTTTATTGACGAAGATACCAGTGACAGGGCATTTATTCAAACCGTAGAATTGGTTTGTTCGTCATTTGACAGCGGACCGAGGAAATTGACTGTCATTCCAACAAGAAAGACTGCCTTAATGGGGCCGTATGCCAGCAATAACGCGCCGAATAGGCTCTTCCATGGCATCAATCTTGTCGGGCTTATCTGCGTAGACAAGCAACTTCACACAATCCCTCGAAAAACAATTCAGCGGTTTAAATGGCACGATCTTGGAGGCCACACCACTGGCCCAAGATGCCAGATAATGCGCTTACCAAGCGTTTTCTTCAATAAATTGATTGCTTCGTTAGGTGTGTGGCATGTAGCGCCGTCTTGTTACAATCAAAGGTCGTCCAAATCAATGTCCTCCAATTCAGACACGAACAAGTCATTAACCATGTCTCTATTGGGTTCCCCATTGAGTGTAGCGTTTTGGCCGGCTTAATTTTTAAGAAATATGGAACAATGATTCCCTCTGCCTAAAGAGCACACAAAATAGTGACTTTTTTTATAAACGTGGTGCGAAGCCGATCCATGGTTGTTCGAATTTTCGACTCTGCTGGGCGATTATGTCGACCGAATATTGGACGCGTCGCTCGAACCGAACCATTATTTTGGTAATAAACCTCCGCGATTTGCAAATTTTATTTCGGAGTGAGTCTATTTATACTGAGCATAAACCAAGTGACAGCTGTCAATTAGATAAGGTTTGCACTATAGGTTGTGAAAACGTAAGAGTTTTAAAAACTAAATCAAAACGCTTATTTGTTCATTGATATGACATTGATATTGTTGTTTTCTTGAGACATGATTAATGATATTTTGAGCTCTGAGGCTCTGTGTAATAGTTTCACGATTTATAGGAAAAATATAGAATTGAGAGAATCGGTGGCGGTGTCTTAATTCCGGTTTCCTGTTTTCAACCAATTTATTTCTGATGAATTTAATAATTTGGATATCTTACCTAAGGTCGCTGACCCAGTATTTTGGAAAGATAGGGCGTTAGTTAAGGAGTTTGTACAAAGAAATAGTAGAAGAGGGAGACTGAGGAAAATGCCTGCTAAGTCTTAAAGCTCTGCAACAACCTAGATAAGTTTTACACTTTAGGTTATCAAAACGTACGAAGATAAAATATTAAATTAAACAACTTATTTGTTAATAGCTAAGAATTTCACATTGTTGTTTTCTCTTTCCCCATTTGTTAAAATCATAGAATTGGAAGATAATGTGGTAGTGTATTTATTACGGGTTCCTGTTTTCTACCTTCTGATCATTTTTATACCCGCACCACATAGTGGTATGGGGTATAATGGCTTAGTGCTTGCGTTTGTAACACATCGAAGGAATCGAGTTAGAATACCGGGACCAGAGAGAAAGTTGCTCAGAATTACATTTTGAGTCGATCTAGCCATGTCTGTCTGGCTGGCTGGGCGGCTGGCTGGCCGGCTGGCTGGCTGGCTGGCCGGCTGGCTGGATGTAAAGATGTCCATCTATTCTTGTAATCAAAGTACAGGTCGCATTTATGCACCGATCTTGATGAAACTTGGCAAGTGGTAATATATTGGGACAAGGCTATTGAATTTGGTCCAAATCGGAGCACTTTCTGATAGACCCCCCATACAAAGGAACTCCCGGATTTGGTCCAAATCCAGTTGATGTCGCGTGTATTGGTCAACAAATTAAAAAAATATGACATTCGATGTAGAACTGACCACAAAATGTAAAAAAAATAGTTGGACCCGCCTCTCGGACCTACGGGGCCTTCAGAACCCAAAAAATGGACCCATGCTTTTAAATATAAGTGTGACCCCTTAAATGAAAGGAAATTATCTTACAATTTTAAATACAGAAAAAAATTCGACCTGTTTGGGCCCCAGGGTCCATTAGGAAGGTCCAAAAGTTTCGGTTTACCCGGATTTTAGTGTGACCCCTCAAATGACAGGGAATTGCCTCAGGACTTTAAATATGTCAAGCCAAATGATTTATCTCGTCCGTGGGAGGGCACAGGGTCCGAAAACAAGGTATGAAAATGTGGACCAACTATAATTGTTATACCCTCACCACATAGTGGTATGGGGTATAAAGGCTTAGTACTTGCGTGATAGATACAGATAGAAGTAGCGACGAGTGCTTTCGATTAACAGGAGACTTAATCACATTTATAGTGGTGCGGGTATCATAGAGTCGGCCACGCCCGACTATAGCACTTACTTACTTGTTTTCTGATGAATTTAATAATTTGGAACAAATTGTAGTTTGCGTTCCATTGGGAACTACGAAGCTTTCTTAATACTTGGTCAAGATCAAACAATCCTCACAAGCAGGTTGAGAATATTATTATCTGACACAAATTTATTTTCGCCAATAGTCCAGCAACATCAGCGGACCCATCGCTGTTAGTAAGTGGAGTTACTAACAGCGATGGGGAGTTGTCTGAGTCAGACTCAGAGTTGTCTGAGTCAGACAACATTAGAAGTTTGTCTCCCAGTGTTAAGACAATATCAGACTTATACATTCTTCGAATTATCCTTTCAACATAAGAACAGGTAATAAAAAGTTTCTTAGTTCCTAATGCAGCGCAAACTGCAATTACTTTCAAATTATTAAATTCATCAGAAAAATTTTCTCAGAAGGTAGGAAACTGTAAACCGTAATTTAGACACCAGCGCAGATTCTCTCAATTCTATGATTTCTTTATTGTGCAACTACTGCAAAGAAACTAGGAGTTAAAAAAGCCATGTCTCAAAAAGAACAACAGTATGAAAATCATAGCTATTAACAAATAAGTTGTTTAATTTTTCAAATTTCGTCAATTGTAGGCTCAGGGGTAAAACGAGAAAGAGAATCAGTCTATCTTGCTGTACTTGCAGTCAATTTCTTCGGGCCGCTATCAAATGACTAACAGACCAAATTAACGGTTTAAATTAATGGTCGGTCTCTAGTCTCTTCGTCAATAAACACCCGACTGACAACTAGAAACCGACGTTTAAAGCTTCACATTCAGTGCTGAAATTGAGTTCGGTGGCCCTTCCGGCTTATTAACAGCTGGATATGCCGCATGCTTAATTACACTAGAAATAATTTCTTCTCCACCAGAAACGGTCCTACATCCATCGGCAAAACATTTTGCTGATAAATTTCTGGTGCCGCAGATAATAGTATTGTTCTATTGGTACTCGCTTTTGACACGAGTAAGTGGTCGCTAAGGCATTAGCTTCGATGCTTTAAAAATAATTTTTGCTAGTTGTTTGTATAGAAAAAGTTTGTGGTTTTATGCAGAAACCATTTGATTTGAACAAATACTTATTCAAGAAATGATAAATTCGATTAAAACCCGAGCTCGCTAAAATTTGCTAATGGTTATTCTTAAATTACTTCGAAAAAATTTATTTATTTCAAACAAATAGGTTTTAGCGAAAGCTGTCTATAGTTTTCAGTAAACAATTACCTTTAATATTCTTGCAAAACGGTGTGAAGTTACCGCGTTAGCGAGTTGCCATTAGAACACAGCGAATGTCGTACCACAAGATGTCTCGAGAAATTTGCCTAGGCGACTTCTTTCGCTTTTGTGTCGTTGTCTCTGATGCGACAAACTTATCTAAGTTTGCATATGTATTTAATAATTCAGAAAATTTATTCTGAATATTCAATAACTCTAATCCCATCTTGAATGCTTTCGCCAATGTATCACTAGAGAATTTGTAAAACTGAATATCATGGTCGTATATGAATGAACGTACAACCGATTTTATTTATTTAGCTCTAGAAGTCACATATTACATCAAATCTTAATGAAATTTGGCATAGTTCTAACGATCGATTAGTAACCATCTAAGATGAAATTGGGATATATCGGTCCACGTATTGATATAGCCCTAGCACAAAGGTCCTTCCCGGTTACTTACAACTCCTCTAGAGCACAATTTTTAATAGGATCAGTTTGAAACAGGACCATATGACCATTTGTAAGGATTTGTTGCCCTAAGTGCAATCATCCACATGGACATATTTTAGGGTGGATAAAAAATGAGAATGAAAGTTTAGCACGAGGTCATAAATTAACTTACTTTTGTAATTTGGTGACGGTATTATCGGTCCATTCGGCCATACGAGAGCTGCTGTATATATTTCTGGCCTAATAATGATATGCGAATATTGATCATCAAAAATGGTTTTATTGTTTTTCAAAGTATTTTCCAGCATGATTTATACACTTTTGCATGCGCTAAAATCAATTGTCGAAGCCATTTTTTTGAACGCTTCAACAACATCTTCTGGCGATGAAAATCGTTGAACACGCATTTTTTCTTGATGTGCGGGAATAAAAAGAAGCCATTGGGTGCCAAGTTAAGCCCGTACGGTGAATGACCTATCAATTCGACGTTTTTGACGATCAAAAAGACGCTGGTTTGAGCCGTCTTCTCTTGTTCGTTTTTCGACTTTCTCCGGAAACCTTATGCAAACAAACTGTGGTGTACCACTCAGAATTGACCGTCATACGTTGCCCAAGCGGAACAGTCGCCACATGACCAGTTTTTCCCGAAAAAACAGGCGACCATTTGCTTCGAAGTGCTTCTTCCACGAACAACTTTCGTTGGATTTGGCTCGTCTTCGAAGACTCACACGGTCGATTGCTGTTTTGTATCGGGCTCATACGCATAGATCCATGATTCGTCACCTGGGACGATTTTAAAAAAATGCCTTTTGAAGCACCACGATCGTATTTTTTCAAAATTTCTTTGCACCATTCGACACGAGCCTTTTTTGAGATTGCCAAATTGTGCGGGGTCCAACGAGAACAAACCATTTTTACGGCCAGGTGTTCATGCAATATCGAATGTATGCTGTTGGAAGAAATACCCATGAATGCCTCTATCTCACGGTATGTCACATGACGATCTTGCATTATCAGTTCGCGTAAAAAATGCAAATATGTTAAAATATAATATTTTTTCACAAATCCAAATGTGAAATTGTTTTAAAAACCTATTTAAAATAAGGATTCTCCTAGAGGTCCATAGTCTTTTTTATTTCGCTTTTCTGCACATTTAGAACTTTAGCATATACTATTGTCGTCCACACATAAATTTAGCTTTTATAATGGTTTATAATTCTACATAACTTTGTTTATACACTTCATCGAAGGGTGGATAGTACATATTAAATTTGACATTCTTATAGCAACACAACGAAATATTGACCCTTATATTCTAAAAGGATCTGACCATGTCCACCCATCAGTGTGTCTGATATAGGCTAAAATCGTCTTAAAATTGCGACGATCAATAATATATTATAATATTTAATAAAGTATTCAGTCAATATTTCGTGCAGTTGCAAACGGAATAAAAACTTTAGTATACCATCCACTCATCGTTGGATGGTATAAAAATTGTCTAAATTTACTACAATTTCATAAAGGAATCGACTGTTAGACATCGACTTTAGACTAGACATTATTTCCATGCCTCTGAAGTTATAACTACATTTGTCAATTGCAAGAAATCATACGTTATATATTCTGATTTTATACTTAATTTTGACAAAGGCGGTGTAGCGCGATCAGCTGATGTTACAACGAGTTCAGGGGTCTGTAGAAGGGCTGTATCTTAATTAGCGGTTCCTGAAGTGGAACGCTGTGTCGAGCATGGTGAATCCTCCCCACTGCGCCAGTTCAACGAGGACTATTGTCACTGACCGGCAATAACATCCCAAGCTGAGAGGAGAAACACTATGTGGTTATTTTTTATATATCATTTATGTTGGCGTAAGTATCGTTTTTTCAGAACATTTAAAAACATAAATAGGCCATTACTTTCCTTTTGCTGTAACCAAATAATAAGTAGATCAATTTGCTTTAATTTTAATTTCAATTTGCTTTAATTTTGTTTAATAATTTTGGTTAATTTTATTTAAATAATTTCATTATTTTTATTGTTGTAAATTTATATCTTTTGTATATTTGTGTGTATAGAGAATAAACAAACAAACAACCAACAATAAAACCATAAACAAATCAGCATCAATATCAATTTGTGTCAATTTAAAAGTCCATTGGGAACCTTGAAAAGGCAACCAGTTGGATGTTTATTTTGAAACATTAAAAACACTGGGAGATTAAAAAACATCGAAATAAGGAGCTGGATCGAAAATATGCTTACTGGGAAGTTATCTGACCTTATTTTACCGAAATTAAAAGCATTGATTTCTACTACTTCTGGTTTATGCAGTATAGCCTTTCGAGCTACAACATTTTAAATATTTTATTTAAAAAGTTATAATAAAAGATAATTTTCAATTGAAGTATTCGTTACATAGTTGACAGATATAGTGTTATCCAGTAATTTCATAAATATTATAATACTTGTGCTTTTTATTGTTGATTTTAGGCTTTCCTGCGCCTTTCGCCAGAATAATTGCATCAGATGGTGTTTCCCGTGGTGTAAAATAATTGTTATTTAGTTTTACAAATTCTTCAGTGATATATTGGCGGAAGTATTCAAGATGAGATTAGAGTTATTGAATATTTAGAATAAACTTTCTGAATTATTTAATACATATTCTTACTTGGATATGATGATATATAGATGTAAGACATTGGCCGTGTTCTATTGGCAGCTATAGTTTTAGAAATTGTTTACTGAAAACTGTAGACAACTTGCGTTAAACCCCGTTTGCTTTAAATAAATCCAATTTTTGCGAAGTTGTTAAGAATAACCATAAACGATCGATTTTAGCGAGCTCGGTTTTTAATCGCCTTAAGTATTACTAGAAGAGGTTTTTTCTACATTTTCAAATCAAACAGTTTGTGATGCATAAAGCCAATCACTTGTTGTAGACAAACGAACTACAAAAATTTCTTTTAAAGAACAATCTTACTATCGCGGCACCAGAAATTTAACAGCTGTTTATACTGTTTATAACTGTTTATAGATAGATGTCAGACCGTATTCTGGTGGAGAAAAATTATTTCTAGTGTAATTGAGCATGCGGTATATTCTGCTGTTAATAAACCGGAGCGGTTTATACGTAAATGCGTTAATGAGGCGGCATTGCGCTAGTTTAGATTTGCGTGGGAGGTGACAGATGAGTGGGGTATAAGTGATCACAATTTGATAAAAATCACTTATGATCAGGTTGAGGACGCAAATGTAGACGTTAGGAGATGGCATACCTGTGGGGTGAACTGGCCATTTTATGGCCAGGGGACCTGGTTAGGGATGTTTGTCAATTTCAAAGGTGCCTTCGATTATTTGAGCTGAACCAGTGTCCTTGCTCGGTTGCTGCAAGGAAATTTTACTCTAGAAGAGTTATTTTCTGGCAGACGGGCGTGTGCGGTTGGTGCTTCCGCTCATGTTTGGATCGATGTTGTCCGGGGTTGTCCGCAGGGTTCTATCTGTGGTCCATTTATTTGGAACCTCATGATGTACCCGTTGTGGCGGCAACTCAGTCTAGAGTTTAAGGTTTGTGCTCATGCCGATGACTTACTCATCCTGGTTGAATCTCGGTATCGTTCCGCGATGGAACAGACTGATGGACATAGTAATTGCTTGGGGTTCGCGAGTTGGTGTTGAGATGGCAAGGGACAAGTCTGTGACAATGTTGCTGAAAGGCGCAATGTCACAGAACCGGCATCCCATTGTTAGGTTAGATGGAGTGGGCCTTTCGTACAATACGCAAGTCAAGTACCAGGGCATAACGATGGAAGAAAGGATGAGTTTTCTACCTGATCTTGTCTGCTTGCGTGAGAAGTTGACCAGCGTGGTAGGACAGGTACGCAGGATTCTAAGGACAGATTGGGGTCTTAGTAGAGGTGCTGTATATGTTATGTATGGTGATCTGTTTGTTGCCTGCGCGACATATGGATCATCGGTCTGGTATGAGACAGCCAGGCCACCTGTCGGGTAATGCAAGACACTCTCTTGTCAGAGAACTGTCTTGCTTGCGTATCTACCAGTGTATCGCACGGTCTCTACTGAGGCCCTGTAGGTGCTGTTAGGGGTAGCTCCGCTTGACCTTGAGGTAATACGTTGCGGTATTACTTTCAAGATCAAGATTTGCAATTGGGTGATAGAGGGAGTTGAGGGCATCGCCGATTGGGATCGTAAAGCGCTTCTGCGTGAGTGTGTCACATCCTGATGGGATGCAAGCGAGACCGGTCGGGTGACGTACAGGTTCATTCGGGATGTTAGGTTTGTCGCGAATAACCCGGATTTCGGCTTCGGCATTTAGTTGGGTTTCTTGTTGACCGGGCACGGCTCTATGAGGACATACGGGACCTGGACTCCATGGGCGTTGTTTTCTCTGACGGTTAGTGGGGTGCTCTCCACTAGCGCATGTCAATCTGGGATTAGCCAGTTCTCCTGTCTGTCAGACCTTCTCTAGATTTCGTGATTTTGTTGTCGTGTCTCGTGTCCGCTGTAACCGGCTGTGTTTTTCTTTAACCTGGTGTTTGCTGCTACTGGAGCTACTAGTCCCCTGGTTACATGGAACTGAAACTGGGAGTAACCTTGGTTACGGAACCTGACCGGAGGTTAACCGGTACCACGGATGACTGGGGCTTATGGGGTTTTCTCAAGACTCCACCTAGTCGTTATAGGCCCTCGGGCCTTGTTGTTGGTACGGTCGGGCCTAGCCTTAACACATGGGTGCCGTTGACCGTCGTCGAACGTAAGAGGTAGAGATAGACCTCGCTCTGAGGAAATCATTTCCACGTACAGCATGGTTTTAGACCGTAACATCTATGTATATGTGGGCATGTGTGTCTGCATATATACTATCTCATGACCGTGACTTTTACTGAGGGTGACCAGCCCCGCGATGTATGGCTCGCAAACTGGTAGTAGCTCGGCTACGAGGTCTGTCCGGAGACTAAAGTATGATACCACGGGTAGTCAGAAGCCTCCAGAACTGTTGTTCTGGCCTGGCGTGCAGGTGCGGCCCTTCGGGGAGTATCGTGGTGACTGTGGTTTAAACCCAAATCGCGGGGAGAGCTTGGCTCGGTGTGGAGTTGCATTGCCACCGGGTGCTGTGACTCATAGAACAGCAGAGGTGTTAGATAGGGCTCGGCCCCCGACCAAGGGGGAAGTTGCGTCCATATAGCACGCTTCGAATCGGTACCGGCGGGATTGGCCTTAAGGGGCTCTGGCCGTCGCTTGGTAATGGCTCCAGTTGCGATGGCGCACCATGATTGAAGCTATCACAGCGAGAATCATGTAAAACCCTCGGACGATGTTAATAAACCGTAGGGGCCACCGAATGTGAAGCTTTAAACGTCTAGTTGTCCGGCTAATGTCAGTCGAGTGTTTATTGACGAAGATACCAGTGACAGGGCATTTATTCAAACCGTAGAATTGGTTTGTTCGTCATTTGACAGCGGACCGAGGAAATTGACTGTCATTCCAACAAGAAAGATTGCCTTAATGGGGCCGTATGTCAGCAATAACGCGCCGAATAGGCTCTTCCATGGCATCAATCGTGTCGGGCTTATCTGCGTAGACAAGCAACTTCACACAATCCCACGAAAAACAATTCAGCGGTTTAAATGGCACGATCTTGGAGGCCACACCACTGGCCCAAGATGCCAGATAATGCGCTCACCAAACGTTTTCTTCAATAAATTGATTGCTTCGTTAGGTGTGTGGCATGTAGCGCCGTCTTGTTACAATCAAAGGTCGTCCAAATCAATGTCCTCCAATTCAGACACGAACAAGTCATTAACCATGTCTCTATTGGGTTCCCCATTGAGTGTAGCGTTGTGGCCGGCTTCATTTTTAAGAAATATGGAACAATGATTCCCTCTACCTAAAGAGCACACAATATAGTGACTTTTTGTATAAACGTGGTGCAAAGCCGATCCATGGTTGTTCGAATTTCCGACTCTGCTGGGCGATTATGTCGACCGAATATTGGACGCGTCGCTCGAACCGAACCATTATTTTGGTAATAAACCTCCGCGATTTGCAAATTTTATTTCGGAGTGACTCTATTTATACTGAGCATAAACCAAGATAGATAAGTTTTACACTTTAGGTTATCAAAACGTACGAAGATAAAATATTAAATTAAACAACTTATTTGTTAATAGCTAAGAATTTCACATTGTTGTTTTCTCTTTCCCCATTTGTTAAAAGCATAGAATTGGAAGATAATGTGGTAGTGTATTTATTACGGGTTCCTGTTTTCTACCTTCTGATCATTTTTTTCTGATGAATTTAATAATTTGGAACAAATTGTAGTTTGCGTTCCATTGGGAACTACGAAGCTTTCTTAATACTTGGTCAAGATCAAACAATCCTCACAAGCAGGTTGAGAATATTATTATCTGACACAAATTTATTTTCGCCAATAGTCCAGCAACATCAGCGGACCCATCGCTGTTAGTAAGTGGAGTTACTAACAGCGATGGGGAGTTGTCTGAGTCAGACTCAGACTCAGAGTTGTTTGAGTCAGACAACATAAGCCAAGCCGCAGAAGTTTGTCTCCCAGTGTTAAGACAATATCAGACTTATACATTCTTCGAATTATCCTTTCAACATAAGAACAGGTAATAAAAAGTTTCTTAGTTCCTAATGCAGCGCAAACTGCAATTACTTTCAAATTATTAAATTCATCAGAAAAATTGTCTCAGAAGGTAGGAAACTGTAAACCGTAATTTAGACACCAGCGCAGATTCTCTCAATTCTATGATTTCTTTATTGTGCAACTACTGCAAAGAAACTAGGAGTTAAAAAAGCCATGTCTCAAAAAGAACAACAGTATGAAAATCATAGCTATTAACAAATAAGTTGGCTCAGGGGTAAAACGAGAAATAGAATCAGTCTATCTTGCTGTAATTGCAGTCAATTTCTTCGGGCCGCTATCAAATGACTAACAGACCAAATTAACGGTTTAAATTAATGGTCGGTCTCTAGTCTCTTCGTCAATAAACACCCGACTGACAACTAGAAACCGACGTTTAAAGCTTCACATTCAGTGCTGAAATTGAGTTCGGTGGCCCTTCCGGCTTATTAACAGCTGGATATGCCGCATGCTTAATTACACTAGAAATAATTTCTTCTCCACCAGAAACGGTCCTACATCCATCGGCAAAACATTTTGCTGATAAATTTCTGGTGCCGCAGATAATAGTATTGTTCTATTGGTACTCGCTTTTGACACGAGTAAGTGGTCGCTAAGGCATTAGCTTCGATGCTTTAAAAATAATTTTTGCTAGTTGTTTGTATAGAAAAAGTTTGTGGCTTTATGCAGAAACCATTTGATTTGAACAAATACTTATTCAAGAAATGATAAATTCGATTAAAAACCGAGCTCGCTAAAATTTGCTAATGGTTATTCTTAAATTACATGGAAAAAATTTATTTATTTCAAACAAATAGGTTTTAGCGAAAGCTGTCTATAGTTTTCAGTAAACAATTACCTTTAATATTCTTGCAAAACGGTGTGAAGTTACCGCGTTAGCGAGTTGCCATTAGAACACAGCTAATGTCGTACCACAAGATGTCTCGAGAAATTTGCCTAGGCGACTTCTTTCGCTTTGGTGTCGTTGTCTCTGATGCGACAAACTTATCTAAGTTCGCATATGTATTTAATAATTCAGAAAATTTATTCTGAATATTCAATAACTCTAATCCCATCTTGAATGCTTTCGCCAATGTATCACTAGAGAATTTGTAAAACTGAATATCATGGTCGTATATGAATGAACGTACAACCGATTTTATTTATTTAGCTCTAGAAGTCACATATTACATCAAATCTTAATGAAATTTGGCATAGTTCTAACGATCGATTAGTAACCATCTAAGATGAAATTGGGATATATCGGTCCACGTATTGATATAGCCCTAGCACAAAGGTCCTTCCCGGTTACTTACAACTCCTCTAGAGCACAATTTTTAATAGGATCAGTTTGAAACAGGACCATATGACCATTTGTAAGGATTTGTTGCCCTAAGTGCAATCATCCACATGTACATATTTTAGGGTGGATAAAAAATGAGAATGAAAGTTTAGCACGAGGTCATAAATTAACTTACTTTTGTAATTTGGTGACGGTATTATCGGTCCATTCGGCCATACGAGGGCTGCTGTATATATTTCTGGCCTAATAATGATATGCGAATATTTATCATCAAAAATGGTTTTATTTTTTTTCAAAGTATTTTCCAGCATGATTTATACACTTTTGCATGCGCTAAAATCAATTGTCGAAGCCATTTTTTTGAACGCTTCAACAACATCTTCTGGCGATGAAAATCGTTGAACACGCATTTTTTCTTGATGTGCGGGAATAAAAAGAAGCCATTGGGTGCCAAGTTAAGCCCGTACGGTGAATGACCTATCAATTCGACGTTTTTGCCGATCAAAAAGACGCTGGTTTGAGCCGTCTTCTCTTGTTCGTTTTTCGAATTTCTCCGGAAACCTTATGCAAACAAACTCTGGTGTACCACTCAGAATTGACCGTCATACGTTGCCCAAGCGGAACAGTCGCCACATGACCAGTTTTTCCCGAAAAAACAGGCGACCATTTGCTTCAAAGTGCTTCTTCCAGGAACAACTTTCGTTGGATTTGGCTCGTCTTCGAAGACTCACACGGTTGATTGCTGTTTTGTATCGGGCTCATACGCATAGATCCATGATTCGTCACCTGGGACGATTTTAAAAAAATGCCTTTTGAAGCACCACGATCGTATTTTTTCAAAATTTCTTTGCACCATTCGACACGAGCCTTTTTTAAGCGATTGCCAAATTGTGCGGGGTCCAACGAGGGCAAACCATTTTTACGGCCAGGTGTTCATGCAATATCGAATGTATGCTGTTGGAAGAAATACCCATGAATGCCTCTATCTCACGGTATGTCACATGACGATCTTGCATTATCAGCTCGCGTAAAAATGCAAATATGTAAAAATATAATGATATTTTTTCACAAATCCAAATGTGAAATTGTTTTAAAAACCTATTTAAAATAAGGATTCTCCTAGAGGTCCATAGTCTTATTTATTTCGCTTTTCTGCACATTTAGAACTTTAGCATATACTATTGTCGGCCACACATAAATTTAGCTTTTATAATGGTTTATAATTCTACATAACTTTGTTTATACACTTCATCGAAGGGTGGATAGTACATATTAAATTTGTCATTCTTATAGCAACACAACGAAATATTGACCCTTATATTCTAAAAGGATCTGACCATGTCCAACCATCAGTGTGTCTGATAAAGGCTAAAATCGTCTTAAAATTACGACGATCAATAATATATTATAATATTTAATAAAGTATTCAGTCAATATTTCGTGCAGTTGCAAACGGAATAAAAACTTTAGTATACCATCCACTCATCGTTGGATGGTATAAAAATTGTCTAAATTTACTACAATTTCATAAAGGAATCGACTGTTAGACATCGACTTTAGACTAGACATTATTTCCATGCCTCTGAAGTTATAACTACATTTGTCAATTGCAAGAAATCATACGTTATATATTCTGATTTTATACTTAATTTTGACAAAGGCGGTGTAGCGCGATCAGCTGATGTTACAACGAGTTCAGGGGTCTGTAGAAGGGCTGTATCTTAATTAGCGGTTCTTGAAGTGGAACGCTGTGTCGAGCATGGTGAATCCTCCCCACTGCGCCAGTTCAACGAGGACTATTGTCACTGACCGGCAATAACATCCCAAGCTGAGAGGAGAAACACTATGTGGTTATTTTTTATATATCATTTATGTATGTTGGCGTAAGTATCGTTTTTTCAGAACATTTAAAAACATAAATAGGCCATTACTTTCCTTTTGCTGTAACCAAATAATAAGTAGATCAATTTGCTTTAATTTTAATTTCAATTTGCTTTAATTTTGTTTAATAATTTTGGTTAATTTTATTTAAATAATTTCATTATTTTTATTGTTGTAAATTTATATCTTTTGTATATTTGTGTGTATAGAGAATAAACAAACAAACAACCAACAATAAAACCATAAACAAATCAGCATCAATATCAATTTGTGTCAATTTAAAAGTCCATTGGGAACCTTGAAAAGGCAACCAGTTGGATGTTTATTTTGAAACATTAAAAACACTGGGAGATTAAAAAACATCGAAATAAGGAGCTGGATCGAAAATATGCTTACTGGGAAGTTATCTGACCTTATTTTACCGAAATTAAAAGCATTGATTTCTACTACTTCTGGTTTATGCAGTATAGCCTTTCGAGCTACAACATTTTAAATATTTTATTTAAAAAGTTATAATAAAAGATAATTTTCAATTGAAGTATTCGTTACATAGTTGACAGATATAGTGTTATCCAGTAATTTCATAAATATTATAATACTTGTGCTTTTTATTGTTGATTTTAGGCTTTCCTGCGCCTTTCGCCACAATAATTGCATCAGATGGTGTTTCCCGTGGTGTAAAATAATTGTTATTTAGTTTTACAAATTCTTCAGTGATTTATTGGCGGAAGTATTCAAGATGAGATTAGAGTTATTGAATATTTAGAATAAACTTTCTGAATTATTTAATACATATTCTTACTTGGATATGATGATATATAGATGTAAGACATTGGCCGTGTTCTATTGGCAGCTATAGTTTTAGAAATTGTTTACTGAAAACTGTAGACAACTTGCGTTAAACCCCGTTTGCTTTAAATAAATCCAATTTTTGCGAAGTTGTTAAGAATAACCATAAACGATCGATTTTAGCGAGCTCGGTTTTTAATCGCCTTAAGTATTACTAGAAGAGGTTTTTCTACATTTTCAAATCAAACGGTTTGTGATACATAAAGCCAATCACTTGTTGTAGACAAACGAACTACAAAAAATTTCTTTTAAAGAACAATCTTACTATCGCGGGACCAGAAATTTAACAGCTGTTTATACTGTTTATAACTGTTTATAGATAGATGTCAGACCGTATTCTGGTGGAGAAAAATTATTTCTAGTGTAATTGAGCATGCGGTATATTCTGCTGTTAATAAACCGGAGCGGTATATACGTGACATGCGTTAATGAGGCGGCATTGCGCTAGTTTAGATTTGCGTGGGAGGTGACAGATGAGTGGGGTATAAGTGATCACAATTTGATAAAAATCACTTATGATCAGGTTGAGGAGGCAAATGTAGACGTTAGGAGATGGCATACCTGTGGGGTGAACTGGCCATTTTATGGCCAGGGGACCTGGTTAGGGGTGTTTGTCAATTTCAAAGGTCAATTACAAATTCTTCAGTGATATATTGGCGGAAGTATTCAAGATGAGATTAGAGTTATTGAATATTTAGAATAAACTTTCTGAATTATTTAATACATATTGGTACTTGGATATGATGATATATAGATGTAAGACATTGGCCGTGTTCTATTGGCAGCTATAGTTTTAGAAATTGTTTACTGAAAACTATAGACAACTTGCGTTAAACCCCGTTTGCTTTAAATAAATCCAATTTTTGCGAAGTTGTTAAGAATAACCATAAACGATCGATTTTAGCGAGCTCGGTTTTTAATCGCCTTAAGTATTACTAGAAGAGTTGTTTTTCTACATTTTCAAATCAAACGGTTTGTGATGCATAAAGCCAATCACTTGTTGTAGACAAACGAGCTACAAAAAATTTCTTTTAAAGAACAATCTTACTATCGCGGCACCAGAAATTTAACAGCTGTTTATACTGTTTATAACTGTTTATAGATAGATGTCAGACCGTATTCTGGTGGAGAAAAATTATTTCTAGTGTAATTGAGCATGCGGTATATTCTGCTGTTAATAAACCGGAGCGGTATATACGTGACATGCGTTAATGAGGCGGCATTGCGCTAGTTTAGATTTGCGTGGGAGGTGACAGATGAGTGGGGTATAAGTGATCACAATTTGATAAAAATCACTTATGATCAGGTTGAGGAGGCAAATGTAGACGTTAGGAGATGGCATACCTGTGGGGTGAACTGGCCATTTTATGGCCAGGGGACCTGGTTAGGGGTGTTTGTCAAATTCAAAGGTGCCTTCGATTATTTGAGCTGAACCAGTGTCCTTGCTCGGTTGCTGCAAGGAAATTTTACTCTAGAAGAGTTATTTTCTGGCAGACGGGCGTGTGCGGTTGGTGCTTCCGCTCATGTTTGGATCGATGTTGTCCGCAGGGTTCTATCTGTGGTCCATTTATTTGGAACCTCATGATGTACCCGTTGTGGCGGCAACTCAGTCTAGAGTTTAAGGTTTGTGCTCATGCCGATGACTTACTCATCCTGGTTGAATCTCGGTATCGTTCCGCGATGGAACAGACTGATGGACATAGTAATTGCTTGGGGTTCGCGAGTTGGTGTTGAGATGGCAAGGGACAAGTCTGTGACAATGTTGCTGAAAGGCGCAATGTCACAGAACCGGCATCCCATTGTTAGGTTAGATGGAGTGGGCCTTTCGTACAATACGCAAGTCAAATACCAGGGCATAACGATGGAAGAAAGGATGAGTTTTCTACCTGTTCTTGTCTGCTTGCGTGAGAAGTTGACCAGCGTGGTAGGACAGGTACGCAGGATTCTAAGGACAGATTGGGGTCTTAGTAGAGGTGCTGTATATGTTATGTATGGTGATCTGTTTGTTGCCTGCGCGACATATGGATCATCGGTCTGGTATGAGACAGCCAGGCCAGCTGTCGGGTAATGCAAGACACTCTCTTGTCAGAGAACTGTCTTGCTTGCGTATCTACCAGTGTATCGCACGGTCTCTACTGAGGCCCTGTAGGTGCTGTTAGGGGTAGCTCCGCTTGACCTTGAGGTAATACGTTGCGGTATTACTTTCAAGATCAAGATTTGCAATTGGGTGATAGAGGGAGTTGAGGGCATCGCCGATTGGGATCGTAAAGCGCTTCTGCGTGAGTGTGTCACATCCTGATGGGATGCAAGCGAGACCGGTCGGGTGACGTACAGGTTCATTCGGGATGTTAGGTTTGTCGCGAATAACCCGGATTTCGGCTTCGGCATTTAGTTGGGTTTCTTGTTGACGGGGCACGGCTCTATTAATGCTTTCTTGTACAAGAGAGCCTTGAGCGAAGTCAGGCATGCAGTTGCGGGGCGCTAGTCGAGAACTGGCTGAATGTTCTGTGCGAATGCCCTCTCTATGAGGACATACGGGACCTGGACTCCATGGGCGTTGTTTTCTCTGACGGTTAGTGGGGTGCTCTCCACTAGCGCATGTCAATCTGGGATTAGCCAGTTCTCCTGTCTGTCAGACCTTCTCTAGATTTCGTGATTTTGTTGTCGTGTCTCGTGTCCGCTGTAACCGGCGGTGGTTTTCTTTAACCTGGCGCTTGCTGCTACGGGAGCTACTAGTCCCCTGGTTACATGGAACTGAAACTGGGAGTAACCTTGGTTACGGAACCTGACTGGAGGTTAACCGGTACCACGGATGACTGGGGCTTATGGGGTTTTCTCAAGACTCCACCTAGTCGTTATAGGCCCTCGGGCCTTGTTGTTGGTACGGTCGGGCCTAGCCTTAACACATGGGTGCCGTTGACCGTCGTCGAACGTAGGAGGTAGAGATAGACCTCGCTCTGATGAAATCATTTCCATGTACAGCATGGTTTTAGACCGTAACATCTATATGTGGGCATGTGTGTCTGCATATATACTATCTCATGACCGTGACTTTTACTGAGGGTGACCAGCCCCGCGATGTATGGCTCGCAAACTGGTAGTAGCTCGGCTACGAGGTCTGTCCGGAGACTAAAGTATGATACCACGGGTAGTCAGAAGCCTCCAGTACTGTTGTTCTGGCCTGGCGTGCAGGTGCGGCCCTGCGGGGAGTATCGTGGTGACTGTGGTTTAAACCCAAATCGCGGGGAGAGCTTGGCTCGGTGTGGAGTTGTATTGCCACCGGGTGCTGTGACTCATAGAACAGCAGAGGTGTTAGATATGGATCGGCCCCCGACCAAGGGGGAAGTTGTGTCCATATAGCACGCTTCGAATCGGTACCGGCGGGATTTGCCTTAAGGGGCTCTGGCTGTCGCTTGGTAATGGCTCCAGTTGTGATGGCGCACCATGATTGAAGCTATCACAGCGAGAATCATGTAAAACCCTCGGACGATGTTAATAAACCGTAGGGGCCACCGAATGTGAAGCTTTAAACGTCTAGTTGTCCGGCTAATGTCAGTCGAGTGTTTATTGACGAAGATACCAGTGACAGGGCATTTATTCAAACCGTAGAATTGGTTTGTTCGTCATTTGACAGCGGACCGAGGAAATTGACTGTCATTCCAACAAGCAAGACTGCCTTAATGGGGCCGTATGTCAGCAATAACGCGCCGAATAGGCTCTTCCGTGGCATCAATCGTGTCGGGCTTATCTGCGTAGACAAGCAACTTCACACAATCCCACGAAAAACAATTCAGCGGTTTAAATGGCACGATCTTGGAGGCCACACCACTGGCCCAAGATGCCAGATAATGCGCTCACCAAACGTTTTCTTCAATAAATTGATTGCTTCGTTAGGTGTGTGGCATGTAGCGCCGTCTTGTTACAATCAAAGGTCGTCCAAATCAATGTCCTCCAATTCAGACACGAACAAGTCATTAACCATGTCTCTATTGGGTTCCCCATTAAGTGTAGCGTTGTGGCCGGCTTCATTTTTAAGAAATATGGAACAATGATTCCCTCTGCCTAAAGAGCACACAAAATAGTGACTTTTTGTATAAACGTGGTGCGAAGCCGATCCATGGTTGTTCGAATTTCCGACTCTGCTGGGCGATTATGTCGACCGAATATTGGACGCGTCGCTCGAACCGAACCATTATTTTGGTAATAAACCTCCGCGATTTGCAAATTTTATTTCGGAGTGAGTCTATTTATACTGAGCATAAACCAAGTGACAGCTGTCAATTAGATAAGGTTTGCACTATAGGTTGTGAAAACGTAAGAGTTTTAAAAACTAAATCAAAACGCTTATTTGTTCATTGATATGACTTTGATATTGTTGATTTCTTGAGACATGATTAATGATATTTTGAGCTCTGAGGCTCTGTGTAATAGTTTCACGATTTATAGGAAATATATAGAATTGAGAGAATCGGTGGCGGTGTCTTAATTCCGGTTTCCTGTTTTCAACCAATTTATTTCTGATGAATTTAATAATTTGGATATCTTACCTAAGGTCGCTGATCCAGTATTTTGGAAAGATAGGGCGTTAGTTAAGGAGTTTGTAAAATGCCTGCTAAGTCTTAAAGCTCTGCAACAACCTAGATAAGTTTTACACTTTAGGTTATCAAAACGTACGAAGATAAAATATTAAATTAAACAACTTATTTGTTAATAGCTAAGAATTTCACATTGTTGTTTTCTCTTTCCCCATTTGTTAAAATCATAGAATTGGATGATAATGTGGTAGTGTATTTATTACGGGTTCCTGTTTTCTACCTTCTGATCATTTTTTTCTGATGAATTTAATAATTTGGAACAAATTGCAGTTTGCGTTCCATTGGGAACTACGAAGCTTTCTTAATACTTGGTCAAGATCAAACAATCCTCACAAGCAGGTTGAGAATATTATTATCTGACACAAATTTATTTTCGCCAATAGTCCAGCAACATCAGCGGAAATAAATCACGAACTCTTACTTATAAAGTTCAACAGAATTGAATTTAGAATAATTTCAGAAACTGACTATCCTCCTATCTAATTGGAAGGGAACAAGTAGTATTATTTGAGAAAAGTCTCTCTAGATCAATTCTAATATTCTCAATTGTTAATTCTAAGTTACGAATGTTTGCAGACGACGCGGAATTATTTTCTTCGTATGCTAACCTTGCACACGAAGATTTAGTACATAGTGTGAATTTAATTTTATGAAATTGAACATAAAAAAGTATAAGCATATGTAAAATATTGGCATCTTAATATAAAATATGTTGCTCTGAACATATATAGGTTGACTCATTCATTGATCTTGGTTTTATGATGGGCAGATAGTTAAATTTTAATAACTATATCATTCCTTTGGTAAATAAAGCGTGTGGTTTATTTTATTTTATGAAACGCTAGGAAAAAGAATTAACTATCACATATACTGCGAAATAGCTTAATATTTTTTTAGTCTCAACATGAATACTGTGCTAAAAAAAGTCCTAGGTGCAATTTATTTTTTCGTATCCAGCAATAAAAAGGAAACCATCATTTATCATTGCAAATGTTTTTTTTATTGTTTTTCAAGATATTCTCCTTGAAGAGAAATTCACTTTTACATGCGCTAACAAATTTTTTAAGCAGTTATTCCCCTCCGATTGAGGCATTAGCTGGTTCGGCCGTCGAAAACCTTTGACCACGCGTTTTTTTATATGACGGAGTCATTGGTTGCAAATTCAGGGCTGTTGTGAAGATCAATTCGCCATCTGGAGTACTCAACTTGCACATTGTGCAGTGGATCTGTAAGAGCCCACATTGTCATGATGCAAAATGATCCGTCTTCTCTTTTTGTTTTCCTATTTTGTCGAACACTGTTGACAAACAGATGGTTGAGTACCACTCAAAGTAAACAGATGGTTGTGTAGCACCGTCTAACGTTCCACTTAAGGCACAGTGACATAAATATTTTTTTCGGGACACACTCTGAATTTGATTCAAACTTTTTTTGATCCTGAGTACAAAAACTTATATAAAAAATTTTAGACGTGCATATTTCTCGAGTTACGTTTACCCTAAGTTTTGATATATAATTGGCTGTATCTTTGCTTAATACTCGTATTACCCGATCTGTAGAAAATATCGGTATCGTTGGACGGGTATTGGCTATGCCTTATTACCGATTCAAAGTAACTAATAAGGTATTCGTTAGCCATTTACGGGCGATAACTAATTTTATATAGTTCCAAACTGATAGAATTTTGTATTAAAAAATATCTTTGCTTTTAGGAGAGCTATATGGAAAAATGTATTAAAAACAGCTTAAGATGAAGTGAACAAAAATACATTCATTTTATTTAAATTGTCATTTATTTGTATGTCATTTAGTTGTAAAGATTTAATTACAATGTATAAAGAGTGTAGAAAAATATTTTCTTTTTATTAATGATTAATAGGGATTTTTAGTATTATGAGTTATGCATTTACATTATGTGTTAAATGGATGGACGGACGATGTTAATAAACCGTAGGGGCCACCGAATGTGAAGCTTTAATCGTCTAGTTGTCCGGCTAATGTCAGTCGAGTGTTTAATACTACTTGTTACGAATGTTTGCAGACGACGCGGAATTATTTTCTTCGTATGCTAACCTTGCACACGAAGATTTAGTACATAGTGTGAATTTAATTTTATGAAATTGAACATAAAAAAGTATAAGCATATGTAAAATATTGGCATCTTAATATAAAATATGTTGCTCTGAACATATATAGGTTGACTCATTCATTGATCTTGGTTTTATGATGGGCAGATAGTTAAATTTTAATAACTATATCATTCCTTTGGTAAATAAAGCGTGTGGTTTATTTTATTTTATGAAACGCTAGGAAAAAGAATTAACTATCACATATACTGCGAAATAGCTTAATATTTTTTTAGTCTCAACATGAATACTGTGCTAAAAAAAGTCCTAGGTGCAATTTATTTTTTCGTATCCAGCAATAAAAAGGAAACCATCATTTATCATTGCAAATGTTTTTTTTATTGTTTTTCAAGATATTCTCCTTGAAGAGAAATTCACTTTTACATGCGCTAACAAATTTTTTAAGCAGTTATTCCCCTCCGATTGAGGCATTAGCTGGTTCGGCCGTCGAAAACCTTTGACCACGCGTTTTTTTATATGACGGAGTCATTGGTTGCAAATTCAGGGCTGTTGTGAAGATCAATTCGCCATCTGGAGTACTCAACTTGCACATTGTGCAGTGGATCTGTAAGAGCCCACATTGTCATGATGCAAAATGATCCGTCTTCTCTTTTTGTTTTCCTATTTTGTCGAACACTGTTGACAAACAGATGGTTGAGTACCACTCAAAGTAAACAGATGGTTGTGTAGCACCGTCTAACGTTCCACTTAAGGCACAGTGACATAAATATTTTTTTCGGGACACACTCTGAATTTGATTCAAACTTTTTTTGATCCTGAGTACAAAAACTTATATAAAAAATTTTAGACGTGCATATTTCTCGAGTTACGTTTACCCTAAGTTTTGATATATAATTGGCTGTATCTTTGCTTAATACTCGTATTACCCGATCTGTAGAAAATATCGGTATCGTTGGACGGGTATTGGCTATGCCTTATTACCGATTCAAAGTAACTAATAAGGTATTCGTTAGCCATTTACGGGCGATAACTAATTTTATATAGTTCCAAACTGATAGAATTTTGTATTAAAAAATATCTTTGCTTTTAGGAGAGCTATATGGAAAAATGTATTAAAAACAGCTTAAGATGAAGTGAACAAAAATACATTCATTTTATTTAAATTGTCATTTATTTGTATGTCATTTAGTTGTAAAGATTTAATTACAATGTATAAAGAGTGTAGAAAAATATTTTCTTTTTATTAATGATTAATAGGGATTTTTAGTATTATGAGTTATGCATTTACATTATGTGTTAAATGGATGGACGGACGATGTTAATAAACCGTAGGGGCCACCGAATGTGAAGCTTTAATCGTCTAGTTGTCCGGCTAATGTCAGTCGAGTGTTTATTGACGAAGATACCAGTGACAGGGCATTTATTCAAACCGTAGAATTGGTTTGTTCGTCATTTGACAGCGGACCGAGGAAATTGACTGTCATTCCAACAAGAAAGACTGCCTTAATGGGGCCGTATGCCAGCAATAACGCGCCGAATAGGCTCTTCCATGGCATCAATCGTGTCGGGCTTATCTGCGTAGACAAGCAACTTCACACAATCCCACGAAAAACAATTCAGCGGTTTAAATGGCACGATCTTGGAGGCCACACCACTGGCCCAAGATGCCAGATAATGCGATCACCAAACGTTTTCTTCAATAAATTGATTGCTTCGTTACGTGTGTGGCATGTAGCGCCGTCTTGTTACAATCAAAGGTCGTCCAAATCAATGTCCTCCAATTCAGACACGAACAAGTCATTAACCATGTCTCTATCGGGTTCCCCATTGAGTGTAGCGTTGTGGCCGGCTTCATTTTTAAGAAATATGGAACAATGATTCCCTCTGCCTAAAGAGCACACAAAATAGTGACTTTTTGTATAAACGTGGTGCGAAGCCGATCCATGGTTGTTCGAATTTCCGACTCTGCTGGGCGATTATGTCGACCGAATATTGGACGCGTCGCTCGAACCGAACCATTATTTTGGTAATAAACCTCCGCGATTTGCAAATTTTATTTCGGAGTGAGTCTATTTATACTGAGCATAAACCAAGTGACAGCTGTCAATTAGATAAGGTTTGCACTATAGGTTGTGAAAACGTAAGAGTTTTAAAAACTAAATCAAAACGCTTATTTGTTCATTGATATGACTTTGATATTGTTGTTTTCTTGAGACATGATTAATGATATTTTGAGCTCTGAGGCTCTGTGTAATAGTTTCACGATTTATAGGAAAAATATAGAATTGAGAGAATCGGTGGCGGTGTCTTAATTCCGGTTTCCTGTTTTCAACCAATTTATTTCTGATGAATTTAATAATTTGGATATCTTACCTAAGGTCGCTGATCCAGTATTTTGGAAAGATAGGGCGTTAGTTAAGGAGTTTGTACAAAGAAATAGTAGAAGAGGGAGACTGAGGAAAATGCCTGCTAAGTCTTAAAGCTCTGCAACAACCTAGATAAGTTTTACACTTTAGGTTATCAAAACGTACGAAGATAAAATATTAAATTAAACAACTTATTTGTTAATAGCTAAGAATTTCACATTGTTGTTTTCTCTTTCCCCATTTGTTAAAATCATAGAATTGGAAGATAATGTGGTAGTGTATTTATTACGGGTTCCTGTTTTCTACCTTCTGATCATTTTTTTCTGATGAATTTAATAATTTGGAACAAATTGCAGTTTGCGTTCCATTGGGAACTACGAAGCTTTCTTAATACTTGGTCAAGATCAAACAATCCTCACAAGCAGGTTGAGAATATTATTATCTGACACAAATTTATTTTCGCCAATAGTCCAGCAACATCAGCGGACCCATCGCTGTTAGTAAGTGAAGTTACTAACAGCGATGGGGAGTAGTCTGAGTCAGACTCAGAGTTGTCTGAGTCAGACAACATAAGCCAAGCCGCAGAAGTTTGTCTCCCAGTGTTAAGACAATATCAGACTTATACATTCTTCGAATTATCCTTTCAACATAAGAACAGGTAATAAAAAGTTTCTTAGTTCCTAATGCAGCGCAAACTGCAATTACTTTCAAATTATTAAATTCATCAGAAAAATTTTCTCAGAAGGTAGGAAACTGTAAACCGTAATTTAGACACCAGCGCAGATTCTCTCAATTCTATGATTTCTTTATTGTGCAACTACTGCAAAGAAACTAGGAGTTAAAAAAGCCATGACTCAAAAAGAACAACAGTATGAAAATCATAGCTATTAACAAATAAGTTGTTTAATTTTTCAAATTTCGTCAATTGTAGGCTCAGGGGTAAAACGAGAAATAGAATCAGTCTATCTTGCTGTAATTGCAGTCAATTTCTTCGGGCCGCTATCAAATGACTAACAGACCAAATTAACGGTTTAAATTAATGGTCGGTTTCTAGTCTCTTCGTCAATAAACACCCGACTGACAACTAGAAACCGACGCTTAAAGCTTCACATTCAGTGCTGAAATTGAGTTCGGTGGCCCTTCCGGCTTATTAACAGCTGGATATGCCGCATGCTTAATTACACTAGAAATAATTTCTTCTCCACCAGAAACGGTCCTACATCCATCGGCAAAACATTTTGCTGATAAATTTCTGGTGCCGCAGATAATAGTATTGTTCTATTGGTACTCGCTTTTGACACGAGTAAGTGGTCGCTTAGGCATAAGCTTCGATGCTTTAAAAATAATTTTTGCTAGTTGTTTGTATAGAAAAAGTTTGTGGCTTTATGCAGAAACCATTTGATTTGAACAAATACTTATTCAAGAAATGATAAATTCGATTAAAAACCGAGCTCGCTAAAATTTGCTAATGGTTATTCTTAAATTACATGGAAAAAATTTATTTATTTCAAACAAATAGGTTTTAGCGAAAGCTGTCTATAGTTTTCAGTAAACAATTACCTTTAATATTCTTGCAAAACGGTGTGAAGTTACCGCGTTAGCGAGTTGCCATTAGAACACAGCTAATGTCGTACCACAAGATGTCTCGAGAAATTTGCCTAGGCGACTTCTTTCGCTTTGGTGTCGTTGTCTCTGATGCGACAAACTTATCTAAGTTCGCATATGTATTTAATAATTCAGAAAATTTATTCTGAATATTCAATAACTCTAATCCCATCTTGAATGCTTTCGCCAATGTATCACTAGAGAATTTGTAAAACTGAATATCATGGTCGTATATGAATGAACGTACAACCGATTTTATTTATTTAGCTCTAGAAGTCACATATTACATCAAATCTTAATGAAATTTGGCATAGTTCTAACGATCGATTAGTAACCATCTAAGATAAAATTGGGATATATCGGTCCACGTATTAATATAGCCCTAGCACAAAGGTCCTTCCCGGTTACTTACAACTCCTCTAGAGCACAATTTTTAATTGGATCAGTTTGAAACAGGACCATATGACCATTTGTAAGGATTTGTTGCCCTAAGTGCAATCATCCACATGGACATATTTTAGGGTGGATAAAAAATGAGAATGAAAGTTTAGCACGAGGTCATAAATTAACTTACTTTTGTAATTTGGTGACGGTATTATCGGTCCATTCGGCCATGCGAGGGCTGCTGTATATATTTCTGGCCTAATAATGATATGCGAATATTTATCATCAAAAATGGTTTTATTGTTTTTCAAAGTATTTTCCAGCATGATTTATACAGTTTTGCATGCGCTAAAATCAATTGTCGAAGCCATTTTTTTGAACGCTTCAACAACATCTTCTGGCGATGAAAATCGTTGAACACGCATTTTTTCTTGATGTGCGGGAATAAAAAGAAGCCATTGGGTGCCAAGTTAAGCCCGTACGGTGAATGACCTATCAATTCGACGTTTTTGCCGATCAAAAAGACGCTGGTTTGAGCCGTCTTCTCTTATTCGTTTTTCGAATTTCTCCGGAAACCTTATGCAAACAAACTCTGGTGTACCACTCAGAATTGACCGTCATACGTTGCCCAAGCGGAACAGTCGCCACATGACCAGTTTTTCCCGAAAAAACAGGCGACCATTTGCTTCGAAGTGCTTCTTCCACGAACAACTTTCGTTGGATTTGGCTCGTCTTCGAAGACTCACACGGTCGATTGCTGTTTTGTATCGGGCTCATACGCATAGATCCATGATTCGTCACCTGGGACGATTTTAAAAAAATGCCTTTTGAAGCACCACGATCGTATTTTTTCAAAATTTCTTTGCACCATTCGACACGAGCCTTTTTTGAGATTGCCTAATTGTGCGGGGTCCAACGAGAACAAACCATTTTTACGGCCAGGTGTTCATGCAATATCGAATGTATGCTGTTGGAAGAAATACCCATGAATGCCTCTATCTCACGGTATGTCACATGACGATCTTGCATTATCAGTTCGCGTAAAAAATGCAAATATGTAAAAATATAATGATATTTTTTCACAAATCCAAATGTGAAATTGTTTTAAAAACCTATTTAAAATAAGGATTCTCCTAGAGGTCCATAGTCTTTTTTATTTCGCTTTTCTGCACATTTAGAACTTTAGCATATACTATTGTCGTCCACACATAAATTTAGCTTTTATAATGGTTTATAATTCTACATAACTTTGTTTATACACTTCATCGAAGGGTGGATAGTACATATTAAATTTGACATTCTTATAGCAACACAACGAAATATTGACCCTTATATTCTAAAAGGATCTGACCATGTCCACCCATCAGTGTGTCTGATAAAGGCTAAAATCGTCTTAAAATTACGACGATCAATAATATATTATAATATTTAATAAAGTATTCAGTCAATATTTCGTGCAGTTGCAAACGGAATAAAAACTTTAGTATACCATCCACTCATCGTTGGATGGTAAAAAATTGTCTAAATTTACTACAATTTCATAAAGGAATCGACTGTTAGACATCGACTTTAGACTAGACATTATTTCCATGCCTCTGAAGTTATAACTACATTTGTCAATTGCAAGAAATCATACGTTATATATTCTGATTTTAGTAAGGCATTTGATGAAATAAATCACGAACTCTTACTTATAAAGTTCAACAGAATTGAATTTAGAATAATTTCAGAAACTGACTATCCTCCTATCTAATTGGAAGGGAACAAGTATTATTATTTGAGAAAAGTCTCTCTAGATCAATTCTAATATTCTCAATTGTTAATTCTAAGTTACGAATGTTTGCAGACGACGCGGAATTATTTTGTTCGTATGCTAACCTTGCACACGAAGATTTAGTACATAGTGTGAATTTAATTTTATGAAATTGAACATAAAAAAGTATAAGCATATGTAAAATATTGGCATCTTAATATAAAATATGTTGCTCTGAACATATATAGGTTGACTCATTCATTGATCTTGGTTTTATGATGGGCAGATAGTTAAATTTTAATAACTATATCATTCCTTTGGTAAATAAAGCGTGTGGTTTATTTTATTTTATGAAACGCTAGGAAAAAGAATTAACTATCACATATACTGCGAAATAGCTTAATATTTTTTTAGTCTCAACATGAATACTGTGCTAAAAAAAGTCCTAGGTGCAATTTATTTTTTCGTATCCAGCAATAAAAAGGAAACCATCATTTATCATTGCAAATGTTTTTTTTTATTGTTTTTCAAGATATTCTCCTTGAAGAGAAATTCACTTTTACATGCGCTAACAAATTTTTTAAGCAGTTATTCCCCTCCGATTGAGGCATTAGCTGGTTCGGCCGTCGAAAACCTTTGATCACGCGTTTTTTTATATGACGGAGTCATTGGTTGCAAATTCAGGGCTGTTGTGATGATCAATTCGCCATCTGGAGTACTCAACTTGCACATTGTGCAGTGGATCTGTAAGAGCCCACATTGTCATGATGCAAAATGATCCGTCTTCTCTTTTTGTTTTTCCTATTTTGTCGAACACTGTTGACAAACAGATGGTTGAGTACCACTCAAAGTAAACAGATGGTTGTGTAGCACCGTCTAACGTTCCACTTAAGGCACAGTGACATAAATATTTTTTACGGGACACACTCTGAATTTGATTCAAACTTTTTTTGATCCTGAGTACAAAAACTTATATAAAAAATTTTAGACGTGCATATTTCTCGAGTTACGTTTACCCTAAGTTTTGATATATAATTGGCTGTATCTTTGCTTAATACTCGTATTACCCGATCTGTAGAAAATATCGGTATCGTTGGACGGGTATTGGCTATGCCTTATTACCGATTCAAAGTAACTAATAAGGTATTCGTTAGCCATTTACGGGCGATAACTAATTTTATATAGTTCCAAACTGATAGAATTTTGTATTAAAAAATATCTTTGCTTTTAGGAGAGCTATATGGAAAAATGTATTAAAAACAGCTTAAGATGAAGTGAACAAAAATACATTCATTTTATTTAAATTGTCATTTATTTGTATGTCATTTAGTTGTAAAGATTTAATTACAATGTATAAAGAGTGTAGAAAAATATTTGCTTTTTATTAATGATTAATAGGGATTTTTAGTATTATGAGTTATGCATTTACATTATGTGTTAAATGGATAGAAAAAAGAGCGTAAAACCTTTTCGGAAACTAAATATTTGACTAGAGAAAGATGTATTTATTTATTAAAATCGAAGATATATATCTTCGCTCGAATTGTATCGCCTTTTTGGTGATTTTATCCTTAACGGGATGGAAACCGGATAGAGTGTGCAGTCTTTGAGTACAGTAATGTCGTGGAAGGTTAAACATCATGCTTGGCAATTTATTCTGTGAGCCTTGTAATTTGTATACATGACAGTTAAAAGAAGACGTCTATTGAGGCGCGCAATAAAAATTATAGGCAGAAATAATGTATTTAATACCAGGTTCTTATTTTCCTTGTTCAGAGTAGATCTTCCGTTGAAAAATTAATTGATTTTTTTGTGGTTTTATTTACTTTGTTAATAACATACGAAACATGACCGCTAAAATTTTGTTTCTTATCTAGAATTACGCATAGATATTTAACGTCTGTTTCCCTTTCAACGTTGTGGTAAGTAAAAACGGGGGGTGATTAAGGCAGGACGTTCGTTTTCTAGTAGAATGTAGTCTTTGTCTTTATAATATTGCCGAAATATAAATCTGAACTCATTATTGAAGTATCATCAGCGAATATCGACGTTACACAGCTGTTAAGCTGCAGAATGTCAGCACTAAAACTGTTATAAGGTATTGGTGACAAGCAAGATTCTTGGAATGCTCATTTGTAGAGAAGTAGTATTTCCCATATATACACTGAATGTTCTCTCGTGAAGAAATCTTTGAATGTTTTTTAATAATTTTTAACGGAAATCTGACCTTTTTAATTTGAAATACAACGCATTGTACCATTTGCTACCAAAAGCCTCATCAATGGCTAGTAAAAACAGACCAGTGAACATTGATTCTGTGAAATTTTCGTGAACAAATTTTTTGATCTTTACTTGGGGTTGACATGTATTGGGCTCCCTTCTAAACCCGAATAGTTGATGGAGAATATGCTGTTTTCATTTATGATCAGTCGATCCCAGACTACCCTCTGCAAAACGTTGCTTTATAATGACAGTAAACTTATTGGTCGGTATGAAAGTGGATTATTATGAGGTTTATAAATTTTGCAAACTGGAATGGTCCATACACTATTAAAGTAGCACAATTTTAAGCACGAATTTATAATTTTTGTAAGTGCTACTAAGCCATTTTTCCAGGTTGTTTTATTTCTACATTGAGGAGCATATAATGCTGGAATTGCTATTTATCTCTACAATAGTAATTTGATCACTAAAGCCCAGTATTCACCTAAAACGAAATTCTCGCTCCCATAAGAAATGCATGAAATTTATTGGTAAATTCCGTTTAGTTATTTTCGTTTGGTCGTGCTCAGCTGAAACGAAAAGAGTAGTGTGGATCTTTTTCACCATCTGCAAACGATAATTATTGATTTGACAATTGTTTGGTCAAGGATTTTTTGTTAATTATCAAAAAAATAAATTAACAAATGTTGTGAAGTCGTTTTTGATGGTATCTAAATGAATATGATTAAAATCATTTTTTTCAAAAAGAATAATGGCTGCTTTCTCTACACTGCTCTATACGAAAGAATTGTAGTTTAGAGGAAGCAGCCGTTATTCATTTTTAAACAAATGATTTTAATCAAATTCATTTAAATACCCTCAATAATTTGTTAATTTATTTTTTTGTAAATTTCAAAATTTTTTTACCAAACAATTAACAGAACATTAATTTTCGTTTGCAGATGGTGGAAAAAGTATACACTGCTCTTATAATCATCCCTGTAACAGTTGCAAATTCCGTCACCTTTTCGTTTAAGCTGAGTACAAACAAACGAAAATAGCTAAACGGAATTTACCAATGTATTTCTTATGGAAGCGAGAATTTCGTTTTAGGTGAATACTAGGCTGAAGATGTGACGAAACGGTGTCTGAGAAAGGGGATTTGTTTTGTTGTCAATGGTTTTTTGCTTTTTGTTTAATGTAAAAGTGTGCTATTTTTTTGTGTGTTTTAATTCAGTGTGTTGTTTTATTTTTTCGTTTACTTATATATATGTATGTACTATATATTTTTTATTTTATGTTGAAAGTTCAATGGTTATTTAAATGTTTCGTTTCACAATGTTTTTTTGCAGTGTTTATTTGTACAATAATTGTTTGTAAAAATGTTAAATGTTCACAAAATTAGTTAAACAAATGTTCGCTTTGTGTGAGCCTATGTGCCGTTTTAGAACACACGCATAGGCTTGCCACAAAGCGACATTAACAATAACAAAACAAAAGGACAAGGGAGAATGTGCGAAAACGTAAAAAAAGTGCTTGCGTACACAACGGTGTCAATGTAACTGACTTTATTTTCCATTTCGTTTATGCACAAAAGCCAGCGCACATTTTCGATAGTAGCACTGCTTCAACATTCTGCCCCCCATGACTCGGTGATTACATACAAAACTAAATACACTTAACAATTAAAGAAGTTTTGGTCTGGACCAGTAAACACATAGCCCAGATGAGTTTTGTAGGCTTGGACTCTGCCAAGCCCTGTGATGATGGCTCCATCTTGCAGGATCAAAGGATACAGCTTGATGACTTCAGTTATAGGACGTCCGATTGTGCCGTTGGCAGCCAATATGTCCACAACCTTAATATTGTTGCCTGTGCCGGGGTGAGTTCCGGCAATACGACCCATCTTCCACTCATTGGGAGACAATTTTTCGTCCTTAATGACGACAAGATCGTTAATTTTAATGTTATCCTGTTGATACTTCCATTTGTATCTACGATGCAGCTCTTTGAAATATTCAGACTTTCATCATGGCAAAACTTTGGTGAGATCACTTTTTAATCGATTCTATCTGTTGGCTAGAGTTAGATTATCTTTGGAAATATCAGGCTCAGCTGGAGCAAGAATCGAAGTACCGATGAGAAAATGTCCTGGTGTCAAAGGGGATAAATCTGATAGGTCATCGCTGACAGGGCTTAAGGGTCTAGAATTGAGGCAGGCCTCTATACGAGCTAATATTGTTGTGAGTTCTTCGAAGGTAAAGTTCATTTGCGGAATCAGCATGCACAGATGAGTTTTAAATGACTTAACTCCCGTCTCCCATAGGCCACCCATATGAGGAGCTCCAGGAAGTGTGAATTTCCATTCAAGGTTCTGGTAAATATTCTGCTGGATGGTACGAGTCTGAACGGATTTTATGAACGCAATCCGATCCTTACGCATCATTTCCGCTGTACCTACAAAATTTGTACCATTACCAGAATAGATTCTCGCAGGGCATCCCCGTCTTCCTACTAATCTGGAAAACGCGGCCAATAATGATTGTGTTGATAACTTGCACGTTGCTTCTAAGTGGACAGCCTTTGTCGCAAAGCACATGAATATGCAGACATAACCTTTGGTGCTAGACAAGCGCGTTCCGTGAAGTTTTTGATAGGAATGAAGCACAATCAACGCCGGTGTTGTTAAAGGGTCGGGTGAGCATTGTGCGCTCAGGAGGAAGTGAGGCCATAATCTGAGTTTGAGTGTGTTTTTGTATAGTATACATGTTCGGCAATTGTGAATAACTTTTTTGACGTGAGACTTCAACCTGAAGATCCAAA
This sequence comes from Hydrotaea diabolus, assembly GCA_963513945.1. Lineage (NCBI taxonomy): Eukaryota > Metazoa > Arthropoda > Insecta > Diptera > Muscidae > Hydrotaea > Hydrotaea diabolus. The sequence goes on along the minus strand of OY740717.1, from coordinate 102,277,265 downwards.
ACTCCGACCTTAGCACACGAACCATTAGTTGATTGCCGGTGTGAATCGTAATTTTGTGGACAAATTCCGTTAATAATTGTGATAGGCGAGCGTCATAAAGCAAAATAATTGGATGTCTTTCATTATAAGATAAGACAGGTGATTGTACAAGGCGTCCATTGGCTTTGATAACACCTTTTTGGTCTAAAAAAGGGTTAAGAGTTAGGAGGCATCTTCTTGGCGAAATACGACTCTTTTGAAGTAAAGATTGATACTTAGCTTGGAAATGATGTTTTTGTGTTAGAACAAGAAGCCGTATCTTCCCATCTTGGATCTTCACCGCTGTAATTGCCTTGGATAAAATTCTCAGGTGTGTTCGATTTTCGCCGGTATTTCGTCAGAATCTGAGGATATACACCAATACTTTATAGGATAGAGATAAGGAGGAAAATCTAGCCAAAGGGTCTTCAAATGTGGTTGTAGCACGAACTTTGACCGGTTTTGACTCCAGATTTGGTCTTCCAAAACTTCGTATCTAGGCCATCGATCTTTTGGAAATTTCAGCTATGGGGGCCCCTGCCACCATAGACGATGATATATTAGATCATCGGGAGAGCAGCATCGGCTGCCGATGTCATGGTTACATTCGGATCTACGTGTCTCCAGTTTTCAATTCCAACATTTTGCAGAATAGTAGACGTTCTGTTGCCGACGAAAGTGCTCCATGAACAGGGTGGTTTTGTAAGTCAGGCCAGCGCGATCGTCATTTCCGTCCAGTAATGTGTAGATACAATTGCCAGTTGAGGATTTGGAACAACTGCTGCCGCAAAAAAAAACTGCTCCGCAAAGTTCCAGTCGTGGAAACGAGACTTTTTTTATTGGTGCGGCACGAGTTTTCGCAGCCAAAAGAGAAGTATGTGTCGTGTTGTTTAAAAATTCAATTCGAATGTAGAGTGCAGCAGCATAAGCGCTTAATTTGAAATACTACGCATTGTACCATTTGCTACCAAAAGCCTCATCAATGGCTAGTACAAACAGACCAGTGAACATTGATTCTGTGAAATTTTCGTGAACAAATTTTTTGATCTTTATACATGACATATATTGTGCTCCCTTCTAAACCCGAATAGTTGATGGAGAATATGCTGTTTTCATTTATGTGATCAGTCGTTCCCAGACTACCCTCTCCAAAACGTTGCTTTATAATGGCAGTAAACTTATTGGTCGGTATGAAAGTGGATTATTATGAGGTTTATAAATTTCGCAAACTGGAATGGTCCATACACTATGAATGTAGCACAATTTTAAGCACGAATTTATAATTTTTGTATGTGCTACTAAGCCATTTTTCCAGGTTGTTTTATTTCTACATTGAGGAGTATATAAGGCTGGAATTGCTATTTACCTCTGCAATAGTAATTTGATCACTAAAGCCCAGTATTCACCTAAACCGAAATTCTCGCTCCCATAAGAAATGCATGCAATTTACTATTGGTAAATTCCGTTTAGTTATTTTCGGTTGGTGGTACTCAGCTGAAACGAAAAGAGTGGTGTAAACATTTTTCACCATCTGTAAACGATAATTAATGATTTGACAATTGTTTGGTCTAGGAATTTTTTTTTAATTATCAAAAAAATAAATTAACAAATGTTGTGAAGTCGTTTTTGAGGGTATCTAAATGAATATGATTAAAATGATTTTTTTCAAAAAGAAAAACGGCTGCTATCTCTACACTGCTCTACACGAAAGAATTGTAGTTTAGATGAAGTAGCCGTTATTCATTTTCAAAAAAATGATTTTAATCAAATTCATTTAAATACCCTCAATAATTTTTTAATTTTTTTTTGTTTTTTAAATTCCTTTACCCAACAATTATCAGAACATTAATTTTCGTTTGCAGATGGTGGAAAAAGTATACACTGCTCTTATAATCATCCCTGTAACAGTTGAAATTCCGTCACCTTTTCGTTTAAGCTGAGTACCAACAAACGAAAATAGCTAAACGGAATTTACCAATGTATTTCTTATGGGAGCGAGAGTTTCGTTTTAGTTGAATACTAGGCTGAAGATGTGACGAAACGGAATGATTGGTGTCTGAGAGAGGGGGTTTGTTTTGTTGTCAATGGTTTTTTGCTCATTGCTTAATGTAAAAGTGTGCTATTTTTTGTGTGTTTTAATTCAGTGTGTTGTTTTATTTTTTTATTTACTTATATATATGTATGTACTATATATTTTTTATTTTTATGTTAAAAATTCAATGGTTATTTATATGTTTCGTTTCACAATGTTTTTTTTTTGCAGTGTTTATTTGTACAATAATTGTTTGTAAAAATGTTAAATGTTCACAAAATTTGTTTGTAATAATTGTTCAAAATGTATTCAATGTGTTATGTTCACAATATTAGTTCTAATGTTTAATTTGTATTTCACTGTTTAATATTATATGTTGTTTGTTTGTTCTAACAATGCTTTATTTCACTTTGTCACGGGTGGAAGAAAAACCAAACGCACGATTCAAGTTCTCATTAACAATTAAACAAATGTTCGCTTTGCGTGAGCCTATGTGCCGTTTTAGAACACACGCATAGGCTCGCCACAAAGCGACATTAACAATAACAAAACAAAAGGACAAGGGAGAATGTGCGAAAATGTGAAAAAAGGGCTTGAATACACAACGGTGTCAATGTACTTGATTTTATTTTCCATTTCGTTTGTGCACAAAAGCCAGCGCACAATCTCGATAGTAGCACTGTTTCAACATTCTGCCCTCCATAACTCGGTGATAACATACAAAACTAAATACACTTAACAATTAAAGGGGTTTTGGGCTGGACCAGTATACACATAGCCCAGTTTTGTAGGCTTGGACTCTGCCAAGCCCTGTGGTGATGGCTCCATCTTGCAGGATCGAAGGATACACGTCTGCGCCAAATTCCAAGTCTATTGGACTGTTGCTACTAGGGTCGATGTCGGCACACGTGTCTGGAAAGAAGTTGGATCTCGGGTCCTCAACAAGTTCGTCGGTGATAAGAGCCTATACCTTCAGCATCCATGTGCTCAGAATTTGCCCTGCCATCACCTTGAAGGAGGCAAACCGCTGATTTTGAAAGCGGAACGACGGCAAGTTGAGGCGCCTACATGTTGCTGTGGCGATGCAAGACATCGTCGACAAAGAGTTGAGAATACCCTTCACTGAAGCCTATGAGTCGAAATCATCTTCTGCCAAACGTACCGTGACCGTTGGCACAAATACAACGGAACTTTGGACGACTGGCTCAGCGACAGTGGCATCAAATATCGACCGTGTCAGCTATGGGCACCGTGCAAAGACGTGTGGTGACGGTAGTCGCATCTCCGACAACTCTCCAGACAGCAGGCCATCTCTAGGGGAAGATACAAAAACAAGTTATTGAAGTTTTGGAAAAGGGATGGGGTTAAAAAGCCTAGTCAGTCAGAAAACAGCTAGATGACTTCAGTTATAGGACGTCCGATTGTGCCGTTGGCAGCCAATATGTCCACAACCCTAATATTGTTGCCTGTGCCAGTGTGATTTCCGGCAATACGACCGATCTTCCACTCGTTGGGAGACTATTTTTCGTCCTTAATGATCTGACAGGGCTTAAGGGTCTAGAATTGAGGCAGGCCTCCATACGAGCTAATATTGTTGTGAGTTCTTCGAAGGTAAAGTTCATTTGCGGAATCAGCTTGCACATTGAGTTTTAAATGACTTAACTCCCGTCTCCCATAGGCCACCCATATGAGGAGCTCCAGGAAGTGTGAATTTCCATTCAAGGTTCTGGTAAATATTCTGCTGGATGGTACGAGTCTGAACGGATTTTATGAACGCAATCCGATCCTTACGCACCATTTCCGCTGTACCTACAAAATTTGTACCATTACCAGAATAGATTCTCGCAGGGCATCCCCGTGTTCCTACTAATCTAGAAAACGCGGCCAATAATGATTGTGTTGATAAATCGCTTGTTGCTTCTAAGTGGACAGCCTTTGTCGCAAAGCACATGAATATGCAGACATAACCTTTGGTGATTAGACAAGCGCGTTCCGTGAAGTTTTTAATAGGAAGGAAGGAAAATCAACGCCTGTGTTGTTAAAGGGTCGGGTGAGCATTGTGCGCTCAGGAGGCAGTGAGGCCATAATCTGAGTTTGAGTGTGTTTTTTGTATAGTATACATGTTCGGCAATTGTGAATAACTTTTTGACTAGAGACTTCAACCTGAAAAAAACTCCAAACTCCGACCTTAGCACACGAACCATTAGTTGATTGCCGCTGTGAATCGTAATTTTGTGGACAAATTCCGTTAATAATTGTGATAGGCGAGCGTCATAAAGCAAAATAATTGGATGTCTTTCATTATAAGATAAGACAGGTGATTGTACAAGGCGTCCATTGGCTTTGATAACACCTTTTTGGTCTAAAAAAGGGTTAAGAGTTAGGAGGCATCTGCTTGGCGAAATACGATTCTTTTGAAGTAAAGATTGATACTAAGCTTGGAAATGATGTTTTTGTGTTAGAACAAGAAGTCGTATCTTCCCATCTTGGATCTTCACCGCTGTAATTGCCTTGGATAAAATTCTCAGGTGTGTTCGATTTTCGCCGGTATTTCGTCAGAATCTGAGGATGTACACCAATACTTTATAGGATAGAGATAAGGAGGAAAATCTAGCCAAAGGGTCTTCAAGTGTGGTTGAAGCAAGAACTTTGACCGGTTTTGACTCCAGATTTGGTCTTCCAAAACTTCGTATCCAGGCCATCGATCTTTTGGAAATTTCAGCTATGGGGGCCCCTGCCACCATAGACGATGCTATATTAGATTATCGGGAGAGCAGCATCGATGTCATGGTTACATTCGGATCTACGTGTCTTCAATTCCAAAATATTCCAGAATAGTAGACGTTCTGTTGCCGACGAAAGTGCTCCATGAACAGGGTGGTTTTTGTAAGCCAGGCCAGCACGATCGTCGTTTCCGTCCAGTAATGTGTAGATACATTTGCCAGTTGAGGATTTGGAACAACTGCTGCCGCTAATGCTGAAAGAAGAACAGCTCCGCAAAGTTCCAGTCGTGGTAACGAGACTTTTTTATTGGTGCGGCAGGAGTTATCGCAGCCAAAAGAGAAGTATGTGTCGTGTTGTTTAAAAATTCAATTCGAATGTAGAGTGCAGCAGCATAAGCGCTGTCTGATGCGTCACGAAATCTATAGATTTGAACCTGACTACATTAAATCCTTTATTGTGTCTATTAACGGTCGTTTTGTTTACGAAATTGTTCCAGTTCATTTGAGTTATTGGTTTTAACGAGTCATCCCAATCTTTTTTGTCTAGCCAGACATGCTGCATAATCAGCTTAGCCACTACAATCACTGTAGCCAGCCATCCGCAAGGGTCGATTGGCTATGTTCGATAGAACTTCTCTTTTGGTACACGATTGTTTTTCTTCGATAAGTGGCGAGATAAAAGTGAAGCAGTCAGCTGATATATGCCATCTGATCCCCAAAGTCTTCGATGAGGATCCTTCCGAAATATTCAACCAATTGAACGGTAAAATTTGTTCTGGAGGCAGGTTTTCAATCACCAAAGGATTTTTCGAGCTCCATTTTCTAAGTTCAAAACCTACTGAGTCCAGGGCTGAAATTAATTCCCTTCGGTAATTTACAGCTTCTTCTATGGTATGGCCGCCTGCTAGGACATCATCAACGTATAAATTTTGTCGTATTATTAGCGAGGCTAAAGGGTATTTGTGTTTCACATCTTCCGCAAGTTGAAGAAGTGTCCGAATGGCGAGGAATGTGGCGCAATTTACTCCAAATGTGACAGTTAGAAGCTCAAAATCTTTCACTGGATCTTTTGGCGACTTTCGAAACAGAATTCTCTGATATTTGGCTAGGGTCTAACAAAATTTTGTCGGTACATTTTAGTTACACCTGCATTGAACGCGTTCTTGGAAAACCTCCACTTAAGTATCTGCAAAATGAGATCTGGTTGGAGAATTGGTCCAGGATGTAAAATGTCGTTCAAGCTTTTTTCGTTGGAGGTGGGGCTGGATGAATTAAACATTCGATCTGGTTTAATCACGACGTGATGTGGTAAGTAGTAATGAATGTATTCATTTACTTCCGATGGCGAAATTTTCCTCATGTGACCTATTTCGAGGTATTCCAGAATGGACTGATCATATTGCTCCTTAATTGAAGGTGTCCTAAGAAGTTTCTTTCCCATTCTATGGAATTGTGCCATGGCGATATTTCTCGACGTACCCAGTTCTTCACAAGTTTTGAACGGCAGAGCGACTACGTATCTTCCAGAATCATGGCGACGACTTGTAGCGTTAAAGTTGTCATCGCAGTATGTGTCTTCTTCTGACCTCAAAATATTTTTTGGGCTCTCCTCCACCTCCCAAAATCGTGTTAGAATTTTCTCGATTGACACTGTACTGCACAGTGAAATTTTATTGTTATTTTCTGACGGGTCCGCCAATCACCCAGCCAAAAACTGTTTTTGTGCTATAAAAGATCCAACTGATTGCGTTGGAGCACCAATAGTGAATATTAAGGGGCCGATACGAGGGACTGCAAGGTTAAATTTGGCAGTTTCATGCAGTTGCAATGGGTCCAATGTTCTAGGTGGTAGACTATATGGCAGGGTCTTCAAAACAGTTGCCCATACTTCTAGCCCAAAACTAGGGTCCACGCGAGAACAAAGGTTAAAAAGACAGGCTTTTGTAGATGTTTCAGACACGGTTTGACTTAAACCGGTTACGTGCACGAGACTTTGTTTAGTTAGAAGCTTCAAACGATTTTTAATTTTTGCCGAGATAAACGTGGCTTGAGATCCCGGGTCAATTATAGCATGGACATCGTGTATTTTTCCTCTAGATTCAATTTGGACAATTGCCGAAAACAACAAGGTTTCTCGATTATGATTATTTTTATTCTCTTGAAAGGTCAAGGCACCGACACTAGGTGATTCTAAATTCTGTGTGGACTGTATCAAGGTTGTTAGGGCTGCTGCACATTTACTAGGGCGTACACCAGCCTGTGTTGTATCGCCACCTGTAAAGTTGGCCTCGTTGCCTTTATGCAGCAAACTGTGGTGTTTAGGCTTACAACCTCTACAGGTGTAGCGACTTTTGCAATCTCTCACTCCATGATCAGAAGAGACAATTGTAGAATAAATGTGAAACTTTTACGATATGTATTCGATCATTGATGCTTTTCGCAAGAAATCTTGGATAACTCTCAAGAAATGCTCTTCTCTACAAAGTTGGCAGTTTGGCGTACCATTTGTTTTAGAGTCTTCGCGCATTTTTACATAATTTTAATTTTTAAATCCCGTGACATTTAAGTTCTGTGAAATATTTGTTTGAAAAGAATTAACGCGAGTGTCTTTTTTGCATAATCAGATTGAGGCTGATTATTTTTCGAGAAGGCAGGTTTTATATTTCCAACAGATTCTAGGGTCTTGAATTTGTGTGTCAAAAACGAATCAAATTCGGACCAAGTTGGCTGGAGAGAAACCTCCATTTGTCAAAGAAACTTGGCTAATAATTTCCCTGGCTTCTAATGCTGTTTTTTTGTTAAGGTGAAACAGTTTTTCAACCTTGCTTAATTGTGAATTGTTTATGTAAATCGCCGAAAATACATCTCTAAAAGTTGGCCATTTTTGGTAACCCCCTTGAAATGTATCAGTGTCGCAGGGTGGTATTCGAGAAACTGAAGAAAGATTATTATCGTGATCCTGTGTCATCAGTGTCGACGTTCTTTCCTGCTTTTTCTTGGTTTGGCGTTCGGAAATCTTCTGTATCTCGTCATTTAATGCGCTGAGTACGTTTTTATAACTGGATAGCGCCTCTTGTAGTGTTTTCTAAACTTCGTCTTATCAAAAGGGGTCTCTCCAGCTATTTTCTCTCGATCTCGGCACTCCAGACATGATCGCTTTACTTGATCCCACAGAGAATTGAGCTCCACTCGTAATACTTCCAAGGCATGTAAGCTTTTTTCCGTTTTGTGACTGAATAGACGGATTCGAAGTCCATCAAATCATTGACACAGTTGACAAATTTGTCTGTCAATGTCTTTGCCATTTTTGCATCCTCAATATAGTAGCAGCAATCCGGGTCAAAATAAGCTTATTAATCGCAAAAATCGCAACAAAAAACTTTCTTCCAAAAATCACCAAAACACTTTTCCAAACAATTCTAGAAATTTTTCAGAAAATCGGAGACATTTATGAGGTAGCCAAAAATTTTTGCCAAATAAAATTGAAACAGTTAAAAAACCGCCATGAGGTTTTCCAAAATTTTTTATAAAAATCGCCAAAATGTTTCCAAAAAATCGCCAAAAAGTTTTCAAAAAATCGACAAAAAGTTTTCAAAAAATCGCCAAAAAGTTTTTTAGAAAATTGTATTAAGTCGCAAAATTTTTTTCAAACATCGCCAAAAAGTAATCCAAAAAATCTCAAAAAAGTTTTCAAAAAATCGCCAAAAAGTTTTAAAAAAGTGTCAACATTTTTTTTGAAAAAAAACTCCAAAAGTTTTTCAAAAAGAATCGCCAAAAGTTTTTCAAAAAGAATCGCCAAAATTTTATATATATATATATATATATATATATATATATATATATATATATATATATATATATATATATATATATATATATATATATATATATATATATATATATATATATATATATTATATATTCACTCTTGTACTTTTTTTTCTCGACTGTATTTATTTTTTTACTATTGGTATTTTGCTTTTTGTTTAATGTAAAAGTGTGTTATTTTTTTGTGTGTTTTAATTCAGTATGTTGCTTTATTTTTTCGTTTACTTAAGTATATGTAAGTACAATATATGTTTTATTTTATGTTGAAAATTCAATGGTTATTTAAATGTTTCGTTTCACAATGTTTTGTTCACAGTGTTTATGTGTATAATAATTGTTTGTAAAAATGTTAAATGTTCAGAAAATTTGCTTGTAATAAATGTTTAAAATGTATTCAATTTTATGTCTATCTAATGTTTAATTTGTATTTCACTGTTTAATATTATATGTTGCTTGTTTGTTTTAGCAATGTTTTATTAAACTTTGTCACGGCGGGAAGAGAAACCAAACGCACGATTCAAGTTCTCATTAACGATTTAAAAAATCTTCGGTTTGTGTGAGCATATGTGCAGTTTTAGAACACTCGCATAGGCTCGCCACAAAGCGGCATTAAAAATAACAAAACAAAATGACAAGGGAGAATGTGCGAAAATGTGAAAAAGGGCTTGTGTACACAACAGTGTCAATGTACTTGACTTTATTTTCCATTTCGTTTATGTACTCGTACACAAGCCATGCACATTATCGATAGAAACAGTGCTGCTACAAATTGAAGCAGTGCTACAACAATTGGGAGGAAAATATCGATATGCTAAAATATTATATTTTTCTTACTGTGTATAGTAAAAGTTATTGTTTTGCTTTAAGCCTAGTATTCACCTAAAACGAAATTCACGCTCCCTTAAGAAATGCATGAAGCAAAGCAAACGAAAAAACATTGGTAAATTCCGTTTAGCTTTTTTCGGCTGGAGATACTCAGCTGAAATGAAAAGGTGGCGGAATTTGCAACTGTTACAGGGATGATTATAAGAGCAGTGTAGATTTTTTTTACCATCTGCAAACGAAAATTATTGTTCTGATAACTGTTTGGACAAGGAATTTTTAAAATTTACAAAAAAAAAATAAATTATCTAATGTTGTGAAGTCGTTTTTGAGGGTATTTAAATAAATATGATTAAAATCATTTTTTTAAAGAATAACGGCTGCTTCCTCTACACTGCACTACACTACAATTTTTCCGTGCAGAGATAAATGAAAAACTCCTAAGCGAGAATTTCGTTTTAGGTGAATACTAGGCTTAAAAGTCAGTATAACTCTATATTTATTTTTTTCTAGAGTGGAGAAGACGCTTTGTCTGTTGTAGACTTCATGTTGCTCCAGTTTTGTTGTGAAAAAGGGATAGTTCATGTGAAATGCTCTTGTTTAGTACATTCATTTGTAGACTCTCGCCAATATTCCTGTACCGTATCAAATCCCCTGTAAATGTTTCGAAATTTAATGAGCTCCTTAATGCTTGAAAGAATTGAAATGAATTTTGTCCTATATATGTGACGCGCAAAATAGAAAGGGATCTAAGGTTAAAAACCAGTTTTGTTCAGGAGATCCATTTTAAAGATTAGGTCCCTTTCTATTTGCGCTTAGAATCATCGACTTCACTTTCATAAAACGCGCATATCTCTGGGAGGGAACACTTTTGGGGCATGGGATCGGTCTCATTCGACGCTCAGATGTTGTCCACATCAAAAAAAGAAAAAAAATGAAAATTGATTTTTTTTACACTTAGGTCCCTTTCTCTATGCGCTGTCACATATGCGTTTTGGAAAACTTATGTCTATTGCGGCATTTTTGGCATCCACAATGTTATCAATCATTCTATCAGTAATTTCTTCGGTTAAGATATCCTTGTACTAGATCCTTAAATTTCTGGTGATGTAGCGTTTGTATGTGTTCCAAGAGGCCCTGTTAAAAATATAGTACCACTTGTCTGTTAAGTCAAACGTATATACCAAAACATGGTCAGAAATATATTGTTTTAGGCTTACGTAAGCCGTTAATGTTGAGGCATGCTTTTTATAAACAAACCTAATTTTAAGCTCGGATCTAGGTTCTGAAGTAATATACATGTTTATAAAAACCACTTGCCATCAAATTGTTTGCAATTTATTAAACATAAGATTTCACCAGATATAAGATAACATAGGAATGTAATCTTATATCTGGTGCTTTTTGTTTGCTCCGGGGTTGTGTCAATATTTTTCATGACTACTATGTCACCTACATTAAACACTTTGGCAGGTTTTTGATGCTTATTGAAATATTCCAGGTTGTACTTTTGAGACCTCTCGATAGCCTTTGCCGCCTCTTCCTTAATAACATCATATATCCTATCTTCCTCGGCGTATGCTTCTTGCAAATGTTCGGTCAGTTCGTATATAGTTTTCCGCCCTCTGTTCCACTCCAAATAATAATCTACTTGGAAAATGACCAGTGGTAACCGCGTTATTCACCGTGAATTCAACTTGCCTCTACTGATCGTACCTGTCGGAGTGCTCGATCGGTTCAGATAGCTTCGATAAAATTGCCCTAAGATCCCTATTTACCCTTTCTACTTGAACATTAGATTGTGGTTGATCCACTAAAACGTTCACGTGTGGGATGTTCCGAGTCGTCACAAAATTCCTAAATTCATTAGAGGTAAAACATGTTCCCCGATCACTACTAATACGCTTCGGACGACTGTAGTTCTCGAAATACCTTTGCAATGTGCAATAAGTTTCCTTACTGGCCCGGGGAAAAGCCTCGTAAATTTAGTGCACGCGTCTATTATGACCAGGATATGTTTGCGTTTGGATCTAATCGATGGTAAGGGGCCGAAGTGATTAATGTTTAGGGTGTCAAACGGGGCCGATGCCTTCCTTAAACTGTGCAGTGTAATAAATGCACTTTAGGCAGTTCATTATGAACTGGTTCAGTTTATCCCTCATACCTGGAAACCAGTAGCACTTCTTTATCTCCTTTATACACGTTTCAATCCCTACATAACTATACTTCTCGTGAATCAGCCGCATTATGCTATTCTCCATCTCCGCAGGTACAAACAATTGTCTACGGCTCTAAACATCCTGAAGACCGCACCGTTCTACAAAACCTAACCCATTTCCGGCCGTAAAACATAAAAGTCGTCAGATTTGAATGAAATTCGAGTTCCTAGCTAATTTTAGGCTCGTGAAACCGAATCCGTTGCTAAAATTAACCTAGCTCTTCTGGGATTGTCGGAAAATGGTGTTCGCAAGCGCGAACGTTGGCCGCTATTCAACATTATTATTTATTGCTATAAAAACTTTGAAATTATTTTATTTTTTGTAAAAAAAATTTTTTTAACATAAATGTTTTATGATTAAAGTAAATATATTTATTTCAGAATATTGAGAAATTACAGTTTTTATAAATATTGAGAAAATTAATTTTGATAGTACGCCTCAAAACACTTAGGAATGAACGTTACACTTTTTGCACATCCATTTTATTGGCTTGCCACAAGATTTTAATCTGCAACGTCTAGGCTTTCCATCCTCCTGCTCAACGGGAATGTGCTCACAATCGACTCTTGGCAAGTTGCGTGGTGAAAATTCTGGAGAGTTTTCTAGTCGTTTACATGACAACAAAAGTTCTTTTGCTATTATAACACGATAATTTTTTTGCGGCATAGGTTTTTCGTTTCTTTCCTTTGCGACAAAACAGTGTAGCTTCCAGGCGTTGACAACAGATGAACTTAAAACTGAGATGAAGAATGGCCAATACCACTTTTTAGATCGGATGTTTATTCTATAATTTTGCACTGCGTTGTCATGCAAATCAACACCACACATGCCTTGGTTATAATTGTAAAACATATTTGGCTGCTGATAAGTTCCGAATTTTTTTCTTTTTTTTCCATCTTTTGACAGAGTGCATTGGCTGAATTTGGTCAAAATTAGTACAAATTGTCACTTCCTTATTATCAGCCCAACGACAAACCAATATATTGTTCGTTTGATCATATTAAAAATCAGAGTCACCACGATTTAATTGATTTCCTGTTTTTAATGGTGCTTTACCAATTCTATTGATGCGAACTGTTCCAGATGCACAAAATTTTTTTTCACTCAGCAAACACATTAGTTGATAAGACGTGAAAAAATTATCAAAGTAAACTCTATGACAATTGGGGTTTTCGACATTTTCTAATAGTCTTAGTACAACATCTGCGCCCAGACCGATTTGTCGATCATAATTATCACTGGCTCCCGCATACGGTATGCAGCTATACAAATACCCATTTGCAGAGCAAAGACACCACAATTTGTAACCAAACCGTATTGGTTTGTTTCTTATGTACATTTTACATGAGTGGCGTCCAAAATATGGAACCATTTGTTCATCAATTGACAAATCGGTACTCCATATGCCAAACTACATGTACTTTTTGTTTGCCATCTCAACCAATGGTCTAACCTGAGAAATAAACACATCACATATTATCAGTCAATCATAATGTTATATTAATATAAATTTCATAGTTATTTTATTATTTTTACCTTGGTGAGCTTATCATTTATGTCCAAATTATTTTTGTTATTAAAATGGATAATTCGTTTTAAATCTTTGAACATTTTACGTGGCATACTCTGCTTTACTATTGAATTGCCTAGACATGGATCATTCGACCAATAGTCTTCAATTGAGGGCAATGTGTTGAATCCTGATAATATCAGAATACCTAAGAAACGTCTCAGTCTATTTTCGTTTAAGGAAGTGTTTATCTGCTTTTGTTGAGCATAGATATTTGATTCATTTATGATAAAATCTAGCATTTCCTGGTCAAAAATCTTTTCAAAGAGCTGCAATGGTAACGATTCTTTTATTTCAGAAAATAACTTCGATCGAACAGCCAATAATTCATCTGTATTTGTTTGTAAATCAAATTCAAAATTTCCTGATCTATCATTCCTCTGTGTCCACTTAGGATCTTTGAATGTCCGTAAGGGACTGTCTGTTATTTTGGCACGTTTTGTTGGTGGCATGGCTGCTGCAGATGTCGTTGGTTGGTCAGTAATTATCATATCTTGAAGAGGCTCATCTTGATCTCTTCTATATATTTCAAACGTGCCAGCTACTTCTTGCAAAGCTGTTTGCTAAATAAAAACAAAAATTATGCCCATAATACATATAATAAAATCTTGATGAACATACATTATCATTTATGTTGAATAGCAGCCAATGTTCGAGCTTGCGAACAGCAATGTTTACCGATGTCTACAACAACTTTGTTGGAATTAGTTTTGTGTTTTTTGATTTTATTTAATTTCTTTCATTTGTTGCCGAAAAAACTGCATAGTTACAATTTTCATTTTTGTACAATAAATATATATGAATATACAAATAAAAAACGTCTAAAAAAGGTGGTGTAGAAAAATAGCGAAATTCGTAAAAAAAAATTATTAAGAAAATTTGTATTTACCATTTATTTAAGCTAAGAGTATGTATAATAATTCTGCATCATAAATTTTAACATTAAATTTAAATAAAACAGAAAAACTGACCGCTCAAATTGAGTAAATTTTTTGTTTGCAAGTGCGAACAGAGGACGGAAATGGGCTAACCATCATCGGTCGGTCACAATTGTAAATGAAATAACCTTTAGGTATAAAAGAAATCGTCTTAGGGCATATATAATCGCGAGTCTGCATTTTAATACTATGATACCTAGATTCTGCGGGTGTAGTGCACTTCGAGTAATAAGCCACTGGGTGAAACTTTCAATCGTCCTGCCTTTGTAAAATCACATAGGTTTTATTTCAAACTTGTGTGTGTGTGTCTATTCTTCATTCGTGTGTGTCTATTCTTCATTCCCATTTAAATAGGGATTTAAGGGCAATTTAATCGAAGCTATCTGAACCGATCGAGCACTCCGACAGGTACGATCAGTAAAGGCAAGTTGAATTCACGATGAGTAACGCGGTTACCACTGGTCATTTTCCAAGTAGATTATTATTTGGAGTGGAACAGAGGGCGAAAAGCTATAGACGAACTGACCAAACATTTGCAAAAAGCATACGCCGAGGAAGATAGGAAATATGATGTTATTAGGGAAGAGGAGGCAAAGGCTATCGAGAGGTCTCATAAGTACAACCTGGAATATTTCAATAAGCATCAAAAACCTGCCAAAGTGTTTAAAGTAGGTGACATAGTAGTCATGAAAAATATACACTACCCCGGTGCAAACAATCAATTGACTAAGTTATTTAAATTTTCATGAAAACAAAATTTTTACCAAAATGCATGCACAATGTTTTTGGTGTTGTTTCTATGCACCTTCTATTAAGTCGATGTTATCCTAAACACACAAAAAATTTGTAATGAAAATGAATGAAAATTTTCATGAAAAGTTAAATAACTCAGTCAGTCTATTTTAAACTCAAATATGCGTTGTAATCGTAAATAAACGTACTTTTTGAATAAATTCAATAGTATTATAGTTTCTTAAATAAATAATAATTAAAAACGTCACCAAAGTTGAAATTTTTTTGAAAAATCTACAAAATTTGTGTTTGCTGGACAATAACACCCAAATATCTGTTTTCTTAGAGAGTTTATATAATTCGAAAGTTTCTTCTTCCCAAATCTAGTAAGAAATTGAAAATCGGATCGTTATCAACAAAATTACAGGCTTATAAGTGCGCAAAGGTACAAAAAACCGTTTTTTTAACCGTAAATCCGGATTTTGGAGGTGTGCGGCATATTTCACTATTGGAATCTTGTTTTACTCGACAAGCCCTACAAGAAAAATAATATCAGGTCCCAGGATTTTTGAGCTGTCGCACCGTGTAATCACTAAATAAATATAAATAAATTGTATTTTTGTTCAGATTCGTCCACTGTCATGCAGTGGATCCGCTCAGACAATCGAAGATACAAGCAGTATGTGGCCAACAGAGTGCCAGAGATTTTAGATGGCAGTGGACAGCATCCTTTATTAATGGGAGATGTGTGACCACTATTTTGCGATGTAACAATGCGACAAATTGTGTCTGTCTAGCAAAGGAGCTATTGATAATGACTCTATCGCTTCACGTGTGACGGTGCCGTGCATAAAGTGGATTTTTAATACCCCGGCTAATCCCAGCAAAGGTGGAGTTTGGGAACGCCTTGTGCGGTCGGTGAAGAACATCATGTTGAAGAAACAGGCTCCCAGAATAGAGACGCTGCAGTTGCTTTAAATAGAATCTGAAAATATGGTCAACTCTAGGCCATTGACACATCTGCCAGTTACACCAGAAGATTCAGAGTCTCTGACACCGAACCATTTTATACTTGGCTGTATTCATAAACGACATAAATATGCCAATAATTTAGTGGAGACGAGGGCGTGTCATTATACTTAATTTTGACAAAGGCGGTGTAGCGCGATCAGCTGATGTTACAACGAGTTCAGGGGTCTGTAGAAGGGCTGTATCTTAATTAGCGGTTCTTGAGGTGGAACGCTGTGTCGAGCATGGTGAATTCTCCCCACTGCGCCAGTTCAACGAGGACTATTGTCACTGACCGGCGTGGTTATTGTTTAAATATCATTTATGTTGGCGTAAGTATTGTTTTTTTAGAACATTTAAACACATATAAGTAGGCCATTCAGGAACACAATACTTTCCTTTTGCCGTAACCAAATAATAAGTAGATCAATTTGCTTTAATTTTAATTTCAATTTGCTTTAATTTTGTTAAATAATTTTGGTTAATTTTATTTAAATAATTTCATTATTTTTCTTGTTGTAAATTTATATCTTTTGTATATTTGTGTGTATAGAGAATAAACAAACAAACAACCAACAATAAAACCCAAAACAAATCAGCATCAATATCAATTTGTGTCAATTTAAAAGTCCATTGGGAACCTTGAAAAGGCAACCAGTTGGATGTTTACTTTGAAACATTAAAAACACTGGGAGATTAAAAAAACATCGAAATAAGGAGCTGGATCGAAAATATGCTTACTGGGAAGTTATCTGACCTTATTTTACCGAAATTAAAAGCATTGATTTCTACTACTTCTGGTTTATGCAGTATAGCCTTTCGAGCTACAACATTTTAAATATTTTATTTTAAAAGTTATAATAAAAGATAATTTTCAATTGAAGTATTCGTTACATAGTTGACAGATATAGTGTTATCCAGTAATTTCATAAATATTATAATACTTGTGCTTTTTATTGTTGATTTTAGGCTTTCGCCAGAATAATTGCATCCGATGGTGTTTCCCGTGGTGTAAAATAATTGTTATTTAGTTTTACAAATTCTTCAGTGATATATTGGCGGAAGTATTTAAGATGAGATTAGAGTTATTGAATATTTAGAATAAACTTTCTGAATTATTTAATACATATTCGTACTTGGATATGATGATATATACATAGATGTAAGACATTGGCCGTGTTCTATTGGCAGCTATAGTTTTAGAAATTGTTTACTGAAAACTATAGACAACTTGCGTTAAACCCCGTTTGCTTAAAATAAATTCAATTTTTGCGAAGTTGTTAAGAATAACCATAAACGATCGATTTTAGCGAGCTCGGTTTTTAATCGCCTTAAGTATTACTAGAAGAGTTTTTTTCTACATTTTCAAATCAAACGGTTTGTGATGCATAAAGCCAATCACTTGTTGTAGACAAACGAACTACAAAAAATTTCTTGTAAAGAACAATCTTACTATCGCGGCACCAGAAATTTAACAGCTAACTGTTTATAGATAGATGTCAGACCGTATTCTGGTGGAGAAAAATTATTACTAGTGTAATTGAGCATGCGGTATATTCTGCTGTTAATAAACCGGAGCGGTATATACGTTGTTGTTGTTGTAACAACAATATATTTATTTTGAAGTCTTGTTCGTCTATGGGGGATCTGCTTCGATATCCAGGTGAAGGAAACGCGCCATTTGAACTGGATGCGTCCACAGAGACCTGGGGGTCAGCTGAGTGGGCTTGGCCGGACAATTGAAGAGGTGCAGTACATCATGTGGTCCCTGATGGCAGGCGGGACAGATGTCCGGAACGTTAGCATCAATTCGTGCCCAGTAAGAATTGAGGCGGCTGCACCATCCGGATCTCAGCTGCGCCAGAACCACGCGCGTCTGCCGAGGTAGTACCTTCTCCTCAGGTGAAATCTCCGGGGGATGTTCCCCTAGCACTGCATTCACACGGTAGCTGGATACTGCTGCTGCGACATCATCGGCGTGAATGTTGTTCAAACCTGCCTGATAGTTTCGATGATCTAAAGGTTCTCTCTTATACCGCTGGACCTCTCTCTCTAGATCATGAAGATCGTTCCTGATCTGCCTGGGTGGAGGCATCCTGTTCAAGAGATGGTGGTTAGGATGACTGCTGCGAAAACACCCTAGCAGGTATTGCATAGACAACAGGAAATTGTGTCTGCGCACGGTAAGGACCTTCGTCTCCTCGTGTAGATGGTCCTCAGAGGACATAAGAAGACACCCTGTTGATGTTCTAAGGGCGGCATTCTGGCATGTCTGAATTTTCTTCCACTGCGTCGTACTCACGTTCGCCGACCATACAGGTGCTGCGTAGTTTGCTACAGACCGACCTATCGCTTTGTAAGAGGTCAACAAGGTTTCTTTGTCGGCTCCCCAAGTACTGCCGGCAAGTGACTTGAGGACCTTGTTCCTACTTTTGAGTTTATCGCAGATAGCTGTAGCATGTGCAGAGGATCTAAAAAGGCTGTCCAATGTGACCCCAAGGATTTTGGGGTAGTTGGTGGTCGGGATGTTGACGTCATCGACTTTCACATTGAGTGACAACCGCACCTCTGCGGTCCAAGCAGTAAACAGTGTGGCTGATGATTTGGAGGCGGATATTTTCATATTCCTCGCAGTGAAGAAACGTGCTAAGTCAGTGAGGTAATAGTTGATTTTCTCGCAAATGTCATCCACTTTAGGTCCTGACGCCAGAATTGTGCAATCGTCAGCGTACGACACAATTTCAACGCCGTCTGGTGGTGCAGGAATTTTAGAGAGGTAGAGGTTAAACAGAGCCGGGGATAAAACTCCACCCTGGGGAACTCCTTGTTTAACTCTACGGGGCTTCGACTTTCTGTCTCTAAATTCTACATATGACTGGCGCCCACACATATAGTTTACGACCCAACGTTTCAAACTGGGCGGAAGGGACGTTTCTTCAATGTCCTCGAACAGAGTGGCATGATTGACCGTGTCGAAGGCTTTTGTGAGGTCAAGAGCCACGAGGACCGTCCTGTCGTTAGGCTTGTTCTGGTTAAGGCCGCGACTTATACGTGTGGTGATGGCGTGTAAAGCAGTTGTTGTGCTGTGCTGCTTGCGGAATCCATGCTGATGATCAGCACTAAGAAAGTGTTCGATCAGGCTGGGGAGGAGCAGTGCTTCAAGCGTCTTTGCTAGTGGAGAAAGCAAGGAGATCGGCCTGTATGAATCTCCTTTACTTGCGTCTTTGCCTGGCTTCAGTAGCGGGACCACTCTGCCCATTTTCCAGGCATCGGGAACTTCGTGAGTGGCTAGCGACAGATTGAGCACTTTGGTCATGTACTCTACTCCCGGGGTATCCAAGTGCTTTAACATCAGCATTGAGATTCCGTCCGGACCCAGCGCCTTTGATGACTTTGCGCTGCGGATGACATGGGCAACTTCGCCAACGGTAAATTGTGGTGGTGCCTCTTCGACTCGGAGAGCGCGGATACGACGCAATACTCTCCTTTTCGCCTTATCACTCTCTGGGTGCTCAATAAAAAGCCGGTTAAAATAACACGCGCACCGCTTCGGATCTGTCACTGTTCTATCACCGAACGTGACAGCTGTCCGATCATCCTTCCTTACAGGGTTAGAGAGTGATTTGACCGTTGTCCACAACTTACCAATTCCGGAACTCAAGTTGCACTGCTTTAAGTGGTCTAGCCATTTGTTCCGCTTATATTCGTTGACCAACCTACTGATCTCGGAGTTGAGATCCCTAATTCTAGGGTCAGTAGGGTTGGAGCGACGAATGTCATCACGCTCGTCTGCGAGTCCCGCTGCCTCTGCTGGGAAGTTTGGTCGTACTTCGGGTATTCGACCAGCAGGGATATGGCGAGCGGCTGCTGCGCTGATGATGGCCCGGAACTTTTTCTCGGCTACCCGAACGTCCGACGGAATAGCTAGATTATTAAAGCTGCGGTTGGTGGCTTCTCTGAAGGCCTCCCAATCAGCCATTTTTTGATTGAGAAACGTATGGCGTTCAGAGGTTATGAAATCGGGTGGTCTATTAATGGAGAGAATTATGGGAAGGTGGTCCGATCCTAGTGAGATGACGGGTTGCCAGGTGACGTCGTTGATCAGGCCAGGCGATGCCAAAGTGATATCTGGCGAGCTATGGCAATCGCCCATAATCCACGTGGGGGCGTCCTCATTCACTGTGCAGAACGTAGAGCTATCAATTTGCTCTGCCAAAGCTATGCCCCTCTGGTCGTTGTCTAGGAGAGAATGCCACAGTTCGTGGTGAGCATTAAAGTCTCCTAGGACCAAGCGGTTATTGCCTTGTAGCAAATTGCTAATGTCTGGCAGATAACGCGGGACACAGCTACCAACCGGCGGGATGTATACGTTGTACAGCTCTATTTCGGCAGTTCCAGACTTGACTGCTACCCCCATACATTCCATGTATGGGTCTCTAGAGTCAAGCTCAGGCGAAATAGGTCTGTACTGCACAGAATGGTGTAACAGGAAAGCAAGTCCCCCACCTCCACTTCTGGTGCGATCCTTACGTAGCACGTTGTATCCGTCACAACTGTGCAGGCTGCAGGTGGCATTCAGCTTAGTTTCTTGGATCGCGGCGACCATGATGTTTCTCCGATTCATAAATTCTATGACCTCACTGATTTTGTTGCGTAGGCCATTACAATTAAATTGCAAGATTGATGCACTGCCAGGAGTGGCAACAGCAATCTGTGGTGTAAGATGCTGTATGTGTTGATGCTGTTGCGAGGGCGACTGCGGGGGAGTCTCGTAGTTAGATTATGATGATGACGACGATGACGAAAATGCAGACGACGATGATAACACCAAATCCAGAGACCCACTGCTAACTTCGTTGATACAGCATGAGGCAACAAAGTCTGCTTCGCTATACTCCCTGATGTGGTTCAGACCTGAACAGCTCCTGAAGTGCACCCACTCCATGCAACGATTACACCTTACAGACGTAGCATGATGGTGTATTCGGTTCTGACAAACCGAGCAGATCTAAGGTCCGGGGTTTTGTTCGATCCCGGCTCGGACCAGTAGTATTCGGAGCAGGCATTCCGGGAAGTGCTGCTCCCACGACGAAAAAATGGACGAACAAAAAACATATATTGTTGAGGTGACTGCCCCTGGCCGAAGAGTTTCGGGTCAATCCGGTACATAGAACCGGCAGTCGCGGGATTGCGTATATACGTGATATGCGTTAATGAGGCGGCATTGCGCTAGTTTAGATTTGCGTGGGAGGTGACAGATGAAAGGGGTATAAGTGATCACAATTTGATAAAAATCACTTATGATCAGGTTGAGGACGCAAATGTAGACGTTAGGAGATGGCATACCTGTGGGGCGAACTGGCCATTTTATGGCCAGTGCATCAGGGAGGCATTTTTAAATGTCCCCCTTGATGAGTTTGCTGGGTTGACGGTTAGTACGCAAGTGGCGTTATTCGTAGATATTGTTTCGCGGGTCAACGACGATGTCCTTAGGAGCAGCAAGGTAAATCCCAGGAGGTTGCATTGGTGGAACGCTGCGTTGGCGGTCAAGCGGAGGTCCGTCAGACGTCTCCGGAATCTATTCCAGAGAGGGAGGCGGGCTTAAGCTAACAATTTGGTTCAGCTCAGTGCTGCCAATCGGCAGTGTCTTCGAGAGTACTAGGAGTTGATTCTCAAGACAAAAGATGATCATTGCCATCAGTTTGTGGTGCAGAATCGGGAAGACCCCTGGGGTCATCTTTATCGAATCTGTAGGTCCAATGGTAGGTCCATAGATGTTTCGGGAATTAGTGTCGGTAATAATGTCCTTACTTCCTGGAAAGATTGTGTTGCTGCTCTCATGAGGGAGTTCTTTCCTTGGGAGGAGTCTCAAACTCCTCCCTAGGAAAGAATTGGCCAGAATTCGAAAGATGGGAGATCAACCAAAGCATGGCTTTAGTTAGATCTCGGAGGTCCCCTGGTATGGACGGTTTGACTGGAGAGATATGTAAAAACATCTGGAAGGTCATTCCTGAGTACTTGTCAAAGAGCCCGGTACTTGTCAATGAGCTGGAGAGGATTATGGTCACCATACTTCAGGAGAGGTTAAATGAGACTGAGTGCAAATAGCAGTTCGGATCCAAGCGAGGTCGGAGTGTAAAGCATGCCTGGTTCCAAGTGAAGGAGAGCGTTAGGGTGTCACCAGCTAAGTACGTTCTAGGGGTGTTTGTCAATTTCAGAGGTGCCTTCGATTATTTGAGCTGGACCAGTGCCCTTGCTCGGTTGCTGCAAGGAAATTGTACTCTAGAAGAGCTATTTTCTGGCAGACGGGCGTGTGCGGTTGGTGCTTCCGCTCATGTTTGGATCGATGTTGTCCGGGGTTGTCCGCAGGGTTCTATCTGTGGTCCATTTATTTGTAACCTCATGATGTACCCGTTGTGGCGGCAACTCAGTCTAGAGTGTAAGGTTTGTGCTCATGCCGATGACTTACTCATCCTGGTTGAATCTCGGTATCGTTCCGCGATGGAACAGACTGATGGACATAGTAATTGCTTGGGGTTCGCGAGTTGGTGTTGAGGTGGCAAGGGACAAGTCTGTGACAATGTTGCTGAAAGGCGTAATGTCACAGAACCGGCATCCCATTGTTAGGTTAGATGGAGTGGGCCTTTCGTACAATACGCAAGTCAAGTGCCTGTGCATAACGATGGGAGAAAGGATGAGATGTCTACCTGATCTTGTCTGCTTGCGTGAGAAGTTGACCAGCGTGGTAGGACAGGTACGCAGGATTCTAAGGACAGATTGGGGTCCTAGTAGACGTGCTGTATATGTTATGTATGGTGATCTGTTTGTTGCCTGCGCGACATATGGATCATCGGTCTGGTATGAGACAGCCAGGCCAGCTGTCGGGAAATGCAAGACACTCTCTTGTCAGAGAACTGTCTTGCTTGCGTATCTACCAGTGTGTCGCACGGTCTCTACCGAGGCCCTGCATGTGCTGTTAGGGGTAGCTCCGCTAGAGCTTGAGGTAATACGTTGCGGTATTACTTTCAAGTTTAAGAGGAGATTAGCAATTGGGTGATAGAGGGAGTTGAGTGCATCGCCGATCGGGATCGTAAAGCGCTTCTGCGTGAGTGTGTCACATCTAGATGGGATGCAAGCGAGACCTGTCGGGTGACGTTCATTCGGGATGTTAGGTTTGCCGCGAATAACCCGGATTTCGGCTTGGGCCATGGGTGTTGTTTTCTCTGACGGTCAGTGGGGTGCTCTCCACTAGCGCATGTCAAGGTGGAATTAGCCAGTTCTCCTGTCTGTCAGACCTTCTCTAGACGTCGTGATTTTGTTGTCGTGTCTCGTGTCCGCTATAACCGGCGGTGGTTTTCTTTAACCTGACGCTTGCTGCTACGGGGGCTACTAGTCCCCTGGTTACATGGAACTAAAACTGTGAGTAACCTTGGTTACGGAACCTGACCGGAGGTTAACCGGTACCACGGATGACTGGGGCTTATGGGGTTTTCTCAAGACTCCACCTAGTCGTTATAGGCCCTCGGGCCTTGTTGGTGGTACGGTCGGGCCTAGCATTAACACATGGTTGCCGATGACCGTCGTCGAACGTAAGAGGTAGAGATAGACCTCGATCTGAGCGGTGAGGAAACCATGTCCATGTACAGCATGGTATTAGACCGTAACATCTATATGTGGGCATGTGTGTCTGCATATATACTATCTCATGACCGTGACTTTTACTGAGGGTGACCAGCCCCGCGATGTATGGCTCGCAAACTAGTAGTAGCTCGGCTACGAGGTCTGTCCGGAGACTAAAGTATGATACCACAGGTAGTCAGAAGCCCCCAGAACTGTTGTTCTGGCCTGGCGTGCAAGTGCGGCCCTTCGGGGAGTATCGTGGTGACTGTGGTTTAAACCCAAATCGCGGGGAGGGCTTCGGCTCGGTGTGGAGTTGCACTGCCACCGGGTGCTGTGACCCATAGAACAGCAGAGGTGTTAGATAGGCCTCGGCCCCCGACCAAGGGGGAAGTTGTGTCCATATAGCACGCTTCGAATCGGTACCGGCGGGATTGGCCTTAAGGGGCTCTGGTCGTTGCTTGATAATGGCTCCAGTTGCATTGGCGCACCATGATTGAAGCTATCAGCTTTAAACGTCTAGTTGTCCGGCTAATGTCAGTCGAGTGTTTATTGACGAAGAGACCAGTGATAGGGCATTTATTCAAACCGTAGAATTGGTTTGTTCGTCATTTGACAGCGGACCGAGGAAATTGACTGTCATTCCAACAAGAAAGACTGCTTTAATGGGGCCGTATGTCAGCAATAACGCGCCGAATAGGCTCTTCCATGGCATCAATCGTGTCGGGCTTATCTGCGTAGACAAGCATGTAGCGCCGTCTTGTTGGAATCAAAGGTAGTCCAAATCAATGTCCTCCAATTCAGACACGAACAAGTCATTAACCATGTCTCTATCGGGTTCCCCATTGAGTGTAGCGTTGTGGCCGGCTTCATTTTTAAGAAATATGGAACAATGATTCCCTCTGCCTAAAGAGCACACAAAATAGTGACTTTTTGTATAAACGTGGTGCGAAGCCGATCCATGGTTGTTCGAATTTCCGACTCTGCTGGGCGATTATGTCGACCGAATATTGGACGCGTCGCTCGAACCGAACCATTATTTTGGTAATAAACCTCCGCGATTTGCAAATTTTATTTCGGAGTGAGTCTATTCATACTGAGCATAAACCAAGTGACAGCTGTCAATTAGATAACTTTTGCACTATAGGTTGTGAAAACGTAAGAGTTTTAAAAACTAAATCAAAACGCTTATTTGTTCATTGATATGACTTTGATATTGTTGTTTTCTTGAGACATGATTAATGATATTTTGAGCTCTGACGCTCAGTGTAATAGTTTCACGATTTATAGGAAAAATATAGAATTGAGAGAATCGGTGGCGGCGTCTTAATTCCGGTTTCCTGTTTTCAAACAATTTATTTCTGATGAATTTAATAATTTGGATATCTTACCTAAGGTCGCTGACCCAGTATTTTGGAAAGATAGGGCGTTAGTTAAGGAGTTTGTAGAAAGAAATAGTAGAAGAGGGAGACTGAGGAAAATGCCTGCTAAGTCTTAAAGCTCTGCAACAACCTAGATAAATTTTACACTTTAGGTTATCAAAACGTACGAAGATAAAATATTAAATTAAACAACTTATTTGTTAATAGCTAAGAATTTCACATTGTTGTTTTCTCTTTCCCCATTTGTTAAAATCATAGAATTGGAAGATAATGTGGTAGTGTTTTTATTACGGGTTCCTGTTTTCTACCTTCTGATCAATTTTTTTCTGATGAATTTAATGATTTGGAACAAATTGCAGTTTGCGTTCCATTGGGAACTACGAAGCTTTCTTAATACTTGGTCAAGATCAAACAATCCTCACAAGCAGGTTGAGAATATTATTATCTGACACAAATTTATTTTCGCCAATAGTCCAGCAACATCAGCGGACCCATCGCTGTTAGTAAGTGGAGTTAGAGCTCTGAGTCAGACAACATAAGCCAAGCCGCAGAAGTTTGTTTCCCAGTGTTAAGACAATATCAGACTTATACATTCTTCGAATTATCCTTTCAACATAAGAACAGGTAATAAAAAGTTTCTTAGTTCATAGTGCAGCACAAACTGCAATTACTCTCAAATTATTAAATTCATCAGAAAAATTTTCTCAGAAGGTAGAAAACTGGAAACCGTAATTTAGACACCAGCGCAGATTCTCTCAATTCTATGATTTCTTTATTGTGCAACTACTGCAAAGAAACTAGGAGTTAAAAAAGCCATGTCTCAAAAAGAACAACAGTATGAAAATCATAGCTATTACCAAATAAGTTGTTTAATTTTTCAAATTTCGTCAATTGTAGGCTCAGGGGTAAAACGAGAAATAGAATCAGTCTATCTTGCTGTAATTGCAGTCAATTTCTTCGGGCCGCTATCAAATGACTAACAGACCTAATTAACGGTTTAAATAAATGATCGGTCTCTAGTCTCTTCGTCAATAAACACCCGACTGACAACTAGAAACCGACGTTTAAAGCTTCACATTCAGTGCTGAAATTGAGTTCGGTGACCCTTCCGGTTTATTACCAGCTGGATATGCCGCATGCTCAATTACACTAGAAATAATTTCTTCTCCACCAGAAACGGCAAAACATTTTGCTGATAAATTTCTGGTGCCGCAGATAATATTATTGTTCTATTGGTACTCGCTTTTTACACCAGTAAGTGGTCGCTATGGCATTAGCTTCGATGCTTTAAAAACAGTTTTTGCTAGTTGTTTGTATAGAAAAAGTTTGTGGCTTTATGCATCAGAAAAAGTAGTTCCAATTAATACATGAAGTCCATGAAATCCAGTTGCTATAAAAAATGTTGATCCATAAACAGAATCAGCAATTCTAAATGGGGCTTCTATATATGCTTGAAGAATTGTAAAATAAATTCCTAATAGTACAGTAAAAAATAAACCTTGAGTTGTTTGGGAATAATTTCCTTCTATTAAAACATGGTGAGATCATGTAACAGTGATTCCAATAGTTAATAAAATTACTGTATTTAATAATGGAATTTGGAATGGATTAAATGGACTAATTCCTAATGGAGGTCATATAGCTCCTAATTCAATTGAAGGAGAAAGTCTTCTGTGGAAGAAAGCTCAAAAAAAAAAAGAAACAAAAAATAAAATTTCTGAAAGAATAAATAAAATTATACCTCATCGTAATCCTGTTGTAACTACTAAAGTATGTAATCCTTGAAATGTTCTTTCTCGAGAAACATCTCGTCATCATTGAAAAACAGTTAATATTGTAATAATATTTCCTAAAATAAATAAAGAATTATCATATTGATGAAATTATTTTACTATTCCAGCAACTGTTGTTATTGCTCCAATTGAAGCTGTTAAAGGTCACGATCTATAATCTACTAAATGAAAAGGGTGATTTGCATGTGTTGACATTAATTTACTTCTCTAGAATATAAAGTACTTAAAACTGCAAATACATATGATTGAATTATTGCAACTGCTGATTCTAGAATTAATAATGCAATTTGTACAATTAATAATAATCTTAATAGAATTATTGATATTGAAGGTCCTGTATTTCCTAATAATGTTAATAATAAATGACCCGCAATTATATTAGCTGTTAATCGAACAGCTAAAATTCCTGGTTGAATTAAATTACTAATAGTTTCAATACATACTATAAAAGGTATTAAAATTCTTGGAGTTCCTTGAGGAACTAAATGGGCGAATATATGTTGAGTATTATTAATTCATCCAAATAGTATAAAACATAATCATAATGGAAGGCCTAATGTAAGAGTTAATGTTAAGTGACTTGTACTAGTAAAAATATAGGGGAATAATCCTATAAAATTTTTAAATAGAATTATAGAAAATAGTGGAACAAAAAAAAAAGTTGATCCATTAATTCTTATAGGTCCTAATAAGGTTTTAAATTCTTTTTGTAAAGTTAATAAAATATAATTTCAAAAAATGTGATATCGTGAAGGTATTAATCAATATATTGATGGAATTATTAAAATTCCTAAAAAAGTTCTTAATCAATTTAATAAAAGAGTAAAAATACTTGAAGAAAGATCAAAAACAGAAAATAGATTTGTTATCATTATCAATTTAAAATATTTTTTGAATTATTTTTATTAAATAAATTAGATTTAGGTATAAAAGGAGTATAGGAATAATAATTTATTATATTAATATTATTAATAATATTAATATTAATGTGGCGACAGCCACAATCGGTTTGGGATGAAACCACCGGGGAAAGTTATATCGGTCAAAAAAAGGTCATACGTGTCCCAGCGTTTCGTTGGGTCTCATCTAGGAATCGAGATATATCGATTTGAAGTTAGTAAGTATCGTATAGGGGAATTTGTCACGTTTTTGGCTCTTTTGTTTGACATAACTTGAGAACCACTCGTCCGATTTAGCTGAAATAAATTTTAAAAAACCAAGAATTACAATTCCCTTAATCTGTTCATATATTATTTTCCTTTACAAGTAATAGTTTCCAAGTTAAAAATAAGCGCATGAAAAAAAAATTTTAATTTTTAGGCAAAAATAATTTTTTTTTCATACATTTATTTATAATTGCGAAACTCTTGCTTAAGTAGGAAAACGGTTTAAGAACAGATTAGAGGAATTGTAATTCTTAATTTTTCTAAATTTGTTTCAGCTAAATCGGACGAGTGGTTCTCGAGTTATGTCAAACAAAAGAGCCTAAAACGTGACAAATTCCCCTATACGATACTTACTAACTTCAAATCGATATATCTCGATTCCTAGATGAGACCCAACGAAACGCTGGAACACGTATGACTTTTTTTTTACCAATATAACTTTCCCCGGTGGTTTCATTCCAAACCGATCACTGACCCTTACCATTTGTCGCAGAGTGTAATTACAAAAGTAGTTGAAAAAATATTAAATAAACTTAATCATCCAATTGGGGCTATTTGAGGAATTAAAAATATTAATGAATAATAATTTTAGTTTGACAAACTAATGTTGTAAATTTAACTAATTTTTTATTCATTAGAAGTAATTGCTAATTTACTATAAAATGGTTTAAGAGACCAGTACTTGCTTTCAGTCATCTAATGAAGAATTAATATTAAGAGTTCATTGAATAAAATAATTTACTGGAATTCTTTCAATTACAATAGGTATGATTTATGATTAGCACCACAAATTTCTGAACATTGACCATAAAATAGTCCAGGACGATTAAATTAGAAGTTTGTTTGATTTAATCGTCCTGGTGTTCCATCTACTTTTACTCCTAAGGCTGGAATAGTTCATGAATGAATTATTTCTGCAGCTGTAATTAAAATTCGAATTTGAGAATTTATTGGTAATACAACTCGATTATCTGCATCTAGTACTAGTACATGTAGTGGAATATCATCGTGGTATCGCCGGCTAGTCCTAAAAAATGTTGAGGAAAAAATGTTAGATTTACTCCAATAAATATTATAATAAATTGACTTTTTAAATAATTATTATTTAAAGTTAAACCAGTAAATAAAGGATATCAGTGAATAAATCCGACTATAATAGCAAATACAGCTCCTATTGATAGTACATAATGAAAATGAGCTACAACATAATAAGTAAAATAATATCAATTGAAGAATTAGCTAAAATTACTCCTGTTAATCCTCCTACAGTAAATAAAAATACAAATCCTAATGCTCATAAAATAGCAGGAGAATAAGGTTATTGAGTTCCATAAAGAGTTGCTAATCAACTAAAAATTTTAATTCCTGTTGGTACAGCAATAATTATTGTTGCTGAAGTAAAATAAGCTCGAGTATGTACATCTATTCCAACAGTAAATATATGATGAGCTCAAACAATAAATCCTAGTAATCCAATAGCTAGTATTGCATAAATTATTCCTAACGAACCAAAAGTTTCTTTTTTTCCTGATTCTTGACTAATAATATGAGAAATTATTCCAAATCCTCGTAAAATTAGAATATATACTTCAGGGTGTCCAAAAAATCAAAATAAGTGTTGATATAGAATAGGATCTCCTCCTCCTGCAGGGTCAAAAAATGAAGTATTTAGATTTCGACTTCATCTGTTGCACTGTCCGCTAATTCAACTCTTTTATGTTTCGCCAAATACTTTATTTGTTCTGGACACGGTAAATAATTGTCACATATCGATGGTACAACAACAGCTTTAATCATTTTTATTTTGTTTTGATATTTACTTTTGAGCGATATTTGTACTTCT
Organism: Hydrotaea diabolus; assembly: GCA_963513945.1. NCBI lineage: Eukaryota > Metazoa > Arthropoda > Insecta > Diptera > Muscidae > Hydrotaea > Hydrotaea diabolus. Next base: position 102,247,574 of record OY740717.1, on the reverse strand, counting down.
TCATATTCGGTTACTTTATTTTTTGGTTTATTTCCGAACCCTACAATATTCATTTTTACAACACTGATTGCTTTCAAATTCAATTTATTTCTTAATTTCTCTGTAACAAATGTTCGCTAGCTACCATTGTCCATCATTATTCTTGAAAACACATGATCATCACTGTTAACATTGCTTATTATTGCTTTTGCTGTTTGTAGAAATACTCTTTCTCCTGATTCGCTAACATTTAAAGTTGTGGTTCGTTCTCTCGTTCTGCGACGACGTCCAAGTTGTTGATGATTTATTTTCGCTTTGTTTTGCTTCGTTTCTCTGTTGTTCTCTGTTGTGTGGTGTGGCACTTTGCCTTTTATCTCTCTCACACATCACTGTTAAATGTCGGCCGCTACAAACGTCACATTTGATGTGTGTGTTTGAGGTGTTTTACAGAATTTTGAGGTGTGATTTTTGTTTCTTTTCGATGGAAATTAATACGCATTGTAGCTGGAATACATTTAAGTAAAATGGATTTCACCATTATGTCATACTGAGTGGAAGAAATTTGGAAGGCTGATAGAGTTCTTATGGTAGAGATAACCTCGTTGTAAAGTTTTCGTAATCCTTTGACATCATTATTAGACTGAACTGGATTTAAACTCATCAGTTTTTGTATAAATTTCTCAACTAGTCTATCTGTATGACCGTATTCTTTAAGTAAAAGCTCAATAGCTTCTTTATAGCATTTTTCTGTTGGAGTAAAGCCTGAAATTGTCGCTGCCGCACTCCCTATCAATGATTCGCTGAGAAAATTAAATTTTGCCGCCACTGATAAATGTCTGTTTTCATGTACAGCTCGTTTAAACAACTCCCAAAAAGGCAACCAGTTTTCAATGTTGCCGTCAAATTTCTTTAACTCGAATGATTTAAGCTTTACACTACTAAACCAATTATCCTCCGGACTTGTGGTTACGTTTCTATCCACATCACCGCTTAAAGTTTCGTTTTGCTTAAAATTTGAGCGTAAAACTTGTTCTAGTTGGGCTATAATTGTAATCGCTTTATCATCGTATTCCAAAACTGTTTCACACTCTTTTGCCAAATCCTCCACTTTAATTAGAGCTTTCATCGCTTCGTCTGCTTTTCTTAGGTTGCCATGAGCATTTTTAGTCGCTGAACATAAATTGTTAATTGTGTTTCCATTTGGATTTGACTTGGAAGTTCAATTGATAACTCCTCGGGTTTCGGCACCATGTAAAAAATCTATCATCCGTTTTTAAATAAAAGACGATTTTTTTCGCTTATTCACCCGATCTTTTGATGTTAACAATTCATTTATTACTACTTTTAAATTTGATGAGAGTTACAATGATTAAAGATCCGTTATTTTTGTATAAAAAAATATGTTGATCAAAAGGGAATACCAATATTGAAATAAGGAATGTCAAAGAAAAGAAATACAAAATATGTACAAGTAAATAATGTAATTTGAAATAAGGGTATGACTTATTTGTCATGTTTTTCTACACATATACGCCAATTGCACCTCTTAAGGTGTACAGTATCGTCTGAGATCACATCTGCAAATATCATTGGGCCTTACTTCTTTCAGTATGAAGATGGACGTGCTGTAACCGTTAATGGAAAGCGAAATCGGTTTGTGATATTAGTCAAATTTTTGGAGAGCGACTAATTACCAGATATTCGGAAATTATTTGGCCAGCGCTGGTTGTTGGGTTGGGTTATTTGAAGGATCCTTCAAATCAAGACCAACATCGTTGAAGAAACAAATTACGAAAGGTTATGAAAGATTGTATGGAAAATGCTCTAAAACGAGCCCGTCATTGCGAAGCTAAAAACAGGGGACATTTAGGTGACATTATTTTTCATGCTTTGTGTAAATAACTTTCCATTTTGTATATTATATAATCTAAGAAAAAAAATAATAAAAGCAAAAGTTATTAAAGTTTTTAACCCCATGGTAACTATTGGTCCACCCTATAGAACCAAAGTTTCCTAATTTTTAAGTGTTTACAAATAATGTAAGGACCGTTGCACATTTAAATTTATAACTTGAGAAATTGAAGTATGGCCACGCTAAAATAACAATCACTTACCAAAAACAAATTTAAAAAAGTGGAAAGTAAGTTTTTTTCGTGTAATTTTTTTTTGAAATAAATAAATTTTCAAAGAATTTTTTTTTTAGAAAAACGCAAAGCATTTTGATAAATGCAAAGTTTACAACGTATCCCCCTATGGGTACAACTTTTTCCTTTTTTAATGCTAATTTATGGCCCTTTGTTGCTATTTGTAATGGAAATAAAAGTTCCTCATACATGACAAAAATAATTAATTGAAAATAACGTGAGGACTTACATAAATTTTCATTTTTTACTCGAAAAGTAGAAGCGTGGCCACCCAAAACTTTTTTTTGTGCCATTGGCCAGCATAATAAACATTTAGCAAAATTTTAAATTTAAAAATATCAAAGGCTAATTTTTTCCAAAATCGCGAAAAATAAATTGTCCAATATAAAAATAAAAAATTTAGAAACATTCTTTTTAAAAAAATATATTTTGTAAACAACAATTTAATCCTGATAGTAAAAAAAAAATTAAAAAGCATCGCTACAACAAAAGTTATGAGTTTTTTTTCAAAAAAAATGTATTAAAAATGTTGTCACTGCTGTAATTTTCCGAATTCTGAATTTTTTTAAAAAACCGAAAGTGAATTAATGTTCGAAACTTGCTGAAATTAAAGACCTACTTGTAAAAGGTGTAATATTTTGTTTATATAAGTAGATCGTTAAATAAGTAGAGAACTTGTCGGCAGCTTACACATATGGTAACGATGAGCCGTCCCACACCAAAGGCGAAACGTGCGTCTACCAGACGGTGATGTGTTACTTTACTTCGCCGACTTTCTTTTCCTTTCCTATACGACAAACTACGAGTACAACAATCCTGATCTAATTAGCTTGTGGAGAAGTCTACTATTTCAATAATAATAGTTACCACTTTTTTTCTGAAAACACCGTTGTCCATACCAATGACAAAAAATTAATTTGGCAAACTGTAGTGTTTGGTTTGTCAACGTGCGTTGTCATGCATGAAAAAACTTGTTATGCAAAGGCATTATAACGCAATTCACAAAGAATACGAGAGTACGACTATTACAGGTGATGCAAGACAACCATTATTATAGAGATTAGGAAACTTTGTATACTGAAGGATATTATTTTTTCTAACAATTCTTGGAAATTCATTTGTCAGCTATGGTTTTAAAATTTTGAACAGAGTATTTAAGATGAAATTTTACTGGCAACACCCGATCGCGATGAGAGCGAAAATGCATATAACACATACAATCGCAAAATGTTATAGTATAGGTTGACTATCGCTAATTTAATCATAAAGGCTCCGCGCTCCAGTTCTATTTTGAGTGTTATATTAAAAATTAAACAAGAAATTTTAATTGAATCAACCTATATTTCTTCCATTTATTTTTTAAATTATATAAATAATAATAGGTGTAGTAGTATAATTTTTTAAGTTAGAAGCATTTTGGTGTTAACCATTCACCTAATATGGGTGGATTTTTAGAAAAAATTTTGATACTAAACAAACCTCTAAATTAGTCTAATATAATGACATCCTCATTATTTTTAGAGGCAGTCACTGAAGATACCGAAACTGAATTCAATTCGTTCAATTGGTTTGTTTTTTGACGCTCCACTAACTTTTGTTGCAAAGTTTTTACTTGAATTATGCTGTTGTCGGGAATAAAATTATATTTATTGTGAGAGGATAAACTGGAAACATCTGACGTTAAATGACCGGTTGAGCCAGATTTTAGTTGGTGTAGTATGTTGGTAGCGGCTTCTTCATTTTTTTCGAAAATGTTTGATGAAGTCAGTGAAACTGATGTTTTTCCCATTGGTATATGTTGTTCTATCGTTGTTGCTTTTGACGTTTGTTCCAAATTGTTATTATAATAACTAGATAACGGTAAATAAGATGTAGAATTATTATGCAAATTAACGTAGAGGGGTAAAACATCTTCGTGTTTAGTATAACTATTTACGTTATTATACTCGTAGTCGGTAGATTCCGCTTTACTGTTGTCAAGAGTCTTGTTGTCATTAAAACCTGAACGGTGATAAGGTTTAAAATTCTCTTTTTTATATTTAGAAGGAAATTTAACCATTGGCTGCTGCTTAATGTCAGCGGAATTCATCTCAACTGCAGAGTCGCTTTCAAAGACCATGTTATAATCAACAGAGTTCGTTGCTTCGTGTTCATTCATATCAATAGTAATATTAGAACACTTTTCCCGCTCTAGAATGTTGGTATAATAATCTTGGGAAAGTGTGTGTTTCGTAACCTGTAAAAGAAATTAAAAGTTTTTCATTAATAATTTAAGACTTATTAAATTCGCGAAATAAGCGGGCTTTAATTTAAACCTTGTATGTAAATAGCGTTCGTAAAAACTGAAAATAATATTAATATAGCTTAGATCTATGCTAGCACTATACAATTGCTGCTTACTGATATCTCAAAGATGATGAATACAATTAGATATTTGTCGATCAGTCAGTTAGTCGTCTGATTGCTCTGTTTCAGCGCCGTAAGACTCCACGAGCTCAGCTCTATTCCATGCGTTCTTAAATAAGCTTTGCGACAATTGTAGTTTATTCGCCTCATTACATACACTATGCAACAAAATTACCGACATTCTCTGGGGATGGATAGTTTCTGCAGGAAATGAAAGACGTATATTAGTGTAGAAAGTCCCCAAAAGGTCTTTTTGGTAAGTCACAGTAATTTGTTATGGGTCTAACAAGATTTTATTTGCAGTACATTCTCATATGCACTAAATAAAGTACATATCCCTATATTTTAGCGAACTTGCTTGATGAAGTGAAATCGTGTGTAGATCATTATGTTAAGTTTGGCTTTTACTTTTTTCGAAAAATGTTAAGTACTCTTTAGCGAGTATCCTACAAATATGTTGCCATTTAATTTCAGTTGGGGTCTCCAAAGACGAAATTTAATTTTACCGCATCTTTAAGACTCTTTTTTTAATGAAATTGTATGATCGTGGTTGAACGTGCTCGTTTTATGCAAAAATGAAGGGCATCATCAGCATTTTTTAAAACAGTTTTTATGTAAAAAATCATCTTCGCAATCAAGCAAAACGTTTCATTAACATCAATGTATAACCTCTTGTTCAGAGCTGTAAACGGATACTTCATTTTTTAATTAATTCGCGAATCATTTATATCCTGAATTGCAAAATTAAGAAAATTTTAATCAATTCAACAGAATTTGGCAATTCATTTCTAATACAAATAAATTTCGCAAAATTAATTGCAATTCATTCCAATTGATTTGATTTGCATTAATTCAAATGAATTGCAATTTTTTTGTAATAAATTTATTCTGAAAAAAGACTATTGTAAGTAAAACTAGAGTAACTGCCTTGGTCATGATGTCGATTGCCTTCAATGCGACAGATATTTGATTAATGACTCAGAAACAGTTAACAGAACGACAAAGCGAGCAAAAATGTATGCGAAAGAAAACGTAAGTACTTAAGCAGTACAAAACTAGGGGCCAAAGATTATTAATTTTCCTAAACAGGTTGCATGTGTCCATTCATACTTAATTCATGTGCATGAGTTATAAGTCGTCCGGTGGTGCCTTTGGTAGTCAATATGTCCACAACCCTAATATTTTTGTCTGTGCCGGGGCGAGTTCTAACAACACGACCCATATTCCACTCGTTAGGACCCAACTTTTCGTCAAATTTTTACATATTCAGACTTTCATCCTTGGCAAAAAGTTTGTGAGATAATTTTTAATTTTTTCCTAGGGCTTATCTGGAGAACCGAAGTATCGATGAGAAAATGTTCTAATGCCAAGGGGGATAAAACTGAAGGGTCACAGAGGCAGGCCTCTATGCGAGCTAATATTGCTGTGAGTTCTTCAAAGATAAAGTTCACTTGCCTCCCATAGGCCAGCCATATGAGGAGCTCCAGGAGGTGAGAATTTTCACTCATGATTCTGGTAAATGTTCTGCTGAATGGTACGAGTGCAAATGGATTTAATGAACGCATTCCGATCCTTACGCATCATTTCCGCTGCATCTACAATATTTGTCCCATTGTAAAATAGACTCTAGACTAATATGGAAAAGCGGCCTGTTGATAAATAGTTCGTGACTTCTAAGTGTACAGCGTTTGTCGCAAAGCACACGAATATTCAGAAATAACCGATGGTGATTAGACAAGCGCGTCCCGTGAAATTTGAATTGGGAAGGGTACAGCAAAATCAACGCCTGTGTCGAGATAGCATTGTGCGCTCATGAGCAAGTGGCGCCATAATCTGGGTCGGAGTGTGTTTTTTGTATAGAATAAATGTTCGGCAATTTTGAATAACTTTTTTGACTAGAGACTTTAACCTGAAGATCTAAAACTCCGACCTTAGCACACGAACCATGAGTTGATTGCCGCCATGAATCGTAATTTTGTGGACGAATTCCGTTAATAATTGTGATAGGCGAGCGTCGTAAGGAAAAATAACAGAATGGCTTTCATTGGTTAACACCTTTTTGGTCTAAAAAAGTGTTAAGAGTCGTAATACTCAGCAGGGTTATATTAGAAATCTACATGTCTCCAGTTTTCATTTCCAACATTTTCCAGAATAGTAGACTTCTTGTTGTTTGGAATTTTAATTTGAATGTAGTGCAGCAGCATAAGCGATTTATGATGTATCACATAATCCATTTATTTCAACCAGACTTAATGGCTGAAATTAAATCCATCGAGGAATTTTTATTGTGTCTATTAACAGGCAATTTTTTACGAACTTGTACAAGCTCATTTGAGTAATTAAAAAAAACATCCCAATTTTTTTTTTGTCTGATATGATGCATACTCAGCTTAGCAACTACTATCACTGGAGCCAGCCATCCACAGGGGTCGAAAAATGTTGGTACACGATTGTCATTCTTTAATAAGTGTGGAGGTAAAAGTGAAGCAGTTAGCTAATGTATGCCATCTTAGCCTCAAGATCTCCGTTAAGGATCATTTTAATATCCAACCAATTGACTGCTAAGATTTGTTCTGGAGGCAGATCCTGTACCACCAAAGGATTATTCGAGCTCCATTTTGTCATCTCGAAACCTGCTGAGTCAAAGGCTGAAATTAACTTCTTATGGCACTTTACAGCTGCTGGTGGCATTAACCACGACTCTGAGGGTCGTTATATTACTGATCATATTGCTGTTTAATTTTCGGTGTCCTAGGAAGTTTCTTTTCCATTCGAACGGCAGGATGTATCTTCCAGAATTGCGGGTACGAGTCGTAGCGTTAAAGTTGTCTTCGCAGTACGTGTCATCTTCTGACCTCAAAATCTTTTTTGGGGTCGCCTCCACCTCCCAAAAATGTGTTAGAATTTTCTCAATGGACATTATATTGCACAGCGAAATTTGAGTATTGTTTTCACTTTGTTGATTGACGGGTCCGCCAATTACCCAACCAAAACTGTTTTGTGAGCTATAAAGGATCCAACTGACTGCATCGGAGCGCCAATAGTGAATATTAAAGGACCAATTTCTATTCCAATCAATAGATCAATTGGCCGACTTGCATATAAATTAGGGTCTGCCAGCTCAAAATTTGGTAGTTTCGTCTAGTTGCGATGGGTCCACTGTTCTAGACCAGAGGTGGTAACTCTATTTTATAAATTATATGACAAGTAAGACAGATACTTTAAGTCTGTCAGTATCAGTTGTTTATCACGTTGTACTTTCTCTGTGCTATTACTTTGCTTATGAAATAAAGTCATACTTTAACTCACAAAGTAAAATACATAAAAACGATACAGGGACAAATTATTCTCGACGAGTAACTATTGTCTTGATTCGGACGTCGCACTGTGGCTGAAATTTTGATTTCGTTGGCCAAAAGTGAAATATTTTCTGTCACCGATTTTTAAAATTTGTACGCCTTTTTGTAGCTTACATATCCAGATTAAGGTAGCAAAAAAATTAGGTTAAACTATTGCTAATTGTGGGCGTGTCGTGCTTTCAAACTCAACTGTTTTTTTTTAATTTCATAAAAAGGTGTTTTTGTTTTTTTATCATAAATAATTGGTTACTTCTCACAAGCTATCATCGATAAGGGCCTGCTGTTTTTTATATAATGTTGGAAGGATTATAGTCTTTAGTTGTTGTAAGTGGTCACAGCTCTAGCGTTTAATATTATGGACGTTATAAAATATTTATGAAACTACTATATTTTTCTCTAATTTAAACTTTAATGGAATATAACTTCTAGAGAACAAAAGGAAACAAGAAACGTGTACCACCCAAAGAAAGGTAAAAGTGTGTTCTGTAACCCAATATCTACTTTTGTACCCGCGACGACCCGAGTGTAGAACACTTTTTTCATTTTAATGAAATTACTCTAAAAAAATCAAATTACGATAATTTAAAGAGCCCTATAAATACTCGTGTACAATGGTGTATTAAATATGTGTTTTAGTTATTTTATAGCTTATAATGAAATAGTTAAATATAATACCTGCGAGAGGGTTTTATGGTTTTGTTTTGATCAGTAAAAAATAAGTCATAAAAATCACAATAGGTTCTACAGTAGACATATGTACCTGTTATCAAATGTTAGGGCCAACCAAATTCATAAACAATTTTATTTATGTGTGTTAATAATCGCAACATTAAACCACTAAAGGTAAAAAACAACCCCATATTGGCGAGATACTAATTAGTTTTACCTGATATTAAGTTCTTGGTAACAAGTGCAGTTTTGTTCAGTTTAAGTACAACCTGCTATGAAATTAAAGATCAGTGTGTGAATATCATGTATCTAAAAATCTTTACAATTACGGATTCAATAAGTGTTTATTCAGTAATAGGTTAATCATTTAAGTATACGGACGTATATTCGCAAGTGATATAACATAACTGACGCAAATAAAATTATTCAGAAAAATTTGGAAAACTCTAGTTATAAAGAACTGGTCGAAAAGTATTTTAGAAACAAAAACCAGGAAGATGTTCTTAGTTACGTTAAAATAAAATTAAACTTAAATTCGTGTAGCACCGAAATGCAAGAATAAATATCTAATTTTGTCAAAGCACTAAAAAACCGATACAAAGAAGTTAGCTACAGTAAACAAAAGTTTTATATAAAAAGTGCGAATTGGTTTATTGCGTTATAAAAGTGGTTTTCCTAGTACTGTTCAATTAATAAAAAATTCAAAAATAACAGATATTCAATTACTGAATAATTACCACAAACTAATAGAATCAGATATAGAAGAAGAGGAGTACTATTTAATGTTTAATTTAAGTGACGAAATTTAGTACAAACGGATGCACTATAAAATTAATAATTATATTTCTAACTATCATAGTGATATCTGTCAATTTTTTAAAATTATTTTTTTAAATAAAAACGAATATATATTTTAATGGTTAAAAACTCAACAATGCAATGTTAAAACAACAATAATTATTTTAAAACTAACAATTTTTATTGTTAAAAAATTTAACCATAGAATAGTTAAATTTACTATTATTATTGTTAAATACTAGTCAACAACAAAATGTTCGAATTAACCTTATATAACGTAGACTCCAACTCATGTTTATTTATGGTTAAGTTAACCTAGTATAATGTTATTTTTCTTCTCAATGTAGGGCTGTCTACGGGCAGCGAATATTCCCGCTGTATGACAAAGGCACATGGAAGCGGTGCTACAAGGTGCTTAACTCTTTTGACGGCATTTCGGTATTTGCTCGAAATTTTAAAGAGTTAATGTTGGTATTTAACAAGGTATCGCTCGGTCTTAAGCTAAATATATCCAAATGAGCTATCGCGGCGTCGGAAGTAGAGTTTATAGGACATCATATCAATGGTGATGGACTTCTAAAAGCAGACAAACACATCAATGTTGTCCATAACGCACCGAAACCGAAGCAACTGTTTCTGGCAAAACCGAGCAAAACCGGTTTGGAACCGGTTGTTTCACTGACTGAGTAATAGGCTAGAACTACCAACTTCGTATGTCAGCCGAACAATGAATGCATCGGAAGTTCGATACCCTAAAATCGATAAGAAGGACCTGGCTATTGTGTGGGCAAAGCCATCAAAGCTTTTTGTCTGTGGCTCAAATAATACATCCAGAAAAAACATTTCCTCCACTGTGTTTTAGCTGATTTTCTTGCCAACCTTGATTTTGAAGTTATATTTAAACGGTCATAAGAAAACATAAGTACCGACTACTTTTCCAGAATTTCTCAGATGGGCGTAAAGGTTAAAACAACTCCGAGAAGGTATTGCTGCCGAGGCTCTTTATGACCAATTCGATTGCTTTGCAGATACCAATTTTTGTTAGATTTGCCATGTCTTGAATGGACAAAAAGTCGTAACAAGTTTATTGAGAAACTCTTGTCTCGATTATCCACGCCGAAAATCGTAAAAAAACATCTCGCATAAATTTTTACAGGATATTTGACTGAGATGATATTTTTAAGTGACAAAGTGAAGTTATACTAAACAAGTGGACAATTCGTACGTTCGGCCGGGATGATCTTCATTACGCTTCACCATGGATTGCGTTGTAGTATGGCATTGACAGTAATGGGGAATATGGTTGTTGGTGGTGGGTCTATGTTTGCCAGAACTACATTTTTTAAACCCTATAAAACGTTGTCCTGTTCATATTTATATTAGTCAGGATATTCCACTGTTTCTCAGTAACCATATGTTGATGTGCCAGGGAAACATATAGGAACCCTTGACCTATAGGCCAAGACCTTAAATATAGTCGAATCGTAAAATTAATGTAATTTTCGGACAAAAATCATTGTTGTTTTTTAATAGACTAATTTTTGGACCCGTATGGTCAAGTCCGAGTGCAAAATTGGTTCAAATCTTTAATTGAGGTAAATATTTGGACTTTTAATGTTTTTAATACCTATATGTCCATAGTTCTAAGTGCCGAATTTTTGAGCCCCTAGGTCCGAATTCCGAATTTGCACAAATCTTAAATGTAGGTACATGTTTAGATTTATTAAAAATTTCAATGTTTTCGGAAACCGTATGTCCCCAAACATTAGGTGACGGTTTTAGGGCCCATTGGACTAGGCCTCTAATTCAACCAAATGGTAAAATTTATGTAACGCATATATCCATGTTTGAAAGGACATATTTTTCAGCGCCTTAGGAGCCTTACCCCCATGGGTCAAGGCCTCTAACTTCTTAGAATCGTAAATTTAATGTTTAGTTATTCGTGAGGAAATTTTATTGTGTTTTAATACTTATAAGTCCATAGTTCTACACCGTTTCCGGATACCCATAAGTACCAGAATATAAAGGGACGGTTATTGGACGCCAGGGCTCTATGATCACGCTATGTCTTCTGAGGACCATCTACATCAGGAGACGAAGGTCCTTACCATGCGCAGATACAATTTCTTGTTGTCTAAGCACTAGTCATCCCAACCATCATCTAATGGACATAGACGAACAGGACTTACAGAACAAAATAGATTGATGTAAGAACCACAACAACCACGCCCATTTATGAGTACATTAAAGAATCTATGCCTACCTGTTCAAAAAAAAAACTGACATAAAAGTTAATTAAACAAATTGCATAGCAAAAATGTTACAAAATTAAAGCTTTTATTAAGACTTCGTTAATACGAACCGAACGCCGACTATAAGAAGTTTTTGACAATCATATTGTTGATATACACCTTTTATGTCGCAAAAGTATTTAAATGTGTTTCTACCATCCTATGGTGAAAAGTAGAATAATATCAAACTTTCTTATGGAAGTTCTAGTTTGCATCTGGCAACAAAAGTATTGGCAGGATCCAAAATATAAATAGCAACCCTCGTATTAGTGTGTAGTAGAAACATATTTCTCACACAATGTCGACGGCAGCCAAAAGACAAATAGGAAACGCTCCAACGGAACCCATGGTACAATGGAGGACTGGCATTTTTTAAACTAAAATTTGGCCAAATGACTGATATTTCAGAGGAAAAAGCCGAAAATTACGATTTTTAAAACTGGTTAATTATGCGAAACAACAAATATTGATCAAGACATACCTTAGAATTCGACAAGTATATAGTAGGAAAATGTAAGTGCTTCATAGTAAGAAAATGTAAGTGTTTTTGCAATGACTTATGAAGATAAACTTATTTAGGCTAAGGTTGACATTCCAGCCAGATCAAGAAAAGGAAAAATAGAAAAATTATTTGTTTTGGTTTTTTTTTATAAATATGGGTTTTTATTGAAATAAACATTAAAGCAATGAGTATGAAATAGGTATTGGTTAGAAGTATTTTACTAAGAAAAAACATCTCTAACAAGTGGTGTTGTAAATAAAATTATTTGCTCGCGAGAGTATTTACTCATAAATAATGTAATTTCAAAAATGAAGATGTTGACGATTTTTTTAACATTTTTTTAATTTTTTAACAAGGTATTGCTGCCGAGGCTCTTTATGACCAATTCGATTGCTTTGTAGTACATCAGATTTGCCAGCTACTAGTGAAAGCAGATACCAATTTTTGTTAGATTTGCCATGTCTTGAATGGACAAAAAGTCGTAACAAGTTTATTGAGAAACTCTTGTCTCGATTATCCACGCCGAAAATCGTAAAAAAACATCTCGCATAAATTTTTACAGGATATTTGACTGAGATGATATTTTTAAGTGACAAAGTGAAGTTATACTAAACAAGTGGACAATTCGTACGTTCGGCCGGGATGATCTTTATAACGCTTCACCATGGATTGCGTTGTAGTATGGCATTGACAGTAATGGGGAATATGGTTGTTGGTGGTGGGTCTATGTTTGCCAGAACTACATTTTTTAAACCCTATAAAACGTTGTCCTGTTCATATTTATATTAGTCAGGATATTCCACTGTTTCTCAGTAACCATATGTTGATGTGCCAGGGAAACATATAGGAACCCTTGACCTATAGGCCAAGACCTTAAATATAGTCGAATCGTAAAATTAATGTAATTTTCGGACAAAAATCATTGTTGTTTTTTAATAGACTAATTTTTGGACCCGTATGGTCAAGTCCGAGTGCAAAATTGGTTCAAATCTTTAATTAAGGTAAATATTTGGACTTTTAATGTTTAATACCTATATGTCCATAGTTCTAAGTGCCGAATTTTTGAGCCCCTAGGTCCGAATTCCGAATTTGCACAAATCTTAAATGTAGGTACATGTTTAGATTTATTAAAAATTTCAATGTTTTCGGAAACCGTATGTCCCCAAACATTAGGGAACGGTTTTAGGGCCCATTGGACTAGGCCTCTAATTCAACCAAATGGTAAAATTTATGTAATATTCAGATTCGTCAGAAAATTCCATTGTATCTGAGTACGCATATATCCATGTTTGAAAGGACATATTTTTCAGCGCCTTAGGAGCCTTACCCCCATGGGTCAAGGCCTCTAACTTCTTAGAATCGTAAATTTAATGTTTAGTTATTCGTGAGGAAATTTTATTGTGTTTTAATACTTATAAGTCCATAGTTCTACACCGTTTCCGGATACCCATAAGTACCAGAATATAAAGGGACGGTTATTGGACGCCAGGGCTCTATGATCACGCTATGTCTTCTGAGGACCATCCACATCAGGAGACGAAGGTCCTTACCATGCGCAGATACAATTTCTTGTTGTCTAAGCACTAGTCATCCCAACCATCATCTAATGGACATAGACGAACAGGACTTACAGAACAAAATAGATTGATGTAAGAACCACAACAACCACGCCCATTTATGAGTACATTAAAGAATCTATGCCTACCTGTTCAAAAAAAAACTGACATAAAAGTTAATTAAACAAATTGCATAGCAAAAATGTTACAAAATTAAAGCTTTTATTAAGACTTCGTTAATACGAACCGAACGCCGACTAAAAGAAGTTTTTGACAATCATATTGTTGATATACACCTTTTATGTCGCAAAAGTATTTAAATGTGTTTCTACCATCCTATGGTGAAAAGTAAAATAATATCAAACTTTCTTATGGAAGTTCTAGTTTGCATCTGGCAACAAAAGTATTGGCAGGATCCAAAATATAAATAGCAACCCTCGTATTAGTGTGTAGTAGAAACATATTTCTCACACAATGTCGACGGCAGCCAAAAGACAAATAGGAAACGCTCCAACGGAACCCATGGTACAATGGAGGACTGGCATTTTTTAAACTAAAATTTGGCCAAATGACTGATATTTCAGAGGAAAAAGCCGAAAATTACGATTTTTAAAACTGGTTAATTATGCGAAACAACAAATATTGATCAAGACATACCTTAGAATTCGACAAGTATATAGTAGGAAAATGTAAGTGCTTCATAGTAAGAAAATGTAAGTGTTTTTGCAATGACTTATGAAGATAAACTTATTTAGGCTAAGGTTGACATTCCAGCCAGATCAAGAAAAGGAAAAATAGAAAAATTATTTGTTTTGGTTTTTTTTTATAAATATGGGTTTTTATTGAAATAAACATTAAAGCAATGAGTATGAAATAGGTATTGGTTAGAAGTATTTTACTAAGAAAAAACATCTCTAACAAGTGGTGTTGTAAATAAAATTATTTGCTCGCGAGAGTATTTACTCATAAATAATGTAATTTCAAAAATGAAGATGTTGACGATTTTTTTAACAATATAACAATATAAAAAAAAATTATACAATATTCCGCCTTGGATGATATGTGTAAAAAAGCTGCAGAAGCAAATAGTGCGCAGAAATTAACTCTGCACAGTGCTCATTGAGATGTGCAGGAGAAGAAATTATGTCCGAAAGGCTATTAAAAATTTAAACAAGACCTCAGTCGTGTGTTAAGCTTTTTAATGCCAAGATTTATGTTAACACCTTTATAGTAATCAGGAGCGCCGGAATATACAACAGTGAGGAGCAGAAGGAGGAGGCAACAGAACATCTTCTCTGCCACTGACCGGCTTTTGGGGATTTAAAACGATATTTATTTGAGCTGCAAATCCTAACAGACAACCCCTATCTCTCCGACGGCGATTTGGGCAGAAATCACACCTTTATTATAGTTACAGGCTAGCAGGACGATTGTTTCGTATGTGACCTGAGGTGGCAAACCTATTTTATAAATTACTAGCTGAACCCGGTCTTCGGCAGCTCTTGTTCCATCTTTTTCCTTATCCATTATATTTTTTTCGAATCTGTGTTTGTGACATTTTTAAGAGTAGACTTATTTGTATTGTACGTTATATTGGTTTTTGATACAAAAATCTTTAAACAATTCATTGCTGTATTGTCTAACTGAAACCGAACATTTGCAATAGTTTTTCCAATGTTAAACTATATTTTGAACTGACAACGGGCCATAAATGGAAAAAAGGAACAGTAAGAACTCACCAAAAATATAATTATTGTTTAGCTATTGATGAAAATATACGTGTGCACTTTTGTGCTGACGTATATTATGAAATTGCCAAATGGCTTAAAAGTTTTGAACTGGCTTGAAAATATTAAAGATATTGACATATTTTAAGGAAGTCATTTAAAGATTACCGACTTTAACAGTTGAATGTATTGAGGAGTTTCAGCTTCAGCCTGAGGTGGAATTCCTGTGTGCGTAGGCGATAGAAAGGTAGTTAGAAAAGTATGCGCTCACTTCAAAACACTAACTTACTTCAAAACGCTAAATCTTAACGAATTAGAAAATTAAAAATCAGCCAAGATGGACTAACCGTTTGAGCTATTTGAGTTATTTCAACCTCTAAAGTGGCTTTCCTCAATAAACTTTTGCACGGGCTTTGCGATCTTCGCCGTCGTCAGAAGCACTTCTATATTATCTGTTTGTATATGTACCAATGTCAGCCTTCTAGCTCAAAACAACACTTTTGCAACGCCATGAGCAGCAGTACATATGAACCAATTTTTAACTTTCTAGCTCTATAAAACACTTTTGCCACTCCCTCTTCGCCCACAAAACGAAAATCTAAAATCTGGTTTTATATTATTCTTCCCAGTCATCGATAGTATATATTTACCAATTTTCAGTCATCTAGCTTTAAAAATCACTTTTGCCACGCCCTACGCCGACTACATACATACATAATCAGGGGTGAGTGGGCGGTGTCACGCCCAATTGAGATCAGCCTATTATTATAATTGTTATAACGGTTTCTTTAAAACGGTGCGTGGCTCCGCCTACTTTTCTAAAACACTATTTTGCATCATACTAGGAAAATATGTACCAAATATCATCTTTCCACCTCTTATAGTCTATGTGATATATCAGTTTGATGTTTTGGGGTGTGTGGGCGGTGCCACGCCCGCTTAATTTATCAACAATGTTTGTACCCTACTTGTACCGCAGGGCATACATCAACATATATTGAAAATTTCAGGACATGCAGCCTGTTATAACGGTTTCCTTAAAAAGGGGCGTGGTACCGACCATTTTTCAAAAAATCATCTTTCTATATCTAAAAGTCCATGAGTTATATTAGTTTCAAATTTTGAGGTGTGTAGGCGGTGCCACGCCCACTTTATTTATCAAAAATGCAAGTAAGATCATTGTGTGAAGATGTCAAGAAGATCGATCCACAAAAAGACAAACATTCATTTTCATACCCGCACCACATAGTGGTATGGGGTATAATGGCTTAGTGCTTGCGTTTGTAACACATCGAAGGAATCGAGTTAGAATACCGGGACCAGAGAGAAAGTTGCTCAGAATTACATTTTGAGTCGATCTAGCCATGTCTGTCTGGCTGGCTGGGCGGCTGGCTGGCCGGCTGGCTGGCTGGCTGGTCGGCTGGCTGGATGTAAAGATGTCCATCTATTCTTGTAATCAAAGTACAGGTCGCATTTATGCACCGATCTTGATGAAACTTGGCATGTGGTAATATATTGGGACAAGGACGGACGCTATTGAATTTGGTCCAAATCGAAGCACTTTCTGATAGACCCCCCATACAAAGGAACTCCCGGATTTGGTCCAAATCCAGTTGATGTCGCGTGTATTGGTCAACAAATTAAAAAAATATGCCATTCGATGTAGAACTGACCACAAAATGTAAAAAAAATAGTTGGACCCGCCTCTCGGACCTACGGGGCCTTCAGAACCCAAAAAATGGACCCATGATTTTAAATATAAGTGTGACCCCTTAAATGAAAGGAAATTATCAAATCCAGTTGATGTCGCGTGTATTGGTCAACAAATTAAAAAAATATGCCATTCGATGTAGAACTGACCACAAAATGTAAAAAAAATAGTTGGACCCGCCTCTCGGACCTACGGGGCCTTCAGAACCCAAAAAATGGACCCATGATTTTAAATATAAGTGTGACCCCTTAAATGAAAGGAAATTATCATACAATTTTAAATACAAAAAACGACCTGTTTGGGCCCCAGGGTCCATTAGGAGGGTCCAAAAGTTTCGGTTTACCCGGATTTTAGTGTGACCCCTCAAATGACAGGGAATTGCCTCAGGACTTTAAATATGTCAAGCCAAATGATTTATCTCGTCCGTGGGAGGGCACAGGGTCCGAAAACAAGGTATGAAAATGTGGACCAACTATAATTGTTATACCCTCACCACATAGTGGTATGGGGTATAAAGGCTTAGTGCTTGCGTGATAGATACAGATAGAAATAGCGACGAGTGCTTTCGATTAACAGGAGACTTAATCACATTTATAGTGGTGCGGGTATCATAGAGTCGGCCACGCCCGACTATAGCACTTACTTACTTGTTATATAGAAGATATGACATATGTATTTGTCTTACTTTGAGTCTGCCAGTATCAGTTGTTAATCACGTTGTACCTTTTCTGTACTACTAAAAACAAGATTCCGTTTTTAGGTCGACTCTCTGTCAATGTAACAATTGGTAATGTAACCCGATAATTAAATTTGTATATCGTCGACGGAGATTTAGCTACTCTACACGGATTGTTTAAGTTTCAAAACAGATAGATTTCTGACAGCTGTTGTCTGCTAACCAAATAAATTCAATTTCGGTAGCAAAAATTAAAGTTCTTCTTCTATGACCAAATGGGTATTTCTTTTATTTCTTTATGTCGTTTTTCACTGGGCTGATTGGTCAGTCTTCCCTGATGAATTAAAAAAACTAATTATTCCATGTTTTCCCAACGTTTCGTTAGCTTTTTTCTAACTTCTTCAGGTGATGTTTATTTAAAAATCCTGTCGACAAAAGGTGTTGTGTTATTTACAATTTTCTGATATATTGGTTTTACTTACAATAAGTTTTACTTTTCATTCGTCATAATTTCTTACTACTATTAAAAAACTGGACATCACGAAACAATTTAATAATAAAATAATAAAAAATAAATAAATGTAAAAATCACAGCAAAACTTAACACAAATATAGCAGTAACGCACTTCATTTTCAACTTATTGCAGCGGAGTATTGGAGCTTTGTGTTGTCTTTGTCTTCTTTGGTGTTTATTGATTTTGATATTCTCTGTTGAATTCTTAAACTGTCTAAAGTGTATCTCTTATTTTCAATTTTCTCTCTGTCTAGTATTTTCACGTTTTTTAGGTCAGCTGAGTGTTGGTTCTCTTTAATGTGTTGTGACAAAAGTGTTTTCTTTTCCCTTTCTTATGTCGGACTCATGCTCGCTTATTCGCACACTTAGCATTCGTTTTGTTGTGCCAACATAAACTTTGCACTGCTCCCCTTTATTCCCGTTTCATGTTATTTCGTCCACAACGTTGTTTTCCCTTAGTTTGTCGGTTTTTGTTGTTCTTCTTGTAAAAATTTTGTTAGTGTTTCATTAGATCTGTAGGCGATGGCTGCGTTGTTATCCCTTATTATTCTCTTTAGTAATCTGTTCTCAGTTAGTCTTGTTGTTATCCCTTATTATTCTCTTTAGTAATCTGTTCTCAGTAAGTCTTGTTAAGTATGGTACACTGTGAAACATTTTTTGATCCATTGGTGAAGGTTGTATTATTTTGTTATTTTTTGTGTATTTTTTCATTAAATTGCTTATTGTGCATTTTGGGTATTTATTTTTTATTAGTATTAGTGTAACTTTTTTCAAATTATGGTCGTAAAATCTTTTGTCGCTTACGTTTAAAACTTTCTGTGTTAAGTTTGATGCTGTGTTTATTTTCATGTTTTGCGGTTGTGTGGAATGATAGTTTATCATACGCTCAGATGCAGTTTCTTTAGTGTGGCAATTTCTTACAAGTTTTTCGTTGTCTCTTATTATGTTCATGTCTATATATGCGATTTCTTTCTCCTCTTCCATTTCCCTGGTGAACTGAATCTTGTTGTGGTATGCATTGAGCGGTTTTAGTATTGTATCTATGCTATTTGTCATCTACGGAGCAAATATGTCATCTACGTACTTCGGTAGTTGTTTTATTTCTACGTTTTTTGATTCAATTCTGCTTGACAGACAATAACTAACTCAAGTTCAAACTTGAGTTAGTTATTGTCTGTCAAGCAGAATTGAATCAAAACACGTAGAAATAAAACAACTACCGAAGTACGTAGATGACATATTTGCTACGTAGATGACAAATAGCAAGGTATACTATCAGACGTATGGTATGCCAATGGGCAACCCCTTATCACCAACAATAGCAGATATAGTTCTAGACGCATTACTTGACGACGTGACAACAGACGACAATTCATAGTAAAAAAAGCCGAAAATGACTATATTTAAAAATTCTTAATTTATGTGAAATGTTTTATTTCGGTCTGTTGCTTTTACACATTGAACAGGGATTAAACCGGCTCAAGACCTCTTGCTTCTATATTTCAATAGAAGACAAGTTTTTAACAAAATGGCAAAGTGACATTGATTCTCGTGGCTGCACACTACTTTTATCATGATTTCGGGTCCGTGACAACCCTCTTCAGAAAGCCTTGCTGCAATTGTTGAAAGTAAAACCGAACTCTATAAGGCCGGTTTCCGTCGCCGCAGCCGCAGTGTTCTGTTTCTACTCTTACTCTGCTCTAAACGTGTGTGTAATTGAGAGAAAGATTATAAGACAATTTATCTCGCTCTTTAAAAAACCACCACCAAATGCAAATGCTAGCTTCACTGCTGGTTGAACTGTAAAGAAGTTTCAGTCGGTCGTGAATATTTGATAATTGCTGGTGTTTTCGGAAGCTGTTGGTTAAAGGTAAGTAAAAAACTTTTTTTTAAAGAATTAAATTAAATTTAAAGAAATAAATATAAATTTGTATGTTTTAAAAAAGTTAAGTGTTTTAAAAGTTTTAAAAAAGTTAAGTGTTTTGTACCTTTATAATTATAGTGAAGTAGAAAAAATATGTGTACATAATATATATAAGTATAACGGTACATAAAAAAACAAATATATATATATACGCACTGGACGATGAAGAAACTTCCAAATGTTGGAAGGGATACGACAAGATGTGATGTGTACGTGTGTGTTTGTGTTATTCTTGTCTTCGCTTTTGCACACTTGTAGCTGCTACACCGTATGTACGTTGTTGGTGCGAAGTTGTAACTGTTAAATTTATATATATATATTTTGTTAGAAGTGCTACTTACATACATACATTTGTATATGTGACAGCGCATAGAGAAAGAGACGTAAGGGTAAAAAAATCAATTTTCATTGTTTTTCTTTTTTTGATGTGGACAACATCTGAGCATCGAATGAGGCCGATCCCATGCCCCAAAAGTGTTCCCTCCCAGAGATATGCGCGTTTTATGAACAAAACTGGGTTTTAACCTTAGGTCCCTTTCTATTTTGCGCGTCACATATATGCGAAGAGTTTCTATTCTTTTTTTCTTTTCAGATGTTTGGTTATTCGGGACGAAACTGATTTAAACAAATCTACTAGCCCACAGGGACGTGAGAACGTATTTAAAAATCTTTGAATCCATAGTGTCCATCAAGTAATGAAACATTATCTGTACACAGCAAAGTTGACACTTGGTTGAATTCGCCGGCAAGTTCAAAAGTATAACCTTACGCATTGTAAATAGCCCAAATTGTCTTTATATTTTCTCTATAGGGTTATAATGACATTGCACAGATTCCGGAACATTTTTAAATTGTTAAGTAAATTCTAAGAAAATATAAAAATGTTCAGGAAACTTTTGCCTAACTCATTCATTCAAATATTTTAAATTTCTTTGATTTATAGGATTTTTACTTCATTCTACCTGGACCACGCAAGAATCCAAGTGGAAGGCTCTATGATAAGTATCATAATTTAAATAGTAAATGTCGTAAAATCCTACGTCGCTCCGATCGAATCGAATAAACGAATCAAGTGGAGAAGATGAAATAGATGAAAAAACTCTTTCTTTGAAAGAAATATTAAGAACAGATATATCTAAATGTATGTCGGTCAACTGTAATAAGCCAAAACAAGTGAATTATCGGTGACAACGTTTCCTATTTGTAAGAAAGACATAAAAGCAGCAAAAAGCAATGTCGATCTTTTGAATTTTCATAAAAATGTAAAATTTTTCAACTTTTTCGGATTAAAAGTTATATCCAGACAGAGAGAATTTCGTGTACTCCAAATGGGAGCCGTATAATAGATTTTTTCAACACCAACATTAAAGACCAAGCATTTGTGAAGAACTAACTTGTTGCAAACAACTATCGAACAAAGATAACAAAATGTTAGTAAAATTATATTTAAGCTAAAACTTTATGTAATTAAAAATAATTTTTATCTTACAGGCAGTTTTTATTACATGTTTATAAGTGTGATCAAGCCCACCGCTCGTTTCATAAGCCTAGATGGGAGAGTTTCCAAAAAGTTCACGATCAGCGACGCACAGGAGAGCTTGACGTTGCATTAAAGAGAAATATTACGCTTCATCCAACACATTACAACCGATTATAATAGTTGTCGGAGGAAGTATGCTAAACATTAAACAATTTTTCGTATATTATGATATTTTGTATTGCTTAAATTTCTACGTTAAATGATTAGACGTAACTTCTAAAATATTGAGTTATCCTAAAGCATGTGAAGGCGTTTGGTACTTTATTCAAAATTTTTTTTATAACATTACCACACATTATGATAAATCATCTCCATCGGTTATTTCTCTGATAAATTATTTACACGAACAATCGGAATATTAATTTGTTACAACTTCAAAAATGGCATTAATTTGTTTAAAATGTTAAAAAATGTATATCACTGTAAAAGAAACCCACTTTATAACGACATCGGATAAAATCAGGTTGTTCAGATTTTCAGCAACCGGAAAGCCTTCCAAAATCATTTACTTAAAGTTCATATAAAAAAATCGTCAGGAGTTGATTCGTCTGGAAAGCATTTAAGAAAATTGGCTCTATTAAATACTGAGAAGAATTTTGTAACAGAAGAATTCAGTTTTTTTGGTTTGATGAAGAACAAAGATTTGGACAAAAAAATTTAGTTGCATAGATGCAATAAAAAGCCGTACCTTACAATTATTATTGTATTTATATTGCAAGGATAACTTAGCTTGTAAGGATGTTATTCAAATTCAGGATTCAGTATCGGAAATTTTACTGCCATTGGGAAGTTTACTTGCAGAAATAAGTATAAATTCTCAGCATAGAGAGCTTTTACAAATTGTATCTGAATTTTTGAAGTACATTGAAACAGAAAACTTATATCAGTCAGCAAAACCATTTTTTTTATCAAACACAATAAAGCAAAAGCCTACCATGGTAATTCTGATTCACGACCAATCTTCTTAAATTACTATATGTTTTCAATTTAAGAATTTTTTTTAACTTCCTAATATTTTGCATTCAGCCTTCAATCACATACGAGTAAAACGTTGTCAAACTTTGTATGCGGTGAAACTTTTCGAACCAATCTAATTAATATGCAGAAACAAACCCATTAGGTTCACACAAATATTCTATATGCGCAGCATACTATATGTTTCCTAATATCACTCAACACTTGTAATCAAAATTAGATTTAATTTTTTATTTTATATTTATCAAGACAAGTAGTTACAGAGCACTAGGCACCGAAATTACATTCATTACCCTTGTTAACGTAATTAAATATCTCGAAGAAGCTGGCGTGGATATTTATGTGAATGACACAAGTTATCGCGTTCATTTTGTACTTAGCGGTGTTGTAGGAGATAATCTTTTTGTCAATACTAAAATTAGGATTTCCTTAAAAATTTTCCGCATACTCGTTTTGTAGAATTTGTAAATTGAATAAAAATAAAATGAAAAATAATTGCAAAGAAGATATGTGCAGTCTCCAAAATAAACTCAATTATGAGCAAGATTTAAATCTAAATAATATTCAAGATAGTGGTAAACATGAAAATTCTGACTTCAATAGCATAAAAACATTCCACGTAACATAAAACTTTATCTTTGATAAAATGCATGACTTATTTAAAGGCGTTTGTATCTATAATTTATGTCAAATATTACTTGGCTTAAAGTATTGTGACTTTGGAATAGATAAATCAAAGAAAACAATTGTTTCAATACGGAGACCAAGAAGTTGGAAATATTTCTCTTGCCTTTGACATTACAAAATTGAAAAAGTAAAATTAGAATGTCTGCACGGGAATGCTGGTCATTTACACATTTCATAACTTTAATAATAGGCGACTTATTACCCGAGGACAATAACTTTTGGACTCATTATTCACCAGCAATTAAAAAATGTGTCCCTCATAAATATTTGTGGTCAATGAGATTTGAGGCAAAACATCGCCCATCGAAAGTTTACACGCGATGTACACCTTTAAGATTAAACCCTCTTGAGCAGTAAAGCCTGCCTTAAGTTTTCTGACATTTTGTTTAGTTATAAAAGTGGTTTTACTAGCACAGTTCAATTAATAAAAAATTCAAAAATAACAGATATTCAATCACTGCATAATTACCACAAACTATAATCAGATATAATCTGATATAGTGACAAAATTTACTACAAAGGGATGCACTATAAAATTAATAATTATATTTCTAACTATCATAATAATATCTGTCAATTGTTTAAAATTATTTTTTTTTAAATAAAAACGAATATATATTTAAATAATAACAATTTTAATGGTTAAAAAACTCAACAATTTAATGTTAAAACAACAATAATTATTTTAAAATTAACAATTTTCATTGTTAAAAAATTCAACAATAGAATAGTTAAATTTACTATTATTATTGTTGAATACCAGACAACAACAAAATGTTCTAATTAACCTTATATAACGTAGAATCCAACTCATGTTTATATATGGTTAAGTTAACCTCATATAACGTTATTTTTCTTCTCAATGTAGGGCTGTCTACGGGCAGCGAATATTCCCGCTGTGTGGCAAAGGCGCATGGAAGCGGTGCTACAAGGTGCATAACTCCTCTGACGACATTTCGGTATTTGCTCGAAATTTTAAAGAGTTAATGTTGGTATTTAACAAGGTATCGCACGGTCTTAAGCTAAATATATCCAAATGAGCTATCGCGGCGTCGGAAGTAGAGTTTATAGGACATCATATCAATGGTGATGGACTTCTAAAAGCAGACAAACACATCAATGTTGTCCATAACGCACCGAAACCGAAGCAACTGTTTCTGGCAAAACCGAGCAAAACCGGTTTGGAGCAGTGTTGTTTCACTGACTGAGCAATAGGCTAGAACGACCAACTTCGTATGTCAGCCGAACAATGAATGCATCGGAAGTTCGATACCCTAAAATCGATAAGGAGGCCCTGGCTATTTTGTGGGCAGTGCAAAACCTCATTATGGTTATTTAGGGCGACATTGGATTTTAATCAAAGCTTTTTGTCTGTGGCTCAAATAATACATCCAGAAAAAACATTGCCTCCACTGTGTTTTAGCTGATGTTCTTGCCAACCTTGATTTTGAAGTTATATTTAAACGGTCATAAGAAAACATAAGTACCGACTACTGTTTCAGAATTTCTCAGATGGGCGTAAAGGTTCTAATAAAACAGCTCCGAGAAGGTATTGCTGCCGAGGCTCTTTATGACCAATTCGATTGCTTTGTAGTACATCAGATTTGCCAGCTACTAGTGAAAGCAGATACCATTGGTCGAGAGACACGCAAGGATGAATACTTAGGTTAGATTTGCAACAAGTAGAGTCTAGTCAAAATTTTTCACGTTTAAATTATAAATTCGCACACTTAGCATTCGTTTTGTTGTGCCAACATAAACTTTGTTGCACTGCTCCCCTTCATTTCCCTTTCATGTTATTTCTTATACAACGTTGTTTTCCCTTAGTTTGTCTGTTTTTGTTTTATCTTCTTGTAAAAATGTTTCTTAGTGTTTCATTAGTACTGTGGGCGATGGATGTGTTGTTGTCCCTTATTATTCTCTTTAGTAATCTGTTCTCAGTAAGTTTTGGTATGTATCGTACACTGTGAACATTTTTTTGATCC
The DNA here is from genome assembly GCA_963513945.1 of Hydrotaea diabolus. Classification (NCBI taxonomy): domain Eukaryota; kingdom Metazoa; phylum Arthropoda; class Insecta; order Diptera; family Muscidae; genus Hydrotaea; species Hydrotaea diabolus. The sequence continues at coordinate 102,222,131 of OY740717.1, read as the reverse complement.
ATTGGTGAAGGTTGTATTATTCTGTTATTTTTTGTGTATTTTTTCATTAAATTTCTTATTGTGCATTTTGAGTAATTATTTTTTATTAGTATTAGTGTAACTTTTTTTCAAATTTTGGTCGTAAAATCTTTTGTCGTTTATGTTTAAAACCTTCTGTATTAAGGTTGATGCTGTGATGAGATTTCTTTCTCCTCTTCCATTTCCGTGGTGAATTGAATCTTGTTGTGGTATGCATTGAGAAGTTGTAGTATTGCATCTATGCTATTTTTGTCAACGACAGCAAATATGTCATCTACGTACTTCGATAGTAGTTTTATTTCTACGTTTTTTGATTCAATTCTGTTTGACAGACAATAACTAATTCAAGTTTGACAACAAGGTATACCAGCAGACGTATAGTATTCCAATGGGCAACCCCTTATCACCAACAATAGCAGATATAGTTCTAGACGCATTACTTGACGACGTGACAACAAACGACCATGTTTAGAATAACAAACTTTAGGGTTTGGTAAGTTCGTATTTAGAAAATGTAAGATTATTATAATTGTAAGAAGTTAAAAATATTTTGGCAAAGATTGACATATCTGCCAGACCATGAAAAGGAAAAATAGAAAGAAATATTTTTGGGTTCTTTATAAATATGGATTTTTTTTTTATTGAAATAACCATTACGCAGCTCACAGACTAAAGCGGTGTTTCATTGAGTCTGGGTCATGTCGAGCACAAAATAGTTATTTTAAAGTCGTCTTTTACCAGCACAAAACACTTCTTTCAAGTGGTGTTGTGTATATAAATTCTTCGTTTCTACTAAATAACAACAAGAACTGCATTCATGTAGCTTGCAAGAGTAGTAACATATTAATGAAGAAAAATTTCTTATGTGAAAATTGACTATCTTGTGTAAGACGATTTATATTTTTAAAAATGAATATGTTTTTGATTTTAAAAAGTACTTTCTTATTACTTTTTTGGAAACAATTCGCCAACCTCATTTATCATCCCTGCCCCTACTCCTTTCTTACTCTGCCTAAACGTGTGTGTAATTGAGAGAAAGATCATAAGACAATTTATTTCCTTCTTTAAAAAAAAACCACCACCAAATGCAAATGCTAGCTTCACTGCTGGTTGAGCTGTGAAGAAGTTTCAGTTAGTCGTGAATATTTGATAATTGCTGGTGTCTTCGAAAGCTGTTGGTTAAAGGTAAGTAAAAAACTTTTTTTAAATAATTAAATTCATTTATATAAATTTGTTTGTTTTAAAAAAGTTAAGTGTTTTAAAAGTTTTAAAAAAGTTAAGTGTTCAAAAGTTTTAAAAAAGTTAAGTGTTTTGTACTTTTATAGTTATAGTGAAGTAGAAAAAATACGTGTACATAATATGTATACGTATAACGGTACATAAAAAAACAACCAACAACGTATGTAAGCAGAGAACGAAAACAAACAAAACGAAACGTTTCCATTTGTTTCGTTTCGTACATTCCAGATAGCTAAAACGAAACGAAACGAAACCCAAGATAACGGTACTTGCCTTTGGTTTTGTATTGTTTTTGTTCGTGAGTGCAAACTCAACCAATACCGAAAAGTATATAGGTGCTTAGTAAAACATAGAAAACAAAACAGTAAACTTTCAATGCAAACGTTTCGCAAACGTTTGCTGATTCATAAAGTCATTACAATAAGAAAAAAACTCAAATGTTATTCTTTTTTTGCATTATCTGTTCAATTTATTCTTGGAACAATAACACCTGTTATATTGCTAAATAAGAATATTTTTTTTGAACACAACTTAAATTTAATTCATTTTCTAAACAATATAAAATTTTCAATCATCATATTTAAATACCCCATTGACTCTTGTTAATAATATATGCTCTAAGTTTGTTGATGTAAGCTTATTTCGCTGATCTGCTAATATATACTTTAAAGCTGAAAATAGTCTCTCCACGCTTACTTGCGTACATGGGATTGCTAACACAATATACGCTATTGTTGTTAATGAATTTTTTTCCTTTTTCCAAAATTCGATAATGTTTTCATTTATTCCTAATCTACCCTGCCGCTCATAAATTAGGAGATCATTTTCATTATTTGTAATAATTGGCTCACTGCAAGTTGGTTTATCAAAATTTTTAAGATACGCCTCAAGTGCATCTTCTGTAGTACTCGGTGCAGATGGTGCCACTGATGTTGTATTCGAATTTTCTGTTGGAGAAGCTGACATTGTAGAATCATTTCCTAAAAAATATAATTTGTTAATTACTATTGGAAAAACTTGGATTTAAATGGAAATACCTTTCAAAGAAGAAATTCGCGTATTCAATTGATGTATACAGTTTTTCGCTCTCACAATATGTTCTGCAGTTAACGATACCTTAATCCTCGGATCCAAAAATATTGCCGTTACAAATAGATCATTGTCAAAAAGCATACATTTCCGTTTATTTACAGCTTCTATTAAAAGCGAACACAATTCTGTGCTCGGGAGTTTCTCCAATTGTAGTTTAATATTCATTATTTGAACATATAGATCGCTATAAATGAGATTTTCTGATTGTAACTTTTTAGACGTTGCATAAATAATTTTAAAAACATCTAAAAACTCGGCAATAAAATTCCAACTTTCATCGGTTATGTCGAAAAATGGATGATCAGCTTTAATCAAATTGATAAACCCTTTTAAATTTGTCAACCTTTCTAACATAAGATACGTAGAATTCCATCTAGTGGCACAGTCTAAAATTGGCACTTTAAAGCCACTCGATCTTAAAAGGTTAAGGTAGGTCTGCGTTCTTACTTTCTTCACGATTATTCGAAATTGTTCCAGTCTATCTTTGATATCGTTTGTCTTCAAAACATCGTTGACACAAAGTTATAAGGTGTGGGCACCACATCGAATGCTGGTAATGCTATCTAAAGGCAAATTCAGGTCCATACATATTTCTGTATTATCGGCACTATTTTCATTATCAGCATCTGCTGTATTGCTTATGTGATTTAATTCTTTGACTGCCTTGATCGTGTTTGCGCCATTATCAGTTGTTATAGTTACTATTTGGTTGATATTTATATCGTATTCATTTAAAACGTCCAATAATACACTTTTTAAATGGTCACTTGTGTGTGTCGCTGCTTCAATTCTTTTATTGCAAGAGTTTTTATGGTTATGCAACTGTTGCTTATGTATTGTACATTGACACCCAAAACACTTACATGTAATCGAGTTGCTGAATCAATTTTCAATGATAATAGTTTTCCCTTTAGTTCTTTACTGATTTCTTGCTTCAAATTTGAGGAAAACTCTATAATTCTCTCTATAACGTTATGCTCATTTAATTTGACGTTAATCGCATCGAAAATAGGTTTTGTTAAAAGCTTGAATGGACGATCTTCAGTCATACGGAGCGGTCTGCCATTTTTAGTGAACAACTCCACTATAGCATTTTCTATATTTTGTTTATTAACTGTGCATGTAACTTTTAATGAATTTCTGTTTACATTTTTAAATGCATTTTCACTTTTCTTTTGCATGTAATTTTCAAAAATATCAGGGTGCGTATTTTTAAGATGACGTTCCAAATTACCGGTATGCCCACATAAAGTTTTATGGCTGTCTCCATTGTTACATGCAAATGTTTTATTTTCATTATCAAAATCAAAAAGTTGTCGCAATATTTCATTTTTTGGACGCGGCATGATCGTACGAAGATACTGACATTGTTATCATCATTTCACTTAGCAAACGTTTGCAAACGTTTCATTCTCGTTTCGTTTGCGAACAAAACAACTTGCCAAAGCAAATCCGAAGAGTATAAAAGCAATTGTTTTGTTTGTGCTCTTTTGCTTTGAAATGTTTGTGGTTTTGTTTTTGTTCGCGTACAGAACGATTCACGAAAATTGAAATGTTTGTGACTTTGGATGATATGTACGTCAATCGTTTCGTTTGTTTTCGTACACTGTATGTAAGTATATGTGCCGCGCAAAATAGACCTAAGGGTAAAACCAGTTTTGTTCAGGAGAGTAATTTTAAAGATTTAAATACGTGTATCTTTGGTAGCATCACTTTCATAAAACGCGCATATCTCTGGGAGGGAACACTTTTAGGACATGGGATCGCTATATGTTGTCCACATCAAAAAAAGTGAAAATTGTTTTTTTTTACTCTTAGGTCCCTTTCTCTATGCGCTGTCACATATGCAAGCAAACATCCCTGCCAACAATTTCTATCGAGCAAGTGACGCCGGGTAGTTAAAACTCATCGTCTGCGATACCATTGTCTCATCGCAGAAGTGTCTTCCGTATAGAGAAGTTGTACCCCCCGGAGTTAACTTCCAGAAGTCACTTCTGCGTAACTACAATGAGTCACTTCCTAGTGTCTTCTTGGAAGTTACTTTTAATTCTAATTTTATTTCGCGGTCACCGCGACTTTGGCAAAAGTGTATAATGATGCTTAAAATACCCAAAGCAGCACATGTGATTTTCGGCTGGTGTTGTAAACAACAAACAATCTTCCAATTTCCGTCTGGATGATTTAAAGACGAATGTAAAGTAAATTGTTCTTGTAAAATTCAAACTATCTTCCAATTATCGTCTGGAAGTGACTACAGCGTAACGCACTGGATGATGAAAGAAACTTCCAAATGTTGGGAGGGATACGACAAGATGTGATGTGTACGTGTGTGTTTGTGTTATTCTTATCTTTGCTTTTGCACACTTGTAGCTGCTACACCGTATGTGCGTTGTTGGTGTGAAGTTGTAACTGTTAAATGTATACATGTATACATATATATTTTGTTAGAAGTGCTACTTACATACATACATTTGTATATGTGACAGCGCATAGAGAAAGGGACGTAAGGGTAAAAAAATCAATTTTTCTTTTTTTTCTTTTTTTGATGTGGACAACATCTGAGTATCGAATCCCATGCCCCAAAAGTGTTCCCTCCTAGAGATATGCGCGTTTTATGAAAGTGAAGTCGACGATTCTAAGCGCAAATAGAAAGGGACCTAATCTTTAAAATGGCTCTCCTGAACAAAACTTTTCATCAACTTTTCACTTTTTTTTTGATGTGGACAACATCTGAGCATCAAATGAGCCCGATCCCATGCCCCAAAAGTGTTCCCTCCCAGAGATATGCGCGTTTTATGAATGTGAAGTCGACGATTCTAAGCGCAAATAGAAAGGGACCTAATCTTTAAAATGGCTCTCCTGAACAAAACTGGTTTTTAACCTTAGGTTCCTTTCTTTTTTGCGCGTCACATATATGCGAAGAGATTTTATTCTTTTTTTCTTTTCAGATGTTTGGTTATTGGACTGGAATTGGACTGTTGCTATAGGTGACGAAACTGATTTAAAAAAATCTATTGGCTCACTGGGAAGTGCGAACGTTATAAATTTCTTTGAATCCATAGTGTCCACGAAGTAATGAAACGTTATCTGTACACAGCAAAGTTGACACTTGGTTGAATTCGCCGGCAAGTTCAAAAGCATAACCTTACGCATTGTAAATAGCCCAAATTGTCTTAACATTTTCTATAGGGTTATAATGACATTGCACAGATTCCGGAACATTTTTAAATTGTTAAGTAAATTCTAAGAAAATATAAAAATGTTCAGGCCTTACTCATTCATTCAAATATTTTAAATTTCGTTGATTTATAGGATTTTGACTTCATTCTACCTGGACCACGCAAGAATCCAAGTGGAAGGCTCTATGATAAGTACTCGTATCATAATTTAAAGAGTAAACGTCGTAAAATTCTACGTCGCTCCGATCGAATTGAATAAACGAATCAAGTGGAGAAGATGAAATAGATGAAAAAACTCTGTCTTTGAAAGAAATATTAAGAACAGATATATCTAAATGTATGTCGGTCAACTGTAATGAGCCAAAAGCAAGTGAATTTGCGGTGACAACGTTTCCTATTCTTAAGAAAGACATAAAAGCAGCAAAAAGCAATGTCGATCTTTTGAATCTTCATAAAAATGTAAAATTTTTCAACTTTTTCGGATTAAAAGCTATTTCAAATTGTTATATCCAGACAGAGAGAATTTCGTATACTCCAAATGGGAGCCGTATAATAGATTTTTTCAATACCAACATTAAAGACCAAGCATTTGTGAAGAACTAGCATGTTGCAAACAACTATCGAACAAAGATAACAAAATTTTAATAAAATTATATTTAAGCTATAACTTTATGCAATTAAAAATAATTTTTATCTTACAGACAGTTTTAATTACATGTTTATAAAACTATTAAACAGTGTGATCAAGCCCACCGCTCGTTTCATAAGCCTAGAGGGGAGAGTTTCCAAAAAGTTCACGATCAGCGACGCACAGGAAAGCTTGACGTTGCATGTAACCAACTTAAGTGTCTACAATGTTAAAATAGACGCACTTAAAGAGAAATATTACGCTTCATACAACACATTACAACCGATTATAATAGTTGTCGGAGGTAGTATGCTAAACATTAAACAATTTTTCGTATATTATGATGTTTTGTATTGCTTAAATTCCTACGTTGAATGTTTAGACGTAACTTCTTTAATATTTTATGTACTTAATTTGAGTTATCCTAAAGCATGTGAAGGAGTTTCGTACTTTATTCAAAATTTTTTTTATTACATTACCACACATTATGATAAATCATCTCCATCGGTTAATTCTCTGATAAATTATTTACACGAACAATCAGAATATTAATTTATTTACAACTTTAAAAATGGCATTAATTTGTTTAAAATGTTAAAAAATGTATATCACTGTAAAAGATTTAGTAATTTATTTAAAAGAAAACCACTTTATAACGACATCGGATAAAATCAGGTTGTTCAGATTTTCAACAACCTGAAAGCCTTTCGAAATCATTTACTTAAAGTTCATATAAAAAAATCGTCAGGAGTTGATTCGTCTGGAAAGCATTTAAGAAAATTGGCTCTATTAAATACTGAGAAGAATTTTGTAACAGAAGAATGCTGTATTTCTGGTTTGATGAAGAACAAAGATTTGAAAAAAAAAATAGTTGCATAGATGCAATAAAAAGCCGTACCTTACAATTTTTATTGCATTTATATTGCAAGGACAACTTAGCTTGTAAGGATGTTATTCAAATTCAGGATTCTGTATCGGAAATTTTACTGCCATTGGAAAGTTTAATTGCAGAAATAAATATAAATTCTCAGCATAGTGAGCTTTTACAAATTGTATCTGAATTTTGTTTGAATTTTTGAAGTACATTGAAACAGAAAACTTATATCAGTCAGCAAAACCATTTTTTTTTATCAAACACAATAAAGCAAAAGCCTCCCATGGTAATCCTGATTCACGACCAATCTTCTTAAATTACTATATGTTTTCAATTTAAGAATTTTTTTTAACTTCCTAATATTTTGCATTCAGCCTTCAATCACATACGAGTAGATGACTCAATTAAAAGTAAAACGTTGTCAAACTTTGTATGCGGTGAAACTTTTCGAACCAATCTAATTAATATGCAGAAACAAACCCATTAGGTTCACACAAATATTCTATATGCGCAGCATACTATATGTTTCCTAATATCACTCAACACTTGTAATCAAAATTAGATTTAATTTTTTATTTTGGATTTATCAAGGCAAGTAGTTACACAGCACTAGGCACCGAAATTACATTCATTACCATTGTTAACGTAATTAAATATCTCGAAGAAGCTGGCGTGGATATTTATGTGAATGACACAAGTTATCGCGTTCATTTTGTACTTAGCGGTGTTGTAGGAGATAATCTTTTTGTCAATACTAAAATTAGGATTTCCTAAAAGTTTTTCCGCATACTCGTTTTGTAGAATTTGTAAATTGAATAAAAATAAAATGAAAAATAATTGCAAAGAAGATATGCGCAGTCTCCGAAATAAACTCAATTATGAGCAAGATTTAAATCTAAATAATATTCAAGATAGTAATAAACATGAAAATTCTGACTTCAATAGCATAAAAACATTCCACGTAACATAAAACTTTATCTTTGATAAAATGCATGACTTATTTAAAGGCGTTTGTATCTATAATTTATGTCAAATATTACTTGGCTTAATTAAAGAAAGTATTGTGACTTTGGAATAGATAAATCAAAGAAAACAATTGTTTCAATACGGAGACCAAGAAGTTGGAAATATTTCTCTTGCCTTTGACATTACAAAATTGAAAAAGTAAAATTACAATGTCTGCACGGGAATGCTGGTCATTTACACATTTCATAACTTTAATAATAGGCGACTTATTACCCGAGGACAATAACTTTTGGAAACTATTGTGTTTGCTTATAGAAATTGTCGATGTAAGTTTGCAACCAAGGTTTTAAATAATGACATTCAACATTTAACAAAACTTATTGAAGATCATCACATGTTATACATAACTCTTTTCGGATAAACTCTAAAACCAAAGTACCATTTCCTTACTCATTATCCACCAGCAATTAAAAAATGTGGCCCTCATAAATATTTGTGGTCAATGAGATTTGAGGCAAAACATCGTCCATCAAAAGTTTACTCGCGGTGTACAACTTTAAGATTAAACCCTCTTCTAGCATTGAGCAGTAAAGCCTGCCTTAAGTTTTCTGGCATTTTGTTGCGTTATAAAAGTGGTTTACCTAGTACAGTTCAATTAATAAAAAATTCAAAATAACAGATATTCAATCACTGCATAATTGCCACAAACTAAAATCAGATATAGAAGAAGATGAGTAGTATTTGATGTTTAATTTAAGTGACAAAATTTAGTACAAAGGGATGCACTAGAAAATTAATAGTTATATTTCTAACTAACATAATAATATCTGTCAATTGTTTGAAATTTTTTTTTTTTAAATAAAAACGAATATATATTTTAATAATAACAATTTTAAAGGTTAAGAAACTCAACAATTCAATGTTAAAACAACAATAATTATTTTAAAATTAACAATTTTCATTGTTAAAAAATTCAACAATAGAATAGTTATATTTACTATTATTATTGTTGAATACCAGTCAACAACAAAATGTTCTAATTAACCTTATATAGCGTAGACTTCAACTCATGTTTATTTATGGTTAAGTTAACCTCATATAACGTTATTTTTCTTCTCAATGTAGGGCTGTCTACGGGCAGCGAATATTCCCGCTATGTGGCAAAGGCGCATGGAAGCGGTGCTACAAGGCGCTTAACTCTTTTGACGACATTTCGGTATTTGCTCGAAATTTTGAAGAGTTAATGTTGGTATTTAAAAAGGTATTGGAGCCGCTCAGATCTCACGGTCTTACGCTGAATATATCCAAATGAGCTTTCGCGGCGTCTGAAGTAGAGTTTTTAGGACATCATATCAATGGTGATGGAATTCTAAAAGCAGACAAACACACCAATGTTGTCCGTAACGCACCGAAACCGAATAAGCCGGAGGAAAAGCAACTGTTTCTGGCAAAACCGGTTTGGAGCAGTGCTGTTTCACTGACTGAGCAACCAGGAACGACCAACTTCGTATGTCAGCCGAACAATGAATGCATCGGAAGTTCGATACCCTTAAATCTATAAGGAGGCCCTGACTATTGTGTGGGCAGTGCAAAACCTCATTATGGTATTGTAGGGCGACATTGGATTTTAATCCCAGACAATAAGCCATTGACTCAAATAATGAATCCAGAAAAAACATTGCCTCCACTGTGTATTAGCGGATTTTCTTGCCAACTTTGATTTTGAAGTTATATTTAAACGGTCATAAGAAAATATAAGTACCGACTACTGTTCCAGAATTTCTCAGATGGGCGTAAAGGTTCTAATTAAACAGCTCCGAGAAGGTATTGCACCCGAGTCTCTTTATGACCAATTCGATTTCTTTGTAGTACATCAGATTTGCCAGCTACTAGTGAAAGCAGATACCATCGGTCGAGAGACATGCAAGGATGAATACTTAGGTTAGATTTGCAACAAGTAGAATCTAGTCAAAATCTTTCACGTTTAAATTATAAATCCCCGGAAATGAACTACAGCGCTCGCTGCCCATTAATTGAACACCGTATTGCGATTCATCCGACGTTACGTGGACATATTTTACGCAAACTACATAATAGCAACATTGGTGTTGTAAAGATGAAAGGACTAGCGTCCGTTCCATTGTGTACTGGCCTGGCATCGACGCCGTAACAGCCGCATGCCAGAACAATTCAGTTCTCACCATTGGGAGTATCCCAAGGCTCCCTGGGAAAGGGTGCATATTATTTTTTTTTTTTTTTAACTTATTATTTCATTTATTTCAGTTTAAATATGTTGACATTTTTAAAGGTGCCCCAGCGCCATATTGACATTATTGGGGCAAGTTGGCATAGTTATCACGATTTGTTAGAAAGTAAGCGTTACATATTCATTTACAGAAAAAAAAAATAAAAAAAAAAAGAAAAAAAATTTTATATAGATATATATATATATATATATATATATATATATATATATATATATATATATATATATATATATATATATATATATATATATATATATATATATACAAAGATGGAAAAGCAAGAGATTCTACAATAGAAGCATTTCTGTATTTTGAAGTAAATATGACTTTAACTGCAGTTTGAAAGTTGAGATTCTCGGAATTGCCTTAAGAGTTTGTGGTAGATAGTTATATTCAGAAGAGCCAATGTATTCAATGCGCTGTTTAGTTATTTCCAGTCTACATCTCTTAACATTTAAATTCAAATTATTCCTGGTATTGAAAACTGCTTGATTTCGGAAAAATTCAATTACTTGATGACCAATATGTTGCACAGCTTTGTACATGAACATCAATAGCTGCATTTTGTAAAGTCCATGTAATGGTAAGATATTTTTGCCAATATTCTGGTATAATGATAGCGATGGATACGTTAACGGAAGATTATAAACTATTTTTAAAGCTCTATTTTGGCATCTCTGCAGGCTTCGAAATTCCGTGCTTTTTTTAAACCCATATATTATTGATAAGTAATTAAAATGACTATGAATTAAACTTTGATAAATCAATAGTTTAGTTTTTTTGTCAAACTTATGTTTGAATTTGTACAGGATCCCAATCGCTGGTGCAACTTTCTGTCTCAGATGCTGAATATGAGTATTCCACGCCAAGTTAGATTGAAAGTGAATGCCTAAATACTGCAACGACTTACATTCATATACTGTGTTGTCACCAATTTGAACGTTGAAATAAGTTTCAGTACATCGTGGGCGAAATCGTAATAGTTTGGTTTTTTCATTATTTAACACCAGTTTGTTAATTCGACTATATTCAAGAATAAGTCCAGCATCATGTTCTATCTGTGCTTTCAATATTACGTCATGATTGTATGGATAAAAGAGGCTTATGTCATCTGCATACATAATAAGCTTACCGTGAAGCTTGAGGTTTGAAATATCGTTAATATATATAGAGAATAACAGCGGACCAAGAACACTGCCCTGAGGTACACCATGTTCCACGCATGCCAAAAAGCTTTTAGCGTTCTCTATTTTCACATACTGTTTCCTTCCATGTAAATAACTTTTAAGCAATTTTAGAGAGTTGCCCGCAATGCCATAGCATGGAAGCTTTTGAATCAATATTTCATGATCAACAAGATCGAAGGCTTTTGAAAAATCGTAGAATACTCCCGTTACTCCACCGTAACCGTCGTCCAGACCATTGCATACTAAATTTACCACATTCACAACCGCATCCTGGGTTCCACATCCTTTCCTAAAGCCGAATTGTGACTTGTATATCTGACCGGTTTGCTCTAAAAATGTCGATAGCTGCTTGTGTAAAATCTGTTCAAATATTTTGTCCACAACTGACAGTAATGCAATTGGCCTATATTTATCCACTGTATACGCCACTGATTCTTTTGGGATAGGTATTATTTTCGATACTTTTAAAATATCGGGATATATTGAATTTCCCACAACGCTGTTAAACAAGTTTGTAAGTCTGACATGGATTATATCGCTGCATTTCCGAAGTGCTTTACTTGAGATGCCATCATCACCAGGGCTTTTATTATCTTCCAGATTCAATATGTGTTCAATGATTGTCTCATTTATAACACCACTAAATTGAAAACGTTGCAGAGATTGTTTCATGGTTCCAAGTTTGTCACAAGAATCATTTGGTAGTTGTAAAATACTCGATTTCAATGATGCTGATGCTTGTAGAAAATACTCATTAAATATATCACATTTTATTTCGTTGCCAACTATAAGCTCTCCATCATCATTTTTCAGTTTAACCTCTGATTTTTTTGACCTTCCCAGATGTCTATTTAAAAATTGCCAGCATTTTTTTGGGTTATATTGAAGATTCTCTAATTGATTCTGGTAATAGCTATTCATGCATATTCGATTAGCTTTTTTTATAATATTGCTTATGAGCTTTAATTTCCTTTCAAAATTAAAATTTTCCGGATTTCTTCTGCGCTTCTTTAACAATGACTTTTTAAGTTTAATAAGAGACTGTAAATTTTGATTTACCCACGGCGTAATATAATTTTCCATGGATTCAATATGTTTCTTCTCTATTGTTGAATCCTGGATGCAATTAGAAAACGTATTCACAAAATCATCCATATCAGCTGATATATTTCCAGATAGTTGTCTACCATCCAAATGGACACGAAGGTTTTCTCGGAGCATATTATAGTTACATTGACGGTAACATGTTATCCTTCTTTCTACCCTTTCGAAATTTGTATTGATTATACAAGATATTAAATTGTGATCTGTTAAATCACACTTAATTGTATCTATGGCAAGTTTATCAGAGATGTTGCTGTATACATTATCAATACATGTCCCACTTATCGGTCTTGTTGTCATATAGTGACAGTTATCGTAGTCAAACAGATTTAATAAGTTTAAAACGTCTCCAGACAACACAGGGCTAAGAAAATCAATATTTGAATCTCCAAGACAAATATTTGGGTTCCGATAATTGTTCTGTAGCTTACATTCAACAAAACGACAAAAAGTGCTCAGGTCACACTTTTGAGAACGATAAAACGAATTAATCTTAACAGATTTGCGGTTAACTTTTATATTCTTTAGCGATATTTGGACACATTCAATAAAGTTTGTACTATTACATTCCTCAACGACGACTGTATATAGTCTTTAATGTATATTGATGTTCCCCCGTAACCATCACTTCGGCAACAATGCACAACATTATATCCTAAGATGTTGTATATCTGCGATACATCTTGCTTAAACCAGGTCTCTTGTATGGCTATTATGTCTGGTAAACCCTCAAACTCAGCAATAAGAGATTTAAAACTATTAAATTTATGCATAGAAGAAATGCTTCTCATGTTTACAGAAATAATATGCAATGTTTGACTATAAAATCTTTTAAAATGTTCGTTAAACGAATCTATATTACAAAAATAGTTGTTTGAATTCATGAATTAGTATATATTTAAATTATTATTCAACTACATAAAATGTACAATTACGATGGAGACATAAATTCATTTTGAGTAACATCATCTGCATCAGAATCATCTGCCCTTATCACTTTTCTGCTTACTCCGCGATTTTGTTGGGTTGTAGCTTCCAATAATATTTGATTTACATCATCTTCGCTCTTAATAATTCGAGGTCTTGTGATTGCACTCCTCTTTGCATAGATTTTACCACCATTCGAATAAACTGCATGAAATCCAACTGACTTTAGTGTTCTAGCATAATTCAAAAGTTCCAAAGATTCTTTAGATAGAAAATCATTCACATAAACTGATTTAGTGTCCTCTTCATTTTTAAACTTTGGCTTTGCTGTCATTAGTTTATCTTTAACTGATTTTTGGTTAAATTTCACCACAATACTTTGATTTCCTTTGCTAATGTCTTTCATTCTTAGAAAGTACGCATCATCTATATTTCCTGCTGGTATTTCAACACCAACTCTTTTTGATATCTCAATAACAGTTTCAGCTGCATTTAAATCTTTTATCGGTTTGATACCATTAATAATACAATCATTCTTTACGCGTTGATCGTTTAACATTTTTACCGAATCTTTCAAGTTTTTTATTTCCGTTTTTAATTGTCTATTTTCTTTTTCAACATTTTTAATTCTTTCTTTATTTTCAAGAATTCCTTTCATAATTTCATCGAACTTAGATGACATGAAATTCATTGAGTCTTGCAACTCTGTTAACTGATCTAATTTATTCAGATTCGTTTTTATTAATTGCAGTTCTTTTCTAACTGTGTTATCCATTCCGTCACCATTGTTACACCTGTGACAGACAAATTCTTCCTCTTCATTCTCCAACAAATGATTATACTGACGTTTGTCCAGCTGGCCCAATCTACTTATCCGGAACGAATCTACGCATCACCACAGGCCCATATAGTAAATGGGTAGAAGTTAAAGTGACACATTCTACGACTTCGGCATCCACCTTTGCTATTCTCGATTTCGCAGCGTATGGGACTCCCGTGACAGTGGTAACAGATAGTGGCTCATGTTTTACATCTGGAGAATATAACGAGTTTCTAAAAGCGAGTGGAGTTAAGTTCCATAAGAGGACTTCCCCATACCACCCCGCAACCAACGGTCAAGCCGAACGGTAAAAATTCTTTTAAAGCAATAAATACCGAGGAAATTTGGCTTCATCACAATATTAATGAATTTCTACCCCAGTATAGGAAAACACCTCATTCCACAACGGGACAGTCGCCTTTCCTACTGTTTTAATTGTTCCATACGCACCAGTATTAATTTGTTTAGACCAGATTCGACAGAGGAAAGAGTGTTGCAAGTGCAAAAGTACAAACTTAATCCAGCATTCCGTGTATATAAACACGGAGAACCGTTTTTTTCAAAACCAACAACCCCCGTTTGGAAGAGTGGATTAAGGGACAGATCGTTTCTCGCTTAGGGGATTTACACTACAGCATCATAAAGAGTATAAGCGCCACATTAATCAGATCCGCAAACGACAGGGGAAGGAAAAAATAGTTTTCCAATAAGTTTGACCCTACTTAAAGTCCCTGCTAAAACACATTTCCCGGACAAAGTCAACTCACAACAAACTATTTCTTCTCCAGCGTAAGCCCAACCAAATCCCCCACCGAATATTGAGGATCAAACCACACCAGCAGCCAGATCATTGACACGTACTGTTTTATGTTAACCGCGCTGATCTAGAAGAATTCGGAGCGCTCCGTTGGTATTTTCCCCATAACCAGGAAAGGAAAGAATATTAGGTATGTGATCAGAGGTGGTAACTCTATTTTATAAATTATATGACAAGTAAGACAGATACTTTAAGTCTGTCAGTATCAGTTGTTAATCACGTTGTACTTTATCTGTGCTATTCCTTTGCTTATGACTTAAAGTCATACTTTAACTTACTAAATAAAATACATAATAACGATACAGGGACAAATTATTCCCGACGAGTAACCGTTGTCTTGATTCGGACGTCGCACTGTGGCTGAAATTTTGATTTCGCTGACCAAAAGTGTAATTATTTTTGTCACCGATTTTTAAAATTTTTACGCCTTTTTGTAGCTTATATATTCAGATTAAAGTAGCAAAAAATAGGTTAAACTATTGCAAATAATATGCTATATATACTTTTGTACCCGCGGGTAGAACACTTTTTTCATTTTAATGAAATTAACCTAAAAAATTCAAATTACGATAATTTAAAGAACCCTATAAGTACTCGTGTACAATGGTGTATTAAATATGTGCTTTAGGTATTTTATAGCTTATAATGAAATAATTAAATATAATATCTGCGAAAGGGTTTTATGGCTTTGTGTTGATCAGCAAAAAAATAAGTCATTAAATTGTCACAATAGGTTTTACAGTAGACATATGATCTCTTTCTAAATTTTTAGGGTCAACCAAATTCATAAACAATTTTATAAGTGTGCAATAATATCAACATTAAACCACTAAAGATAAAAACAACCCCATATTGGCGAGATACTTATTAGTTTTTCCTGATATTAAGGTCTTGGTAACAAGTGCAGCTGTGTTAAATTTAAGTACTACCTGTTGTGAAATTAAAAATCAATGTGTGAATATCATGTATCTAAAACTCTATACAATTACGGATTCGATAAGTGTTTACTTAGTAATAAGTTATTCCTTTAAGTGTACGGACGTATATTCGCAAGTGATAAAACATAACAGACGCAAATAAAAATATGGAAAGCTTCAGTTATAAGAACTGGTCGAAAAGTATTTTAGAAACAAATACCAGAAAGATGTTCTTAGTTACGTTAAAATAAAATTAAACTTAAATTCGTGTAGCACCGAAATACAAGAACAAATATCTAATTTCGTCAAAGCACTATCAAATACGCTACAAAGAAGTTAGCTACAGTAAACAAAAGTGTTATATAAAAAGTGAAAACTGGTTAGAAGGCCAACTTACTGTCGCTGCAGAAACAGCAAAGCAAGATAAGGCTGGAAGACCACACAAATCGTTGGACAACTGCAACGATAGGTGTAAGAGGCGGAAACTTAAAGATTTTAACGATGAAATTGGTTGTACAAATATAAAAAAAATCTTT
Source organism: Hydrotaea diabolus (assembly GCA_963513945.1). Taxonomy (NCBI): domain Eukaryota; kingdom Metazoa; phylum Arthropoda; class Insecta; order Diptera; family Muscidae; genus Hydrotaea; species Hydrotaea diabolus. Next base: position 102,205,560 of record OY740717.1, on the reverse strand, counting down.
CCTACATCAATTACGATCACATAACAAATTTACAAAAGTGGATATCATTGAAAAAGTTGTTAGAGCTAGTCCAGTGAGTCCGATGCAAAACAGTTCAGAAATGAGGAGGCATTAGCATTATTTCTGCATTTGAAATTAACGAAACTGTAATATATTCAGCTCAGATTGCGTGTGATTGAAAAGGGCTCGAATTTGTATCCAGCATATCATCACATAACCGCTGCTAAAATGGACTGTTTGCCATCATAGGACACTATTACAATCACACCAATTTCGGCAGAGGTACAACAATGAGAAGTTAGTGATATCAAGGCCCAAAGTGCAACGCTGCAGCCATTACAATTACAGTTAGATGGACAGCAAATTAAAGTAAGCTACCAATTAGTGCTGACAGTGATAGATGGAAAAGTTAGTCAGGCTTTGACTAACACGAAGGCTGCATCAAGCTGCATTGTATGCCAAGCAACATCAACCCAATTTAATCAAGTACCAACAAAATCATTAGATAATACCGATGCATATGAATTTGAATTATCACCACTACATGCAAGAATACGACTTATGGAAAACATACTAAAAATCAGTTATGATTTGGATTTCGGGTCTTCAGGATCAATAAAAAACAACAAAACCAACAAAGATTTAAGAAGTTCAAAAAAGAAACATGTTCAAGATGAATATCGGAAATTTGGATAGATCAGCCAAAACAAGGGTCAGACAATACAAATGATGGCAATACCGCAAGAAGATTCTTTTCAGATCCAGAAACAGCATCTGAAATAACAGGAGTGGACATAAGCCTTCTTTTCAGATTTAAAATAATCCTAGAAGTACTTGCGTGCAATGACGAAATTGACTCTAGAAAATTTGGAGATTATGCAAAGGAAACTGCAAAAATATATACAACCAACTACCCATGGAGAAATATGTCTGCAACAGTTCACAAAATGGAGAAGATGTCATAAAATATCATTTGGTGATACTTGGGGAACTATCAGAGGAGGCTCAGGAAAAAGGAACCAGGATTACAGATTTTATAGACAGCACAATTCTAGAAAAATTTCACGACGTTCCACAAATGAAGATCAATTTAATATATTATTCCCAACGTCAGATCCGTTCATCTCCAGTATTCGCAATCAATGGAAAGTGGAACATCGGGATTTAGATGAAGAAGCCAAAAAAACTACTAAAGAACAGAAATAGCGCAGAACAAAATATGGAATATTTGCAATCAATATTTGAGTCAAATGAATAATAATTATAACTGCCTTTCATTGTTATTTAAGTACGAAAAACATAGTATCAGTTAAAAATAAACAGAACCTATCATTGTTACAAATGCTATTAAGATCTATAGCAGTTGTTATTTTAAAAATGTTTTTTAAAATTATCATATTTGACAGCAAAAAATAGTAATTTTTTCTGTAGTAATAGCAAGATATTTAGATAATAATATTAACGTTTATTTAATTGTTAATATTTTTTGAGTGTAAACAAATTTGACAGCAATTTTTTTTTTAATTTTTCTGTAATAATAGCAAAGTCTCCTCCAAAATCTTTTGAGTGTAACATTAAAAAATTCCATTATCACAAAAAATATTTTTAATTATTATTAAAATCCATATAATTAATTTTTAAAAAAATAATAAATATTTCAAAAAAATCAAAAGTTTAACTTTGACCTAGAATTCCTTAAAAAGTCCCAATCAATTTTAACGTAATTAAAACAGTCAAGCTGAACTAAATATCTATCCATTAAAAAAATAACTTAAATATTTTGATCGGTTCATAAGTTACAGAATTTTGGCCAACAAAAAACGATTTTCAGCCACTTTGCGTCGGCCAATTAACCCTAATCCAGATGTTCCCAGGGAACTTTAAAATTGTTTTCCATATTATCAATACTCTGCGAAAATTGTAACATGCACGTAATAATATACTCAGTTATAGCATATTCTTATAACTTATTCAAGAGTAATAACTTACATTTCCCAAAAGTTGGATTCCATCAGCAGAATGGGTTACTCTTGGTGTATATTTTGGCGACTGTAGTGAATTTATTTCAGTTGAAGTTAAAGCAGCCAAAACATAATTTTCGTTTGGTGAAACGTTCGGTGTCATTAGTTTGGAAACGTCGACACGGTGTTTTAGATACATGTTAACACCAGTTATGTTGGATGTCCTTGAAATCTATAACATAAAAATAAACTTTAAACAAAATATGAGATTATATTTAGTAAAAATACCTTAGTGTGTGGCTCTCCAGTAAGGAATTGAGGCAAATTTACCGGACTCTCAATATTAGCAGACTTTTCTGTTGCTTTACGTGATGTAACTTCTTGTACACACAATTTTATAGCTAAATCCAAAAGGTTACAGTTATCTGGAACTTCTTCTAATTTGTCTTTAACATAAAACTTGTACACGTCTACTAAGAGATTTGTAAATGTAGGCTCCTTCTGATTCATATACTTGATACATTTTTTATGAACTTTGTAGATGTCCGTAAGAAGATTCAATGTTTCAGTGTCATCCCGTACTCTGATGTTTTTTTGCAATACATCACGCAAAATTTGCACAGCATATGTGATACATTGTTGATACAAATCTTTCCGTGCAGCATCAGCTATGTAACGTCTAAAATGTAGTAAAGCATATGTTAATGTATAAGTACGCAATAGAATATATACAAAAATCGTATCGCTTATTTGTAAAAAGTTGGGAAAAATCGAATTTACATACGCATATATTATTTAGTATAAGCTATTCTCATTTTTATCATCGCAGTTTCAGTTCTGCACTAAACATGTTATGGCGACATACATACACAGAACCACGTGGTTTGAGTCTTTTTGAAATTGAGCGATATGATTTATTGTAAAATTAAATTTAAGGAACACCGAACTCAATTTCAGCTTTGAGTGTGAACCTGCAGACACCTGTTTTAAAATGTCCTACTAATGTCAGTGAGGTGTTCATTGACGTTGAGGCCGGAGAGAGGCCGGTTGTTCAAACGGTTGATTTGGCTTGTTCGTCAAGTAATACCAGACCTAGAAAATTGACAGTCATTCCAGCGAGAAGGACTGTCTTTATTTCTCGGTTTGCCCCTGACACCGAAATAGGTGACATTAGTTATTATATGAAGTCGAAGTTGGAAGGTGACTTTGATTTGAATATTTCTAAATTAAACTCGTCTTCTAATCATTTATCCTCATTCAAGATAAATGTGTCAGAAGATATCATCGATAAGATTGTTGACCCTAAATTTTTGCCGGACAGGGCGCTTGTTCAGAGAAGTAATAGAGGAGGGATATCTAGGTTAGCGAAATTGCCAGCTAAGTCTACAAACTCTTCAAAAAACTAGATAAGGTATACACTATAGCTTACCAAAACGTAAGAGGTTTAAAAACTAAATTAAGTCGCTTGTTTGTTGATAGCTATAACTTTGATTTTGATATTGTTGTTTTTTCTGAGACTTGGTTAAAAACTGATATTTTGAACTCTGAGGTTCTGTGTAATAATTATAAAATTTATAGAAAAGATAGAACAGAGAAAATCGGTGCTGGTGTCTTAATTGCGGTTTCCTGCTGTCTACCTTCTGAGCGTATATTTTCTGATGAATTTAACAATTTGGAATTTATTGCAGTTTTTGTTGCATTGGGATCTAAAAAACTTTTTATTACCTGTTCCTACATTCCTCCTTCGTCCTAATGTTCTGGGCATAAAAATATAATGTGACGCTCGTTGGGATAGGCATGTATTCAAGTGTAAAAAAAGAGAGTGTGCTTAAGACCACACAAATGAAGTATAACTTCTTTAGCTCCATCTATATGTATTTATATATATGTATTTATATATATATATATATATATATATATATATATATATATATATATATATATATATATATATATATATATATATATATATATATATATATATATATATATATATATATATATATATATATATATATATATATATAGTAGTATCCAGCTACCGTGTGAATGTAGTGCTAGGGTAGCATCCCCCGGAGATGTCATCTGAGGAGAAGGTACTACCTCGGCAGACGCGCGTGTTTCTGGCACAGCTGAGATCTGGAGGGTGCAGCCGCCTTAATTCTTACTGGGCACGAATTGATACTAACGTTCCGGACATCTGTCCCGCCTGGCATCAGGGTCCACATAACGTGATGCACCTCTTCAATTGTCCGGTCAAACCCACTCAGGACGCATCCAGTTCAAATGGCGGTCCCCATAGACGAACAAGACTTCAAAAAAAATATATATTGTTGTAGCTACAACTACAACAGTAAAGCTAACAATAAATGCTAAGCATAATACAAATTTTAGCAATATTTTTATGCAAAGTTCAAGTACTGGACCGCTCTATTATATATATTTGGTTACATTATAACCACAAGTAAAGAATCGAAAATGGTTTGACGGAATTAAATGGTGAATGGTTTATAGCTGGTCTAACTTACGAACACATATTTATCTTTCTTTCTTGTGATAGATTTTTTTTTTGAGTACGAACACGTTTGCATTGTGCTGAATTGCTTCATTATAAAAAATAAGAATTTAAAATATACATTAATAACAATTTTCTATTTGGCCCAATTCGTGCTCTGTAACAGTTGTCATACAACATTGTCGTGGCTACGTGTTGAAATCATGATAAAACGATTATCTACGCATTTTTAACATTTCGGCAAATGAATTCATGATTTGTCCCATCGTGTTAATGTTATAATATAGATCGTTTTAATTTTGTCATTATTTCCGACAGAGTTCAGGGGGTTTCCCCTTTACAAGCGTTGTGTTGGCCGTTTGAAACTAGTGAGCGGATATTTGTCTTGAATTTCTGGAAGTCGTTATTGGTGGAAAAAGCATTTTCTTATAGTAGAGTCAACCAGCCAATCGAAAACAAATGGGTGTGAATTCCTTGAATGCCTCGGACTCCTGCCGAACATTCTTAATTAAGCCTGGAATAAGTCGACGGGTTTCAGATGAACATACCACAAAAGTAACAATAGAACAGTGACATGCAAGCCACATTCCGACGACGTTCGAGGGACACAATGTAGTTGGATACCCTACCGTTACCTATCTGCGCCATCGCTCTCCTTTGAACACGGTCAGGTATCTCCAAGGACGATATTGGAGCACCTACCCATACATGGGAGTTGCATTCCATTTGTGGCCTGATGTGTATTGTATAGATATTGAAAACATCAAAAGGAATGAAATATTAGTCGCACCGCTTTAGAAAGCTAAGTCATGTATTTTAAGTGTTTTTGAAGTATAATTGCTATCCGGACGCTGTACAAAATTTGACTTGGTAGCAAACTGGTGAATGTGTCATGATGACATCAATCAACATCGTCACGATGACGTCAAAAAATTCCTAATATATATATATATATATATATATATATATATATATATATATATATATATATATATATATATATATATATATATATATATATATATATATATATATATATATATATATATATATATATATATATATATATATATATATATATATATATATATATATATATATATATATATATATATATATATATATCTTATATTTATAAAAGAGAATGCCGTCCGTGTGAACACGCATAACTTTATAACGGATCGTCCGATTTTCACGATTTCGGGCTTGATGAATTCGTGTTGGCCCAAGGAAGGACATAGGATGTTGGACAATTTCCAGAAAAATATAAAATCCTGGAAGATTTTAACTAAAATTTTACTCTTTTTTTTTGTTAGTTTACAATACCAAAATAATATTTCGAATGTTTTAAATTTTTTTTCATGTCAATGTCATTTCTTTTGTGATTTCATATGTCGGTAATTATGAAACTCAATTAATTATTACTTATTGGGCTTTCATTTTAGTGATCATGCCGCCAATAAGAAGGTCAAACCTTTCACGTCACAGTCGTAATGCACAACGTTGAGAACTGTTCGTACGAACGAAACTCCAGAGGAACGCTCAATGCGAAATGCACACAATCGAGCGAACATGTCGGAACTTCGAGAAACATTATCACAAGAACAACGTGCGGTTGTCCAAACTAGAGACCGAAATAGACAACAACGTAATCGAAATCAGCAGAGCGTTCAAATAAATGCAAAATCGCCAAAGAAGAAGAAACGCCGTGAATGTCGAATTGGAGCGAGTCGCCTTCCAATACGACTGCACGATTGACTATAGCGAACTTCCGTGTGTCTCGATTGGCGCTATGACTGTCGTATGTCCACATTGCTATGCACTGAAGTTTCCTTCCGAAACACCCGGATTGTGCTGCATGAGTGGTAAAGTAAAATTACCGCTTTTGCCTGATCCACCTGAATATTTCTTTTGTATTTTAGGTGAGGTCTCAAATAAAAAGGTCAGCTCGATGAATTATTACGCATATCGGCTCATGATTCGTGCGGTTGACAATTATTTGTTGCGACACCGACGTTTACTGCAACAATACATCGTTGATATGTACGTGAAAATCGAAACAGAGCGCCTTAACCTTCATTCGATTTAACCAAACAAAACTTCGCTCGAAGAGTACATCCACTTGCGTGATGCAATAAGTTCGGATGGAAATGCAGCCGACATCGGTCGTGTGACGATTCTTCCTGCCACTTACATAGGAAGTCCAGGGCACATGCACGAATATGCTCAAGATGTGATGACCTATGTACGGAATTATGGGCGGCCGGATTTATTCATAACGTTCACGTGTAATCCGAAGTGGAAAGAAATCACGCAGTTGCTTCATCCCGGCTAGACATCGAGTGAACGCCACGACATAGTAGCACGAGTTTTCAAGCAGAAACAAACGGTTCTCATTAATTTAATCACAAAGCAGAAGATTTTTGGAGCAGTTAAATGCTGGATGTACTCTGTGGAGTGGCAGAAACGGGGACTACCACATTCACACATGCTTTTGTGGTTAGTCGACAACTTCGGCCTGACCAAATTGATGAAATAGTTTCTGCTGAGATTCCCGATCCAGAGACTGACCCAGAACTTTTTGAAATCGTCAAGACTCATATGATTCATGGTCCATGCGGTAACCATAATCCATTATCACCGTGTATGTCTGAAAATAAATGTACCAAACGCTATCCACGTCCATTGGTATCAGGCACAATCCACTGGCAATGATGGATATCCACTATATCGACGTCGATCGCCAGCGGATAATGGCAAAACATTCACGATGAATGTCAGAGGAGCAAGTTTTGCCGTCGACAATAGTTGGATTGTGCCGTACAGCCCGTTTTTGTCGAAAGTCTTGAAGACTCATATCAATGTTGAGGTATGTTGCTCCATCAAATCTATCAAATATGTATGCAAATACGTGAATAAAGGCAGTGATATGGCTGTTTTCGGGATGGCAGGCTCCTGATAATCATGATGAGGTGCTTCGCTATCAATTGGGCAGGTATGTGAACTGCAACGAGGCAGTGTGGCGGATTTTTTCGTTTCCGATTCATGAGCGCACCCCAACTGTCGTCCATTTGGCAGTTCACTTGGAAAATGGTCAACGTGTATATTTCACGGCAGCCAATGCAGCCCAGCAAAGCCGAACTACTCACCTGCAACAACATTAACAAATTTTTTCGATACTTGCCGAAGTGACGAGTTCGCACGAACACTTCTTTATTCTGAAATGCCACGATATTTCACATGGAATGCGTCGTCGAAGAAATTCCAGAGGCGGAAACAAGGTGAAACAGTTGTCAGATTCCCTGGTGTTTATGCAAGTGATGCACTTGGTAGAATATACATAGTTTCCCCCAAAAACGACGAATGCTTCTATCTAAGATTTGTTCGAGGCCCCACTTCGTTCGAATCGCTGCGGACTGTTGACGGTATTTTGTGTGCGACATATCAAGAAGCCTGCCAACGCATGCAATTGCTTGAAAACGACAATCATTGGGATTTGACACTGGCCGATGCTACTATGACCGCACCAGCGAATCAACTCCGAACACTCTTTGCAATCATAATTTCGACATGTTTTCCATCGAATCCTAAAGATTTGTGGAATAAATACAAGAATGATATGACCGACGATATTTTGCATCGAATTCGCACTGTGACATCGGATAATCAACTGGAGATGTCAGCTGAAATGCGCAACGAAAGTTTGATTTTGATCGAGGATATGTGTCTGCTCATGAGTGGCAATTTGTTGTGCAAATTGGGAATGCCATCGCCGAATCGTTCAATGCATGACGCATTTAATCGAGAATTGGAGCGAGAAATGGATTTCGATCGAAACGCATTGAGTCAAGCAGTTCAAATAAATGTGCCACTGTTGAATTCAGAACAAAATCAAGTGTATGATGAAATTATGCAAGCAGTCGATAACGGAAATGGCGGATTTTTCTTCCTTGATGCGCCGGGTGGAACTGGAAAAACATTCCTGATTTCACTGATTTTGGCTACAATTCGATCAAGATCTGAGATTGCTTTGGCACTCGCCTCTTCTGGGATAGCGGCTACGTTGTTAGAAGGCGGTCGAACAGCTCATTCTGCATTGAAATTACCATTGAATATGCAAGTGGATGAAGAACCGATATGCAACATTTCAAAGAACTCTGCGATGGCAAAAGTATTGCAACAATGCAAGATTATTGTGTGGGACGAGTGTACAATGGCTCACAAACGCGCATTGGAAGCTTTAAATCGCACATTGAAAGATTTACGGAATGACACACGACATTTCGGTGGCGCATTGATTTTGTTGTCAGGCGATTTTCGTCAAACGCTGCCTGTCATTCCAAGATCAACTCCAGCAGATGAATTGAACGCTTGCCTGAAGGCGTCGGCTTTATGGCAATACGTGAAGAAATTGCAGTTGACAACGAACATGCGAGTTGCTTTACGAAGTGACCAGTCCGCTGAGGAGTTCTCTAGGCAATTGTTGGCGATGGGTAATGGCGTGATTCCAGTCGAATTAGTTACCGGCTTAATTGAATTTCCACAGAATTTTTGCAGCATTACAACTACGCCGGAAGAGCTGATTATGAAGGTTTTTCCGAATATCGCGCAGAATTATGTTGACCATGATTGGCTGAGTGCACGAGCGATTTTGGCTGCGAAAAACAAGGATGTCGAGCATTTGAATTTCGTCATTCAAAATGATATCTCCGGTGAGTTGCATTCATACAAATCCTTCGACTCCGTGGTGGATAAAAAAGGAAGTCACGAACTATCCGACAGAATTTTTGAATTCTCTGGATGTCCCGGGCTTGCCGCCACACTTTTTGAAATTGAAAGTCGGCTCAATTATAATTTTGTTGCGTAATCTCAATGCACCAAAACTTTGTAACGGTACGCGTTTGATTGTGAAGACACTCAAATCAAATGTCATTCAAGCGACGATTTTGAGGGGAAAATTCAAGGGCGAAGATGTTCTCATTCCGCGGATTCCTCTTATTGCGAACGATTTGCCATTCGTATTTAAGCGTCTTCAATTTCCGGTGCGTCTCGCCTTCGCTATGACAATTAATAAGGCGCAAGGACAATCGCTGGATGTTTGTGGAATCAATCTTGAGTTCCCATGTTTTTCACATGGTCAATTGTATGTGGCGTGCTCACGTGTCGGCAAACCTTCCGCTTTGTACGTGGACGCGCCAGAGAACAAAAGGAAAAACGTTGTGTACCATAAAGCACTTTAGTGAAAAAGCGGAAGGTTGGCTGATAACTCAATCATTGTGGTTTGATTAAAGCACATCGTTATTCTTTTACTTTAGTTATTTCCATTGTATTTAACACAACTTTTTAATAAAGAATTTGAATTGAGTTATATAAAGCAGCAAGTGCATGCTCGGAATTATTTTTTTCGTTGCATTAACGAATTTAAGCGGAACGAAGTTCGCCGGGTCAGCTAGTATATATATATATATATATATATATATATATATATATATATATATATATATATATATATATATATATATATATATATATATATATATATATATATATATATATATATATATATATATATATATATATATATATATATATATATATATATATATATATATATATATATATATATATATATATATATATATATATATATATATATATATATATGTATATCCCGTTGCTGTTTAGATACGTTTGTATGTGTGCACGTACTTACATTGGTTATATGATGGAGAGGTCGATTGAACGCCAAAGGTCTGTTGGGTTCTTCAAATTTTCGGCACTGGTATGAGAGAGACAAATTATTTTGTCGCTGTGGTCTGTTAATTTTTTTTTTAAATAAAAACCAAATCACTATTTCGACAACACTTTTTTGGAACTTTTTGTTTTTGTATTTCGCTCAATCTTTCGTTTTTTTTGTGTAAAAACATAAGTTTTTGCATTTGATTGTATTTTTGAAAAAATTTGATTTGTGTTTGGTAGTTTTAGGTTTAGACGATTTTGGTTTTATTTTCTTTTTCACTACACTATTACTTTATTTTTTGTTAAGTCTCGTATGTTTGGTTTTCCTTTAAAGTTCCAATATTTTTTTTCTCTCTTTTATTTTTCAAAAATTCACAAATTTGATTTAAATTAATTTTTTTTTTGTTTTCAAAAAGCGAAGGACCAATGTTTATTGCGTAGGCAATGAATAAGATTCAGTTTATTTTTTAAATAATTTAATGTTAATTGTATTTTTGTTTGACACCAGCCACCCTTTGTTTGCTTTGTTAAAAAAAACAACCACTTTTTTGTTTTAGTTTGAGTTCAATAAGGTTTTATTTATTTCGTTTTTATTTATAATATTTTTTTTTTCAATTTACAATTTTTTGTTTGTAAGTTTAAAATATACTAACGTGTGACACTTTAAATTTGATTTCATTGACTGATTTGATTTGGCTCTGTTTTGACTATTCAAAACTAAAAACCAAATTAGTTGCAACAACAACAACAGCAGCAGTAAGGTCCGTTAATGTTGGAAGATGATAGACACACACTCGCACACACACACTGTAGTCAGTCAGTGCGAGGCAGAGTGAAGTTATTGTTAAGATGTTAAAAATTAAATAGTTGCAAAATTTAAAGAAATGTACATATGTATGTAAACAGAGCAATGGCTATATGCTTATGTACGTATGTACTTTAGCGAATTATGTGTCCTTAGGAGCATTCGCGTATGTTACACCGTTTCCGTTGGTAAAGTAAACTAGGGTATGTTGGATCTCTATTATAGGGTTCGAAGCGTTGCGGTAACAAATAAATTTACGCTTATCTTCTAGTTTCTGTTTGAGTTGTTTGTAAACGCTACAGAACTTTCGCGTTGTTTGCAGTGTGCTCTTCCCCATAGTTGCTACACCTTTTTTGCTCCTGCAATTTGGCCTTAACAATCGAACGATTGGTGTAGATTACCACATACAACGCAAAAGGCTGGCAAGGTACAATATGATTTTGTATGTCCCAACTCTTGATAATTTTGGCATTGAACGGGGCCATGTTTTTGCGGTTATTCAACACTAATTCTTTTATTAACAAATACTGGAGTTTGTACAAGTATATTAGGTGATCTTCATTTTTATTACGTTTACACGTATCGGGCTCGAGTGCAACCTTATAAATTGGTTGGGGAACTTTTTTGTTATTGAATATGGCCACGGATTGTACATATTTTTTTACCGTTTTTTATATCGATTCGGATCCTACCGTTTGATTTTATGCCTTTTATAAACTTACAGCAATACCTTTACGATAGTTGTAAAAGTTTTTGTTCTATCGTTAAAGTTCGCTGAAATAGCGCTAAATCCCTTTGCGGTGTATGCCTGCATTTTGTTTTTATGTATACGGCATTTCTTTATGGGCACAATGTGAAATGTTTTCCAATTCGTTAGTGCAACTTTTCCGAAGGTATTTGTAGCAGTTGCTGAAGTGGAGGGATGAGGCTCCTCATCGCTCAGCAACGCAAACCGGTTATTACTTGTATCAGACTTAGTGGTTCTAACTATTCGCGGTATTGCATTTTTGGTTGTTTGTGTTGCCTTTCGGGGGGGGGGGGGGGGGGGGTGGGGGGGGGGGCTAAATTTTCGGTTTATTGTAATGTAGCGATGCACGCCTGTCTGTACCGCCTTTACTTGTTTGCTTGTGTCAGTTCGTTGTTGTGAAGTGTGTTTTCTATGTGTTCTGTGTATACACTTTCTTTATTAGTGATGTTGTTGTTAGCACTGCCGGGGAGATATTTTTTATCTTTGTGCATACCTCTCTCATTCCATTGCTTACGTCTGCATCCTACCGAAATATTCATTTCGCGAACTTACACTTGTTCAACTGTGTGTGCCTTTCATATTTTGGTTGTTTTGTCTTAATGGCTTATTACACAAATTATTTGATATTTAACTTAAATTTTTTTGCCAAAAATTGTTTAACAATTCCTTACAAGTTGGTACTTATACCGACTTAAAACAATCGTAGATGGATCTGGTGCCGATTTATAAGCGTCCTTTTTGCGCTTTCACGTTTATTTTATTTTATTAATTCAAGAGTCAATTTCTCTTTCGTGAATGAAGTGTTTTTATGTTAAATTAATATGATTTTTTGATTACAGGGGAAATTTTATAAAGGAGGCCGACTTTTTGGGCCTCTATGGGTTTGATAAAATTTTATTGTGCCGTTTTTGGAACCCTTGGGAAATATAGGCCGATCCGAGTCCTTATTGGCCCAAATCTAAATTATAGGTACATATTTAGACTTGTAAGGAAATTTTTACTGTTTCTGATATCCACACTAAAAAACGAGCGAGTAAGCATGGACTAAACTGTAGGAACATTCAACCCTGTATGGCGTTAAAGCTATTTTTCCTCATTCAAAGTTTGTATATTCCAATCAGTGTATGGATTTATTGAACTTGACTATAGTATAAATATTTTTATTTTTAAAGTAAATTGTTAATCTGCTTATATGCATATTCGTTAGAGGAAAAAAACATGATAAAAACAAATGTTTTAATAAAAAACCCAAAAGGCAGTCAGAATCAATCCTTATGGTCGATTTTAGTCTACTTATACCGTGCAAAACATCTTCCGATAACTCTAAGACATACCAAAACTAAGAGGAGAGTTAGAAAAATTCTTACGACTATATAAGCTAACACCCGGTTCAAACTAGAACTGAAGAAATCAGCAAATAGATTTACAGCTTCAGAAATACAGTTTAAAATTTGATCATTAAACAACATCCCTGAAGGATATTCAGAACTACTTATAGTTCTTTTAGAATTTACATACTGCCAAAACAACTTTGGGTTACTTTTGATATTAGTTTCAAATTTAAGAATATATTGTTTGTATAAAAACTTATTCAAAAAAGTTTACTCATGCAAGGTACGCCTCATAACATTCCTAATAATTTAAACAACCAGTGGCTTTATAGAGTTTGTATTGCTTATTTCTATGGTTTTTTAAAACCTATAGTGTAGATTCGAGGCTTTAAAGATGAACATTATTTAAATAATGTAATTAATCCGTAGCAAGAACTTATCATAACACTCAGTAACATCTTGTTATCGAACATTTGAGTCCGGTTAGTATCCGCAAACAATTCATTTATAAGTTCAAAATTAAATCTCTTAAAATCGAAACACTTCGGGAATTTTTTATTTCAGAATACATGTCAAGTTCAATAGAGATTTCTAATGGCACGAGATGCATGTCAGCCTTCAAAAAAAGGATTAAGATACTCATTTATCACATACTTTGAATTTAGTTGACTTTTTAATATTACGAGGATGTAGAAAGATTCTAGTTTAACTTTTTTGTATGATGGTTGTTCCTTATCAGAGAGCTACAACGAGTGTCATTGTGCACACTCGATCGCGTACAAATTCAATCAGAATCAATCAAGCGCTCAGATGAAACTTGTTCATTCGAATTGCTCATTGGATGTGATCAAAGCCGATTGTTTGCGCGCTCGAACAGTTAGCATCATTGTTTTGTTTACGAACTTATACTTGAAAGTTCCGAATAAATATGATTGTTTTGATTTTTCAGTGTGTTGTGCATGGCTCGAATTGATCGAAATGTAGAAGATGGAGCCAAACACACATACATACATTAGAGTGCTCATAAAACAAAAAGTGTTATTGTCTTTTTTTATAAGTTACTACTTTTGGGCATCAAAAATAATATCCGTGCAAAATTTTTTTCAATCGGATGGAAACTGGCCCTAAAAATGGAGTAAAACTAGTTGCAAGCTTTGGTGAGCTATAACTCGTAAGCCAGACGACTTTCGAAAAATACACCTTAGGCATGTGTGTTGCAAATATACAGGAAAACATTTCACTTAGCTATGTTAAAATGAAAACACCTTCATGGTGTTTTCAGAGGACAAACATAAATTTTGAGACACAATTTTTTTCAAACGTAAATTAGTAATTTTATTTATAAACGTGGCGGATTGAGCGGTTTCCATCCGATTGAAACATTTTTGCACGGATATTATTTTAGATGCCTAATAAGTATACTCGTACTAGAAAATGAGCGGAAAAAATAACACTTTTTCATTTTCTATGTATTTCATAAGCGCTCTACTTAAACAAAACGTGTTATTTTTCCGCTCCGCTCTCGTTTTCTAGTATATTGGGCATCAAAAATAATATCCGTGCAAATTTCAATTGGATGGAAACCGCCCAGTCCTTCACGACTTTTAGCCTTGAAAATGGAGTAAAACTAGTTGCAAGCTTTGGTGAGCTATAACTCGTAAGCCAGACGACTTTCGAAAAATACACCTTAAGCATTTGTGTTGCAAATATACAGGCAACATTTATCTCTTTCACAATTTTTGACCTAACTATGACCCTTCATGGTGTTTTCAGAGGTCAAACTTAAAATTTAAGTCAAAATTCAAACGTAAATTAGTAATTTTATTTATAAACGTGACGGACTGGTCGGTTTCCATCCGATTGAAAACATTTTTGCACGGATATTGTTTTTGATGCCCAATATACTAGAAAATGAGCTGGGAGCGGAAAGAATAACACTTTTTAATTTTTCTATGTATTTCATGGGCGCTCTAACATACATGTACGCATAAATATACATTTGTGTTTTTGACTAAAAGCCGTCCTCCCTTTTAATAAATTGACAGAGATTCAGCAAAAAAAATCCTTTAATTTCATTTGATTTTATGATATTTATGGCTTCATTGGCTTAATTCTAACAAAAACACACTTCGACACAAAACTTCGACCTTTTCGTTGGCCACTTTTACAACTATTCCCCACTTCAATAAGAATAAATAAAATCATTGGTTGAATAATCAATGATCCCGAAACAGTCTCAAATAAGAGCGATATGCACAATCATACATGTTCAATGCCGAATAGAATGTTCGATCATCCTTATTGCTGAAAAAAACGTACGCAAACGATCATGTTTGATTTCGGATGAAGTGATTTGAACTGAGTGTTCGATTCTAGCCGATTGGAAAACAGCCGTTTCTTGTTGATCAAACAAACGACTGAATCAAAAAAAATCGATTCAGTGATCTCTGCTATAAATATATATATATATATATATATATTATATATATATATATATATATATATATATATATATATATATATATAATATATATATATATAATATATATATATATATATATATATATATATATATATTATATATTATATATATATATATGTAGATTTATTTAGTTTGTCTATAACTATTCTTGTAGTTTCTTCTAAATATTTTTTAACCTTTTCCTTATCTTTGAAGTTAGTGCAGAACTGCACAGGTACCTTTTTATCAATCTTATGCATTATTGTGAATTTTGCAGCAATTGTGTTATGAAGTCGTTCGATGTCAGTATCTTTAAGTCTCGCAGCTTTAAATTCATTATCTCCTACAATTTTCTTTGAATTTCCTGCCATAAAAATAGTCTTCGCCAGTTACCACTCCATAATATTACTTATAGTTAAAAATTATTTATATCTCCTAAATGCAAAACAACTGGGTGCATTTCCTGTAGAGAACCCGCTCCAACTGCATAATTTGATGCTTCTGTTGTCAGATAATTTTTTTTTCAATATTAGGATTGGGTGAGAACTAATCAATGTTTTAAATTTTGCATCAAGATATGTTGGATCGTTGTTATTTATTTTGACGCCTTTTTTCAATTATTTGTTATTCAAGTATTCTGTAATAGCTTGTTAAACCTATAAAACTCTTAATCTGCCTTTCTGTTCTCGGTAATTCAAAGTTTTGAATCACCTCTATCTTGTCTGTGGTTGGTTTCAATTCGTCTTTTGTCAAAATGTGTCCCCATAACTCGGTCTCTTTTTTCATGGAATTATACCAGTCGATTTAAATTTTAAGGTTTGTTTTTTCTAGTACAGTAAATATGTCTGTTATTTCTGTCATAGAGGTATACTACACATGTTTAATGTATGAGGTCTCGTAAGTTTCATTCACTAAGCTTTGAAAAGTAGTTGGAGCATTCTAATGTCCGAATGGCATCCTTATGAATACGTATAGTCCATGTGGTGTAACGAATACGTATTTTCTCAGTCCTGTTCCCTTATCAGTATTTGATGATAACCTTTAACTAAATCTATAGTAGTAAAATATTGTGCTCGTCCTAGTTTGTCTTAAGTCTATGTTCGGAAATGGATACTTGTCATCAATAGTTACCTCATTAAGCTTGCGGTAGTATAAAACTATACTTAACTTCTGTTTCCCAGAATTTATTATTTTTTGATTACTACTATCAATGGGCTTGAATTGCCTGAGCTGTTTCTCTAATAATGCCCCTGTTCTTCCATTTCTCTTATCTATCGTCGAACCTCTGATTCATGCTGTGGTGTATAAGTATATATTCATAATTTAGAATAAATTTGATCGTCAGTAGCTCCTTAAAATGTTCATTACTTTTTTGTACTCCTCTGAGTTTAACTGTCCTGGTTGTATTATACTCCAGTAAAATTCTGTCAATGCACATACTAAATGGTTATGGAATGAGTTTAGTACACGCAGAAAAAAAGTATGGTTGAAGGTGGCAATATTCAAAGAGGATCATACTATTGTTGGTATTATTGGTACAACAATATTATGATCCTTACAACAATAGTGTGCTTCACACATTACCATACTATGATTCCCACAACCATAGTATGATTCACACTCAACCATACTATTATCGCAACAACCATATTATGATCCTCACAATCATAGTATTTTTCTTATACAACCATATAATGATCCTCACAACCATTCTTTGATTCACACGCAACCATTCTATTATCCGTCCAACCATAGTATGACTCAATCAACCATACTATGATCCTCAAAATTATTTATAAGGATTGGGTTGTTGTTATCCAAAAATAGAGATTTTTTATCAAGCAAGTTATTATAAATTGCATTCTAATTAGTTCATAGCCCGATTTGAGGCCATGTTTTTTATTGAACATTCCATTCAAGAAAACAAATATATATATTCCAACGGTCAAAAATACTTATAGTGCCAGCAGGGGTGAATGCTACTTCACCATCCGTAGACTCCAAGAAACGAATGTGATTAAACCACGATCAATAACTACGATAACTTATATATATATATATATATATATATATATATATATATATATATATATATATATATATATATATATATATATATATATATATATATATATATATATATATATATATATATATATATATATATATTATATATATATATATATATATATATATATATATATATATATAATATATATATATATATATATATATATGTATATATATATATATTATATATATATATATATATATATATATATATATATATATATATATATATATATATATATATATATATATATATATATTTATAATAATGGAATTTTTTTAATGCTACACTCAAAAAATATTTTAGACTCAAAAAAATAGTAAATCAACTGGAGATTTTGCTATTATTACAGAAAAATTAAAAAAATTTTGCTGTCAAATTTGCAAATTTGTTTACACTCAAAGAATATTTACACTTAAAAACGTTAATAATATTACCTAAATATCTTGCTATTACTACAGAAAAATTTATTATTTTTTGCTGTCAAATTTGATCATTTTAAAAAACATTTTTAAAATAAAAACTGCAATAGATTTTAATAGCATTTGTAACAATGGTAGGTTCTGTTTATTATTATATTTTACTAATACTATGTTTTTCGTACTTAAATAACAATGAAAGGCAATTATAATTATTATTCATTTGACTCAAATATTGATTGCAAATATTCTATATTTTGTTTTGTACTATTTCTGTTCTTTAATAGTTTTTTGGCTTCTTCATCTAAATCCTGACGTTCCACTTTCCATTGATTGCAAATACTGGAGATGAACGGATCTGACGTTGCGAATGATATATTAAATAGATCTTCATTTGTGGAATTCGTGAAATTTTTCTAGTATTGTGCTCTCTATAACATCTGTAATCCTTGTTCCTTTTTCCTGAACCTCCTTTTTTCCTAAGTTCTCCAAGTGGTACCAAATGATATTTTAATGACATCTTCTCCATGGTAAAGGATTTTGTTTACTGTTGCAGACACATTTCTCCATGGGTAGTTGGTTGTATATATTTTTGGAGTTTCCTTTGCATTATCTCCAAATTTTCTAGAGTCAATTTTGTCATTGTTCAAGTTCTTCTAGGATTATTTTAAATCTGAAAATAAGGCTTAAGACAACTCCTGTTATCTCAGATGCTGTTTCTGGATCTGAAAAGAATCTTCTTGCGGTATTGCCATCAATTGTATTGCCTGGCCCTTGTTTTGGCTAATCTATAATCAATCCAAATTTCCGATATTCATCTTGAACATGTACATTTTTTGAACTTCTTAAATCTTTGTTGGTTTCGTTGTTTCTTATTGATCCTGAAGACCCGAAATCCAAATTAATAACTGATTTTTAGTATGTGTTCCATAAGTCGTATTCTTGCATGTAGTGGTGATAATCCAAATTCATATGCATCGGTTTTATCTAATTATTTTGTCGGGACTTGATTTAATTGGGTTGATGTTGCTTGGCATATAATGCAGCTGGATGCAGCATTAGTTCTTCATAATACTTCATTGTAGAATGTTTAAAGCTGAGAGATCTGAAATCGCATTGGTTGATTTCCAATTTTGTCATGGCAATCAGAGTGACATTTACATTAAGGAGTTGGCATACATGTGTGGGGGAAGCGATGCACCCAACTATTTCCATTTCAGTCCCCCCTTTGACGGCAGAGAACTTACTAAAGAGGGACGGAAGAAGAATGCTTACTGTCGAAATCATGTAAATGGGTTAGAGTGGCAGAGTGAAAACATAAGTTATGTTAATGTGGGCGACGTAATTTCTCCATTGAATAACTATAAATACATTTTTGTTTTCGGCAAAGCAAAGAAAGAATTTCTACTCAAATATATCAAAACAACTGTTATAAACCTGGAAAATAGAATCAACTTTAAGAATTTACCATAATTAAGTAATAATTTTAATAATTTTCTATTATACTTTTTGCGTTCTTCATAATGATATGAGATTTAAATGTGCTCTCAACAATTTATATAAGTTATTTGTTTTTATTGATAAAAATTATCATCAAATAGAAAACTTTATACTTGACGAAATGGAATACTTAATATAAAAATAAATATATATATATATATATATATATATATATATGTGTATATATATATATATATATATATATATATATATATATATATATATATATATATATATATATATATATATATATATATATATATATATATATATATATATATATATATATATATATATTTATAATAATGGAATTTTTTTAATGCTACACTCAAAAAATATTTTAGACTCAAAAAAATAGTAAATCAACTGGAGATTTTGCTATTATTACAGAAAAAATAAAAAAATTTTGCTGTCAAATTTGCAAATTTGTTTACACTCAAAGAATATTTACACTTAAAAAAACGTTAATAATATTACCTAAATATCTTGCTATTACTACAGAAAAATTTATTATTTTTTGCTGTCAAATTTGATCATTTTAAAAAACATTTTTAAAATAAAAACTGCAATAGATTTTAATAGCATTTGTAACAATGGTAGGTTCTGTTTATTATTATATTTTACTAATACTATGTTTTTCGTACTTAAATAACAATGAAAGGCAATTATAATTATTATTCATTTGACTCAAATATTGATTGCAAATATTCTATATTTTGTTTTGTACTATTTCTGTTCTTTAATAGTTTTTTGGCTTCTTCATCTAAATCCTGACGTTCCACTTTCCATTGATTGCAAATACTGGAGATGAACGGATCTGACGTTGCGAATGATATATTAAATAGATCTTCATTTGTGGAATTTCGTGAAATTTTTCTAGTATTGTGCTCTCTATAACATCTGTAATCCTTGTTCCTTTTTCCTGAACCTCCTTTTTTCCTAAGTTCTTCAAGTGGTACCAAATGATATTTAATGACATCTTCTCCATGGTAAAGGATTTTGTTTACTGTTGCAGACACATTTCTCCATGGGTAGTTGGTTGTATATATTTTTGGAGTTTCCTTTGCATTATCTCCAAATTTTCTAGAGTCAATTTTGTCATTGCACGCAAGTTCTTCTAGGATTATTTTAAATCTGAAAATAAGGCTTAAGACAACTCCTGTTATTTCAGATGCTGTTTCTGGATCTGAAAAGAATCTTCTTGCGGTATTGCCATCAATTGTATTGCCTGGCCCTTGTTTTGGCTAATCTATAATCAATCCTAATTTCCGATATTCATCTTGAACATGTATATTTTTTGAACTTCTTAAATCTTTGTTGGTTTCGTTGTTTCTTATTGATCCTGAAGACCCGAAATCCAAATAATAACTGATTTTTAGTATGTGTTCCATAAGTCGTATTCTTGCATGTAGTGGTGATAATCCAAATTCATATGCATCGGTTTTATCTAATTATTTTGTCGGGTCTTGATTTAATTGGGTTGATGTTGCTTGGCATATAGAGCAGCTGGATGCAGCATTAGTTCTTCATAATACTTCATTGTAGAATGTTTAAAGCTGAGATATCTGAAATCGCATTGGTTGATTTCCAATTTTGTCATGGCAATCAGAGTGACATTTACATTAAGGAGTTGGCATACATGTGTGGGGGAAGCGATGCACCCAACTATTTCCATTTCAGTCCCCCCTTTGACGGCAGAGAACTTACTAAAGAGGGACGGAAGAAGAATGCTTACTGTCGAAATCATGTAAATGGGTTAGAGTGGCAGAGTGAAAACATAAGTTATGTTAATGTGGGCGACGTAATTTCTCCATTGAATAACTATAAATACATTTTTGTTTTCGGCAAAGCAAAGAAAGAATTTCTACTCAAATATATCAAAACAACTGTTATAAACCTGGAAAATAGAATCAACTTTAAGAATTTACCATAATTAAGTAATAATTTTAATAATTTTCTATTATACTTTTTGCGTTCTTCATAATGATATGAGATTTAAATGTGCTCTCAACAATTTATATAAGTTATTTGTTTTTATTGATAAAAATTATCATCAAATAGAAAACTTTATACTTGACGAAATGGAATACTTAATATAAAAATAAATATATATATATATATATATATATATATATATATATATATATATATATATATATATATATATATATATATATATATATATATATATATATATATATATATATATATATATATATATATATATATACATATATATATATATATATATATATATATATATATATATATATATATATATATATATATATATATATATATATATATATATATATATATATATATATATATATATATATATATATATATATATATATATATATATATATATATATATATATATATATATATATATATATATATATGTATATATATATATATATATATATATATATATATATATATATATATATATATATATATATATATATATATATATATATATATATATATATATATATATATATATATATATATATATATATATATATATATATATATATATATATATATATATATATATATATATATATATATATATATATATATATATATATATATATATATATATATATATGTATATATATATATATATATATATATATATATATATATATATATATATATATATATATATATATATATATATATATATATATATATATATATATATATATATATATATATATATATATATTTATAATAATGGAATTTTTTTAATGCTACACTCAAAAAATATTTTAGACTCAAAAAAATAGTAAATCAACTGGAGATTTTGCTATTATTACAGAAAAAATAAAAAAATTTTGCTGTCAAATTTGCAAATTTGTTTACACTCAAAGAATATTTACACTTAAAAAAACGTTAATAATATTACCTAAATATCTTGCTATTACTACAGAAAAATTTATTATTTTTTGCTGTCAAATTTGATCATTTTAAAAAACATTTTTAAAATAAAAACTGCAATAGATTTTAATAGCATTTGTAACAATGGTAGGTTCTGTTTATTATTATATTTTACTAATACTATGTTTTTCGTACTTAAATAACAATGAAAGGCAATTATAATTATTATTCATTTGACTCAAATATTGATTGCAAATATTCTATATTTTGTTTTGTACTATTTCTGTTCTTTAATAGTTTTTTGGCTTCTTCATCTAAATCCTGACGTTCCACTTTCCATTGATTGCAAATACTGGAGATGAACGGATCTGACGTTGCGAATGATATATTAAATAGATCTTCATTTGTGGAATTTCGTGAAATTTTTCTAGTATTGTGCTCTCTATAACATCTGTAATCCTTGTTCCTTTTTCCTGAACCTCCTTTTTTCCTAAGTTCTTCAAGTGGTACCAAATGATATTTAATGACATCTTCTCCATGGTAAAGGATTTTGTTTACTGTTGCAGACACATTTCTCCATGGGTAGTTGGTTGTATATATTTTTGGAGTTTCCTTTGCATTATCTCCAAATTTTCTAGAGTCAATTTTGTCATTGCACGCAAGTTCTTCTAGGATTATTTTAAATCTGAAAATAAGGCTTAAGACAACTCCTGTTATTTCAGATGCTGTTTCTGGATCTGAAAAGAATCTTCTTGCGGTATTGCCATCAATTGTATTGCCTGGCCCTTGTTTTGGCTAATCTATAATCAATCCTAATTTCCGATATTCATCTTGAACATGTATATTTTTTGAACTTCTTAAATCTTTGTTGGTTTCGTTGTTTCTTATTGATCCTGAAGACCCGAAATCCAAATAATAACTGATTTTTAGTATGTGTTCCATAAGTCGTATTCTTGCATGTAGTGGTGATAATCCAAATTCATATGCATCGGTTTTATCTAATTATTTTGTCGGGACTTGATTTAATTGGGTTGATGTTGCTTGGCATATAATGCAGCTGGATGCAGCATTAGTTCTTCATAATACTTCATTGTAGAATGTTTAAAGCTGAGATATCTGAAATCGCATTGGTTGATTTCCAATTTTGTCATGGCAATCAGAGTGACATTTACATTAAGGAGTTGGCATACATGTGTGGGGGAAGCGATGCACCCAACTATTTCCATTTCAGTCCCCCCTTTGACGGCAGAGAACTTACTAAAGAGGGACGGAAGAAGAATGCTTACTGTCGAAATCATGTAAATGGGTTAGAGTGGCAGAGTGAAAACATAAGTTATGTTAATGTGGGCGACGTAATTTCTCCATTGAATAACTATAAATACATTTTTGTTTTCGGCAAAGCAAAGAAAGAATTTCTACTCAAATATATCAAAACAACTGTTATAAACCTGGAAAATAGAATCAACTTTAAGAATTTACCATAATTAAGTAATAATTTTAATAATTTTCTATTATACTTTTTGCGTTCTTCATAATGATATGAGATTTAAATGTGCTCTCAACAATTTATATAAGTTATTTGTTTTTATTGATAAAAATTATCATCAAATAGAAAACTTTATACTTGACGAAATGGAATACTTAATATAAAAATAAATATTATTTTCTTTTTTCATATATGTATCTTGTAACCCACTAAGGAAATGCATCAACGTACAATAAGTTTTATAGTTACTTTATACATTTGTAAACAAATAAATCAAATAAAATAACAAGATACATATATGAAAAAAGAAAATAATATTTATTTTTATATTAAGTATTCCATTTCGTCAAGTATAAAGTTTTCTATTTGATGATAATTTTTATCAACAAAAACAAATAACTTATATAAATTGTTGAGAGCACATTTAAATCTCATATCATTATGAAGAACGCAAAAAGTATAATAGAAAATTATTAAAATTATTACTTAATTATGGTAAATTCTTAAAGTTGATTCTATTTTCCAGGTTTATAACAGTTGTTTTGATATATTTGAGTAGAAATTCTTTCTTTGCTTTGCCGAAAACAAAAATGTATTTATAGTTATTCAATGGAGAAATTACGTCGCCCACATTAACATAACTTATGTTTTCACTCTGCCACTCTAACCCATTTACATGATTTCGACAGTAAGTATTCTTCTTCCGTCCCTCTTTAGTAAGTTCTCTGCCGTCAAAGGGGGGACTGAAATGGAAATAGTTGGGTGCATCGCTTCCCCCACACATGTATGCCAACTCCTTAATGTAAATGTCACTCTGATTGCCATGATAAAATTGGAAATCAACCAATGCGATTTCAGATCTCTCAGCTTTAAACATTCTACAATGAAGTATTATGAAGAACTAATGCTGCATCCAGCTGCATTATATGCCAAGCAACATCAACCCAATTAAATCAAGTCCCGACAAAATAATTAGATAAAACCGATGCATATGAATTTGGATTATCACCACTACATGCAAGAATACGACTTATGGAACACATACTAAAAATCAGTTATTATTTGGATTTCGGGTCTTCAGGATCAATAAGAAACAACGAAACCAACAAAGATTTAAGAAGTTCAAAAAATATACATGTTCAAGATGAATATCGGAAATTTGGATTGATTATAGATTAGCCAAAACAAGGGCCAGGCAATACAATTGATGGCAATACCGCAAGAAGATTCTTTTCAGATCCAGAAACAGCATCTGAAATAACAGGAGTTGTCTTAAGCCTTATTTTCAGATTTAAAATAATCCTAGAAGAACTTGCGTGCAATGACAAAATTGACTCTAGAAAATTTGGAGATAGTGCAAAGGAAACTCCAAAAATATATATGTACAACCAACTACCCATGGAGAAATGTGTCTGCAACAGTAAACAAAATCCTTTACCATGGAGAAGATGTCATTAAATATCATTTGGTACCACTTGGAGAACTTAGGAAAAAAGGAGGTTCAGGAAAAAGGAACAAGGATTACAGATGTTATAGAGAGCACAATACTAGAAAAATTTCACGAAATTCCACAAATGAAGATCTATTTAATATATCATTCGCAACGTCAGATCCGTTCATCTCCAGTATTTGCAATCAATATTTGAGTCAAATGAATAATAATTATAATTGCCTTTCATTGTTATTTAAGTACGAAAAACATAGTATTAGTAAAATATAATAATAAACAGAACCTACCATTGTTACAAATGCTATTAAAATCTATTGCAGTTTTTATTTTAAAAATGTTTTTTAAAATGATCAAATTTGACAGCAAAAAATAATAAATTTTTCTGTAGTAATAGCAAGATTTTTAGGTAATATTATTAACGTTTTTTTAAGTGTAAATATTCTTTGAGTGTAAACAAATTTGCAAATTTGACAGCAAAATTTTTTTAATTTTTCTGTAATAATAGCAAAATCTCCAGTTGATTTACTATTTTTTTGAGTCTAAAATATTTTTTGAGTGTAGCATTAAAAAAATTCCATTATTATAAAAAAAATTATATATATATATATATATATATATATATATATATATATATATATATATATATATATATATATATATATATATATATATATATATATATATATAGTCTTTCTTGGAGTCTACGGATGGTGAAGTAACATTCACCCCTGCTGGCAACTAAAAGTATTTTTGACCGTTGGAATATATATATTTGTTTCTTGAATGGAATGTTCAATAAAAACATGGCCTCAAATCGGGCTATGAACTAATTGCAATGCAATTTATAATAACTTGCTTGATAAAAATCTCTCTATATATATATGTATATTGCGATAATAGTATGGTTGAGTGTGAATCATACTATGGTTGTGGGAATCATAGTATGGTAATGTGTGAAGCACACTATTGTTGTAAGGATCATAATATTCTTGTACCAATAATACCAACAATAGTATGATCCTCTTTGAACATTGCCACCTCAACCATACTTTTTTCTGCGTGTACTAAACTCATTGCATAACCTTTAAGTATGTGCATTGACAGAATTTTACTGGAGTATAATACAACCAGGACAGTTAAACTCAGAGGAGTACAAAAAAGTAATGAACATTTTAAGGAGCTACTGACGATCAAATTTATTCTAAATTATGAATATATACTTATGCACCACAGCATGAATCAGAGGTTCGACGATAGATAAGAGAAATGGAAGAACAGGGTATTATTAGAGAAACAGCTCAGGCAATTCAAGCCCATTGATAGTAGTAATCAAAAAATAATAAATTCTGGGAAACAGAAGTTAAGTATAGTTCTATACTATCGCTAGCCTTAATGAGGTAACTATTGATGACAAGTTTCCATTTCCGAACATAGACTTAAGACAAACTAGGACGAGCACAATATTTTACTACTATAGATTTAGTTAAAGGTCATCATCAAATACTGATAAGGGAACAGGACTGAGAAAATACGTATTCGTTACACGACATGGACTATACGTATTCATAAGGATGCCATTCGGACATTAGAATGCTCCAACTACTTTTCAAAGCTTAGTGAATGAAACTTAACGAGACCTCATACATTAAACATGTGTAGTATACCTCTATGACATTTTTACTTTCAGTACATCCGTTAAGGAACACAAAAGAAATAACAGACATATTTACTGTACTAGAAAAAACAAACCTTAAAATTTAAATCGACTGGTATAATTCCATGAAAAAAGAGACCGAGTTATGGGGACACATTTTGACAAAAGACGAATTGAAACCAACCACAGACAAGATAGAGGTGATTCAAACTTTGAATTTACCGAGAACAGAAAGGCAGATTAAGAGTATTATAGGTTTAACAAGCTATTACAGAATACTTGAATAACAAAATATTTGAAAAAAGGCGTCAAAATAAATAACAACGATCCAACATATCTTGATGCAAAATTTAAAACATTGATTAGTTCTCACCCAATCCTAATATTGAAAAAAAAAATTATCTGACAACAGAAGCATCAAATTATGCAGTTGGAGCGGTTCTCTTACAGGAAATGCACCCAGTTGTTTTGCATTTAGGAGATATAAAGAATTTTTAACTATAAGTATATTATGGAGTGGTAACTGGCGAAGACTATTTTTATGGCAGGAAATTCAAAGAAAATTGTAGGAGATAATGAATTTAAAGCTGCGAGACTTAAAGATACTGACATCGAACGACTTCATAACACAATTGCTGCAAAATTCACAATAATGCATAAGATTGATAAAAAGGTACCTGTGCAGTTCTGCACTAACTTCAAAGATAAGGAAAAGGTTAAAAAATATTTAGAAGAAACTACAAGAATAGTTATAGACAAACTAAATAAATCTACAGAACAATATATATATATATATATATATATATATATATATATATATATATATATATATATATATATATATATATATATATATATATATATATATATATATATATATATATATATATATATATATATATATATATATATATATATATATATATAGCAGAGATCACTGAATCGATTTTTTTTGATTCAGTCGTTTTGTTTGATCAACAAGAAACGGCTGTTTTCCAATCGGCTAGAATCGAACACTCAGTTCAAATCACTTCATCCGTAATCAAACATAATCGTTTGCGTAAGTTTTTTTCAGCAATAAGGGATGATCGAACATTCTATTCGGCATTGAACATGTATGATTGTGCATATCGCTCTTATTTGAGACTGTTCGGGATCATTGATTATTCAACCAATGATTTTATTTATTTTCTTATTGAAGTGGGGAATAGTTGTAAAAGTGGCCAACGAAAAGGTCGAAGTTTTGTGTCGAAGTGTGTTTTTGTTAGAATTAAGCCAATGAAGCCAT
This sequence comes from Hydrotaea diabolus, assembly GCA_963513945.1. NCBI lineage: Eukaryota > Metazoa > Arthropoda > Insecta > Diptera > Muscidae > Hydrotaea > Hydrotaea diabolus. Next base: position 102,177,243 of record OY740717.1, on the reverse strand, counting down.
AAATATCATAAAATCAAATGAAATTAAAGGATTTTTTTTGCTGAATCTCTGTCAATTTATTAAAAGGGAGGACGGCTTTTAGTCAAAAACACAAATGTATATTTATGCGTACATGTATGTTAGAGCGCCCATGAAATACATAGAAAAATTAAAAAGTGTTATTCTTTCCGCTCCCAGCTCATTTTCTAGTATATTGGGCATCAAAAACAATATCCGGGCAAAAATGTTTTCAATCGGATGGAAACCGACCAGTCCGTCACGTTTATAAATAAAATTACTAATTTACGTTTGAATTTTGACTTAAATTTTAAGTTTGACCTCTGAAAACACCATGAAGGGTCATAGTTAGGTCAAAAATTGTGAAAGAGATAAATGTTGCCTGTATATTTGCAACACAAATGCTTAAGGTGTATTTTTCGAAAGTCGTCTGGCTTACGAGTTATAGCTCACCAAAGCTTGCAACTAGTTTTACTCCATTTTCAAGGCTAAAAGTCGTGAAGGACTGGGCGGTTTCCATCCAATTGAAATTTGCACGGATATTATTTTTGATGCCCAATATACTAGAAAACGAGCACGGAGCGGAAAAATAACACGTTTTGTTTAAGTAGAGCGCTTATGAAATACATAGAAAATGAAAAAGTGTTATTTTTTCCGCTCATTTTCTAGTACGAGTATACTTATTAGGCATCTAAAATAATATCCGTGCAAAAATGTTTTCAATCGGATGGATTTATAACAACTGTTATAAACCTGGAAAGTAGAATCAACTTTAAGAATTTACCATAATTAAGTAATAATTTTAATAATTTTCTATTATACTTTTTGCGTTCTTCATAATGATATGAGATTTAAATGTGCTCTCAACAATTTATATAAGTTATTTGTTTTTATTGATAAAAATTATCATCAAATAGAAAACTTTATACTTGACGAAATGGAATACTTAATATAAAAATAAATATTATTTTCTTTTTTCATATATGTATCTTGTTATTTTATTTGATTTATTTGTTTACAAATGTATAAAGTAACTATAAAACTTATTGTACGTTGATGCATTTCCTTAGTGGGTTGCGTAGCATATATATATATATATATATATATATATATATATATATATATATATATATATATATATATATATATATATATATATATATATA